>JAASFE010003322.1:147263-175963 GCA_013365205.1 Pseudocercospora cruenta
ACTACGCTTCCCAAACACCAGACCTGCTCGACCCAAACTAAACGAGCGCCGCGCCGCGCTTTCTGATTGATGACGGAGCTCCAACGTGGCACAGACCGAGAGTGGCTGTGAAAAATGCTTGGTCTGTGCTCAAATGCACGTGCTTCAATTTACAACGTCCATCTCAATTTCCAAAGAGAACTTAATCAGCGACAAGACATCATGGCCTCGAGTTCAACACTGCCAGTCAAGTCTATCCTCAAACAGCCCAAAAAGAAGACACCTGTTGTGACCGATGAGCAGAAGGCGCAGGCCGAGAAAGATCGAAAGAATCTGAATATCGCCCTTGCTCATGCCTACAGAATCCAGCACCAGAAAGATGCAGAAGCACAGATCTTGAACTCCATTACATTTCTCATCGATCTTCCGGCGGCCTCCGCATTCACAAGCAAGGAAGCCATCGCCTTCGTACAGCATGTTCGCATCTTCCAGCCTTCCGACTTTGACAGCCTGGTCGAAGAGCGCCGCATCGATGGCAGATGTGGGTACACATTATGTCTGAACAAGCCGCGCATCCAGACCATGGGCACAAGCGCAGAGTGGAAGCTGAAGAAGGGCATGAGTGATTACTGCAGTAATGAGTGTGCCAAGAAAAATCTCTTCGTCAAGACTCAGCTAAGTGAGGTCCCTGCCTGGGAGCGTGCGCCCGAGCAGCAACCAGAAATTCAACTTCACGCAGACGATCGCTCTCCAGATGACGACACTGCTGTGAGGAGGGCGAATCGAGCTGCTCGTGTTGATGCGTGGCGGCAGAAGGTCGCAGATGAGAAGGAATTGGCGGCGGAGAGAGGCGAAACTACGACATCGTTCCGGCCGAAGCAAGTCATGGCGGACGGTATAGTAGAGAAGCTGCCATCGAAGAAGCCTCCACGCGCTCCAGACGCTGACGAGATCGATCGCGAGGCTGGCGCCATCGAAGGCTTCACGCCAAGACAGCTGGGAAGGGATCCATGGAGCGCGCACAAGGCTGACACGGACGACGACGATGAGGCAAACGAAGAAGACGACGATGATTGAATGACTGGTCTTTGCATCTTTTCTAGCATTACTTGCGAAAGCTAAACAACAAGTATCGAGAACTGCGACATGGCAAAGCAGTTCGAGGAGCAACGGCACCAGAGAGTATGGGGAACCACGACCTTTTGAATTGGCCAAGATTTTCTATGAAACCTCATGCGGCCAGTTTACTGCAGAAAGAGGATCACCCACAACGTTCGCGATCGCTCCGCATGCCATGTGGTTCAAAAGTGGCGCTGCGGGTGGGCTTCATAAAGCCCACTCGAGCCTGCATGACGATCGCAAAGTCCAGCGCTCCAATTCTTGCATCGCTGGACACAGTACAAAGCCTGGTCACTGATATTGGCAAAAGCTCTCGTAGATATGCAAGGAGCTGAAGCTCGCGAAGTGGTCGAAGTGAATCGGATCAGGCACAGGATAGAGCAATAGAGTTGCGCCATGATATCAATCATACTTGGTCCCGCCGAGAGGACTTCAGAGAGATGTTTAACAGCGGCAATAAGAACCTCGTAAGACACACGGAAGTGATCGAACTCGAGTGAGCATAGAGATGCAGAATTGCTTAATGCTTAACTCATTTTTAGAGGAGAGCAGGAAACCTCGCAATTGCATAACTTCATCGTGCACCGCCGAAACCTCAGTCAAGCATATCACCTCGTATCAATCTCACCGAGACGCCTCTAACTCAGCCTGCTCCCACCCTGGCGCCTGTCCTCCGGCGGGCTGACGATCCTCTCCACTCGGATACAATTGCGCTATCCTCGCAATATCTCCGTCGCTGATCCGAGCAGTACTGTAATCATATCTCCGCGTTGCGGCATCGATAGTAATATGACCAGGAAGAATCTCAAGATATCGTGGTCTGTTCCCTTCATAGTACCTTCGAGAGATGTACGCTCTTTGAGGGAATTTGACATTTGCTGGCTCTTCAGAAAGACGTATTTCGCCCCTATAAGATGGATAGATCACTACAGGACAAAATTAGTGAGTATGGAGAAAAGAAGTTGGGCTGGATTCGACTTACTGATTGAATTCCAGTCCAAGTCCTTCGACCACACGTTTGCGCCGAGGAAGTTTGCAGGTTTGGGCATCACAGATTTCGCGCTGAATCCATACCGTCGGGCCATTTCGAGATTCTTACATCTGTGGTGCAGTCAGCTCAGCTCAACCTGCAGGACTAAAACTCTGGATCATTATCTCACGCTTTGTCACATGTATCACCTTCTTGATACGTCCCTGCTTCTCGATCCGCAATCCTCTGACGGACTGAATCAGCGTCGTTCAGCATATTACAGTTCCAAACAAAGCCTTTCTCAGCAGCATCTGGCCTTTGATGTTCGTGGTCGAGTCCTAAAGAACTAAATCAGCTGATCAATTCTCCCCTTCACCAGGCGAACTTACCGGCAACATGTCCAAACTCATGCGCAATTCTACCAATCAAGGTCAGCCAAACTCCACCCAACCAAAAAAAAAACTGCCACCTCACTCACCCATGAAGATCCCACCACCTCGAAAACCCCCTCGGCTCATCCCTCTTAACAAACAACGTATGATAACTCCACTGTCCATCCCTATCCAGTTCCCTCTCATCGCGCTCCACATACGTATACCCTTGCGAAGCACTCGTCTTCCCACCATCCTCATCCGTAACATCAAGAATCATAAGCGTATACCACGGATTCCTCTCAGTACAAATACAATGCCATTCATCCGGTCCGCATTCGGGTTCGATTGTGAGGGCCGAGACGTCGAAGGCTGGTTGCCAGAGGTTTATGGCGTCGCGGACGAGGGCGAGGAGGTTGTCGTAGGAGTTTTCGTCGTCGAAGCAGAAGAGGATGGGGGTTTGGAGGCCTTCGTCGTCGACGGCGGGCCAGGGGCCGATTAGCTCTTGATGGTCTTCGCGGAGGTGGTCGATGCCGTGCCAGCGTTTTGCGAGCTTGTGGGTGTTCGAGTGCGTTGTGCTGAGGTTTTGGTGGCGAGGGAGTTCGCAGGCGTATGCCAGCGACATGAGGCTTAGGAGGAGGGTTGCGAGCAGCATGGCTGGTTGTATGCTTGTATGCTGTATGTGTACCGATATTCAGACTTTCGGTATGTGTTCGAGGTATGTCTACTGCTTAGTCTTAAGGCTCGAGGCGAGGTATGTGTATTCGTGCGCATTCATGTGAGACTGTCACATGCAGGGTCTGCATGTGAACGAATGTGAGGGTAGTCAGTTTGTGACTAAAGTGAGGGCGTCTCTGTTCGCAGCGGCCATCTTCATCTTTGCCTTCATGCTCGATCATTAAGCACGACTGCTCGCGAGGATCGCGAAAGGGAAGCCATGAGCTGCTCTGGCCGCAAGCATCTCCTTACCAATCTCGTTGGGCAGCACCTCTCCAACAGATATTCTTTTACTGCTTAGGTGGAAGGACTTTATCATATTGAAGGTATAGCCGCTCGTACACGATTTGGCACAATCGAAGCCGAAGTCGAGTCTCGAGTGCCGTATCTCTTATTATTCAACATTACTGGTAGGAGTTCGAGTACAAGCCTTGGTCCTCTCAAGCACTCTGCTCCCAAAGGCCGAAGCAAACGCCTCAACCCCAGCTGGCGTCATAGACGTGGAGTCGTGACGGTCCAGTATCGAGTCGTTCTAGAACCATTACTCTGATACCTGTGCATGATCAGTCCTGAGCTACCTGGCCACAAATGAGTCCCAGAGCGAATGAAGCTCTTGTGTGAGTGAGTGTCTGACCTGTCACTTAGTTTCGCGAAGCATTTCGTACCCATAAGTATCGCATCGCAGTACAGATCTTCTCCCACTTGCGTAGCCGGAACTTCAGTGGAGAGCGTCGACTTCTCGTAGAAGTGAGTGCGGTTTGCCTCTCGAGATTCCTCTGGGAGTCTTGCATTTCGTACTAGACGACATTCGCGCCAATTAGCTCATCCGCGAGTCGAGCGTCGAGCGAGCTCGCTTTTGAGTGAAGTGATCCCTCTGCGTACCTCGATTCACACCTGGAAGATCTCTCCATTCGAGAATCTTGTGATAGGCCACAGATCTGCTCCAAGCGGCCTGGCTGATGACCAAGTCAGGAGCGAGCTCAGTCGTGGGTATCAGGATATGACTGGATGAATGTTTCCACTTTCGCAAGCTCTCTAGGCACGCGACTTCCCTGTTAGAGCATGAATTCGCAATGATCAGATTGGCTGGCAACTGAATCGAGAGCGAGCTCAGCTGTACTTGTGGCCTGTTTTCGAGCGAGTCCTAATCGCTGTCCTTGCATGTAGCATCGACGTACGAATCGATGTCATCAGATCTGGATGCTCATTCTAATCCAATCTTCCATTGCCTGGGACTTCCAACCATAAATCAGGATATCTGCTGCTTCCCTTTCCAACTCATATATCTTCATTGTTTGGTGCCCATATCAATCAAAAAGAATGAGATAGTTTCTGCCAGATTGTGATGGACGAGTCCACATTCGTGAATGGTTTCGTCTCTGCTTGAATGGCTTACCTTCCTTCTCTTCGGTTCTCCACCTTCCGCAACCGCGATTTCGTGTCCTGAATCTGCTTCCACATCACGGGTCGGGGTATCCGATGATCCGAGGGTGGAAGGAAAGAAGGAAACGCTTGAGAAGGAGGTAGAGAATCCCATCGCACGAGTCTGTACTCCTGCAACCTCGTGCCGGTACCAGCGCCAATTCGCCTTTGATACAAAGCCGGCCATGATGGAGTCCCATTGCGCTCCTTCGTCGATGTGGCCCCACCTATAATGCTCGAGTCGAGCCACGGCTGTTGGCTCTCGATCTAGATGGACAGCGGCTTCGTCTGTGTCGCTGAGAAAGGTGTCTTTGGCTCCTTTGTGGTGTGGATCTAGAAATGTCTTAGCTGTGCCATATCGAATTGACCAGGATTCTCATACTCCTCCCTTCAAGTAAAGTTACCTCCATGATGTCTCGCTCCCCTTCCGCGGCGTCTGCTTGTCAGCAAAGCGCGATTCTATGTGTGTAGCTTGGCTGGCGGGCGAGTTCAGAGTCATGTTAGCCCCGAGCGTGAGGAAATCCGTTTGCGACGATTCACTCCATTTCGGTGACGTTGGTAGCAGAGCACGGATTCCCTACGAGCGGCTTGCCTTATCATCGGGTTTGAAGTGAATTTGGCCAGGGGCGTGAGATGTTGACCTCCACTTCTGCCAGCTTTCCATGAGTGTGACTCTCGAAGCAAAGATTAGGCAGGACCTGAGCAGCTTGGCTGACGTTCAAGCAGAGAGCGACTCCAGCTCAGGTGTCAAGAGGGGAAAGATTTCATGGCTCACTTCGGCAGGCTCTCCATGTCATCGCTGTTGATAGAAATGCCTAGAATCGATCTGAGCAGCTCAGCTGAGAGTCAATTCTGGAGCGAGTTCGATATTACGGGTGTAAGTGGCAGCAAGATCGGCAGACTCTGATTTGGGTACAACTCGCCATTGGGATCCTCGCGGTGTTCTTTCCGAAATGTGAAATAGTCGCGTGCTGCGAGCAGCTCTGCACTTCTGACCTCGCTTCCGCGAACCGATCGTGCCCGTGCCTCTCATGGGAAAGTGTGAGTGTCGACTGGGAGTCCGTCAGTCAGAGCGAGGCACACTTTTCATCGTGTGAGCAAGTCAGTGACCTCACCTGGCAGTCACAAATCCTAATCTGGGCCCTGATACTCCAGCCAAAGGCTTGGGAAGCACCCGCTCCATCTTCCACTTCGCCAACTTCTGCAGCTCCGACTACGCGTCTTTCCTGGGATACAACTTACGGCTTTTGAAGCACAGTCTGGGTCGGCTCTGAGCAGCGTGGCTAGCAGTTGAGTCCAGAGCGAAGGGAAGTGCAGCTGTGGGGAGAGTCCTGGTTCATCACCCGGAGCTCTCCATATCTGCGTTCCTCGTGTGCGAGTTGAGTTGTTTCGAGCCGCATGGATGGCAATGTCATTCAGAGCGAGTTCGATGTTGCAGGCGACAGTGCGGTAAAGTCTCGCTCCGTTTCTGCAAGCTGTTCGTCTCGATGCGTTTCCCGTTAATGTGAGTTTCTCATCTGCGAGACGCGGAGTCAGAGCGAGTCATGCTTCTGAGCAGGTGAGGAAGTCAGTAAACTCACCTAGCAACACCCGCTCTCCCAACTACTGCATTGCTCCTCTTGATATGCTCGCGCTCCTAGTCGGTCAGACCCACTATTTGACTCGGAGCTACAACACAAGAAAACACCTCCTCTCCTCCCTATCTATGGCTCAATTTGCCACTTCTCCATACTCTGCAACTCCGAAGCCTGACCAGGTCTGGGATACAACTGCTCAATCCTCGCAATATCGCCCTGACTAATCTTCGCATACCGATAGTCCATGAAGTGAGTGACGGGATCCCGAGAGACCCCCGCGGGAAAAAGCTCCCAAACATTGTCGAGATCGTTGATATCACGTCCCACCATGGGAGACGAATCCAAATCTATTGAGCCATCTGCTCGAGGGAAGGGGTCTCCTCCAGCGGCGAAAGAATCGTAAAGCATGATTGAGTCGTCTGTGGAGATGTCAGTGTATTTCAAGTGTACACGAATGCAAGACTTACAGTCGAATGCTTTGGAACGACCGAATGTTCCGAGCGTGGTTGAAGGCCAATATGGATTGGGTATCAGGTCTGCGGTAATGGATCCGTAGCGTCTTGCTGTGATTATGTCGGTGCATCTGGAGTTTCTGTCAGCATTCGGTATGGAAATCAATGCGCGGAGTAATACCTACACCTTGATGATCGTGTCTCCGTCCTGGTACATCGGCTGCCGCTTCTCCACGATCATCTGCACGAGCTGGCAATTGTCAGTTCGACTCAGACTGGGAGAATTCTCAAGGTAGCATCAATCATTGTACCCTCGTATTTGATCGCATCTGAATTCGATGTAATCGTGGGCGTCGGGTCTCTGATGCTCGTGGTGCAGACCTAGAACATGGCCTGAAAGCATGTCAGCGTATTGGCTCATCGATGGAAGCGAAAGCGCCTACCGATCTCGTGAGCAAGACACATCTGGAACTCGTCAGCACAGTATCAAGAAGACTTGAGGCTCATCGTAGCGACCTACCCGCTTGTGTGGCAGGCCGTTTCTACCCAGTGCTCTGAGATCGCACGAGATAACGTTACGATTGGGCTCAGCAAAGTAGCCAAGGCTAGCCCGGCACTGTCTATCAGTAGCCGTAGAGATGCGCACCACGTCGATGGGGATGTTGCTGGTACATATCGCCAACGATGGGACTTGTCCGTATGGGAAGATGTCCAGAGTGGATACAGCCATAGCAGGATCCCAAAACTTGACCGCCCGTGCGATGAGATCGTTGAGCACTTCAAAAGACTCTTGGTTCTCGTCTGTCCGTTACAAATCAGCATGATCTCCAAGAATGAAATTAGCGAGGAAACTTACAGCAATAGCGTACTTGAGTTCTTCCCTTGTTGTCGGTGGGCCATGGAATACCAAATTCTGTTCCCGGGCCAAATTCGGTTCCCGGCCAAGACTGGACGGCGTACCATCGCTTTTGATGGTATCGTCCCATCCTGGTCTCGTTGTGGTGAGGACAGGCTGCGATGGCTGCTGTCAGAGCCAGCATGACAAGCGCCATCCAATAGGTGGTTGGAGCCATGTTCAGCGCCTCAAGGATGTGGTATCGCTCGTGTCGGTAGGGTAGGTCGTCTTGGCTAACGATGTGTTTGAAGAAGAGTTGTGTGCAGTAGTCCAAGATCGATGTCGATGTTTGTGTAGAAGTCAGAAAACTGTGGGCCTTAAGTAGGATGGCATTGTGCGCATCTACATATCCGCAGCCGAGGTGAAGACGCTTAAGCTTCTTAGGAGCGCCTGGAGTGATCGGATGTACAAGTACGCTGGTCGTGAATCTGATCGGTTGCTTATCACGACTCTGCTCTTGTCAATGAGGGTACAAGTGACCATCATCGGTCTTTTGTGATCGTATCGTATGAATTACAGTGGTATCTATACACAGTAGAAGTTGTGGCTCGCCTACCTGTTCGACCGCCATGAACACCAGTCAATGCAGAATAATGGTATAATTTCCTTACTTGGAACCAGACGTATTCGCAGCGCTTTCTCGCTTCCGCCGCCGCCGTTCTCGAGCAGAGGCTTTCAGAGCATCCTCTGTGATGTACTCGGAAGGCAATTCGAATTCCTTCTCCTCCATCTCTGGCAATGGGAGTCCAAAAGCAGTCACGTTGCGGCCATGTCGCGTCTTGCTAAGGGCGGCGTCGCGGAGATGGGGCTTGGCATAGAAGCTGGTGATAGGCACTTCGGGACTAGGAGGAGCGGGCGGCAACATCAGCTTGATAGAAGCAGGTGTTGCAGGAGTCGCAGGGTGAGAAGTCGACGCGTAGCCTGGGGCATGAACGCGTTCCTTCCCTTTACTGCTGGCCTTAGCTCGCAGAGCATTGACCGTCTCCTGCTGGAGCTGTCTGGCAGCAGAGGCATTGAGGTCGCTGCTAGGCGGCTCAACGCTCCCTTCTGTGGTATCACCCTCCTCGTCTTCAGCATCCTTGGCAGCTTGAGCGGCCTCCTTCTCGAGACGCAACCTCTTTTCCTGGTCCTTCCACTGCTTGAACTTGTCGACCAAAGCTTGCACTTCAGCGATGAAGTAATTCCGCTTTGGCTCGTACTTCTTCGCCTCCGTCTCGGTGACTCCAGTAATGCCAAGCACGCGTAGCCAGTCGTGACCCAGTAGTCCATCCAGCAGTCGGTCCAATTGCACCTTCTCATGCATGGCACGCTCGCGCTCGATGTTCCTGAGCTGCTTTTCCTTGCGTTCGGCTCGCTTGTGGGATTTCAGAAAGTGGTCATCCGTGAGAGGATCTTCTGGATTGTCAGGCAAATTCTTGGACACGAAGTCTAGATTGAGACTGGGACTGCCATTGAACTGGTTGGACAAGCTCCGCTGCGGCGTGGCAGGCGGACCAGCAGCGCCATTGACAGACGCCTTCCGTGCATGTGATGACCCTTTGCTCGACTTCACAGGCGACGTGTCTTCCTTCTTGGCATCGTCTGTGATGTACAGCACCGTATCTGTGGTCACAAACTCCTGTTCTTTGGGCACATCGAATATGATGTCTTCATAGTTGGGAAAGTACACGGCCAACTCGCTCTTCAACCTCGGCCCCTCATCGCGACTTCTCAGTGATCTCTTCTCCTCCTGCTTCTGTTGCGGCTGCACCGTCGCGGGCGTGGAGGGCTGTGGGGCGGGGGCGGGACTCTTGCTGGGTCGGGCTGCTGCTTGTATTCGCTCGGGCTTTGGAGACGGACGCAGCAACTCGTCTTCGTCAGCGACCAGGGTGCTGCGAACGCCATTCACTGTTTGCTGCAATCGCCCGTGTGGTTCTTGCCGTACAATCTTGGTCGGTGATCTGAGCTGTGTGCTGGCGAGAAACGCGTCGAGCGTGCTCTGTTTGCGTTGTGGGTGGACGTGTTGGCCGTGTTGGTGCTGGCTCTGCTGGTGGTGGTGCGAGGAGGTGCGGATGCTCAGCTTTCTCTTCTTCGCCGGAGGTTGACCTTCGATCTCATCTTCCACCAGCATCCCATCGCTGCTATCGCTGTTCGCTATTTCGCGTTCTCGAGATGCTACATTGATGGTATCGCCGTACTTCGTGCCGTCGTCGCGTGATGCAGTGCTGTGGGCGGTGCGGTGCGTTGTTGATGCCGCTGGTGCTTTGCCTCGGCCGACGCGCTTGTCTTCGTCACAAACTGCCCTCCTGGCGCTCGCACAACGCCATTTTTCGACGTCGCTGGCATGGCCGTCGAGAAATATCATTGCGAATCGGTTTTCGCGGTTTGTTGATCGCTGCCAGTCGGGCCCGAGCACATGTTGTGGAAGTTCATGCTTTCCCTCTGCGACCGTTCAGGCTTGGTTTGGTCCTCCCTGCGCGAGCAAAGGAACGATATTTGCCAGAATGCACAATTCGTGACCCTTCACGCATCACACACATTTCTAGCACACAAATGCATACTCATGATCTTTAAAGATTGGTGATGAGACTGAGTGAGCTATATTGTTGCCATTGGGATTTCAAGATGGCGCTGTTCTTCCCATACGTTCATGTACTTTTGCTCTATCTCCAAGACGCTTTTTATCTCATCCGTTGCTCATGACTTCATATCATCAAAGAGGCTCAACGACATCTACTTCATGAATTTCGAAGCCAGATTCATGAGACCGCCCAGTCCACCACCAGATCCTCCACCGCTCGATCCGCCGCCCATCTCGGACTTCATGTACATTTTGAGAGCCATCTGGGCGGCATTTGCAACCGCGTTCTGCTTGCTGGCACCGTCCTGGACATTACCTTGAGATGACTGTTGATCGAACAGCTTGGCGGCCTAAAAGTCTCGGTCAGCTTCGCTCGATCATCAACAAGCAGAGTTCTTCCACTTACCTGACCCATTGCCATTCCAATGAAGGCATTCTGGCCAGAACCACCTTGTCCTCCACCAGATCCTCCCTGGTTGAACATTTTCAGCGCCTGCATTGCTGCTGCACCTCCGATGTTGTTGGAGTTTGCTGGTGCTCCTCCACTACCTCCATCTCCATAGAACTGCTGATGGTGTCTTACGGCCTCATCCTCGTCAAAGCCTTCGTTCTGCATCTGCTGGTGCTTGCCCGAGAGCATGCCTAAAGCAGAGCTGAACAGGTCCGAGTCACCGCTGCTACCGGCGTGTTGCTGAGCGTGCGATGCAGCTCCGGAGAAGTCATCTGAAGCTCCTCCATATGCACCGCCGCCACCATACGAGGTGCCACTAGAATCACCATGGCCCTCGCCGTATCTTCGACTTTCCGAGTAGGAGCCCTCTTGACGGCCATGGTCGGATTGGTGTCCGTATCCGCCTTCTTGTCGGCCACCATACGAGTCCCCGCCTCCTTGTCCTCCGCCATAGCTGTCATTGCCATAGCCTCCTCCACTACCGCCTTGTCTTCCACCGTATTCATCACGGCCTCCTCCTCCACCTCCATAACTATCATCATCGCGTCGGTTCTGACGTCCTCCACCGTAGTCATCTCGACGATCATCGCCATAGCCTCCGACTTGACGCCCGCCGCCATAGTCGTCTCGGCGGTCGTCACCATAGCCACCACCCTGGCCGCCTCCGTAGCTGTCGTTATAGCTCATGATTGCTTGGTCGAGGTTGCTTGAATTGCTGGCTTGAGGTAAGCCTCAATGTCTCCTGCAAAAATTGGAGATCGAACGCCCTCACCTTGCTTAAAATCTTCTGAAGTTTGAGGTCTTCGCCAGAAGAATATATCTCAGGAACAAGTACACGAATACGCAACAGTTCACAGCATTCGCAAGCTCCTGGCCAGACCTCTCACAAACCTGGCTGTCATCGCCCCGCTGACATCACCACACCCCTCCATGAATACCACGCGCCTCGCGTAACATTCACTTGATCTCGTGAACTCTAAAACAGGGAACTTGTGACACTGAACTGATGCGGGAAGACATCACTGGTTAGTAGGTTTGTACAAGAAGATAAGGAAAGTGCAATGAAGAACGTTTCCTTTAGCAGGATCTCCAATACCTCCTTCCACTTCTCAACCTAACGAAACACCTTTGACCACATCGAATTGATCAAGCAGGAACGGAGAACCACCACCAACAGCAACGACTAGATAGCAAAATCAAGCCGAAATGGTCAACTGGACCATCTTTACCGGCACAGTAGTCGGCCTTGTCGTAAGCAAACATCAACTTGAGAACACCACAGTGCCCGAGACATCTGCTGACCTTCGTTAGGCAATCTTCGCGGCATACATCTACATCTTCGGTCTCCCACCAGAGTTGAAACGAGAACTTGAAAAGAAAGCTCTACGCACCATGGGCGAGGTAAGTCACGCCAAAGTCGTCAGGCTTGATACTCTTTTAAAGCCTTGTGACTCGCTTCGCTCGTCGCTAACGCTCGACACCAGAACAAAGCCTCCTACATGATGCAAGAACAAATCAATAAAGTCCCGGACTCTGATCAACAAGATGTGAAAGATTTGAAGAAAGGATTAGGAAATTTGGGAGGTGGTGCTCTGAAGAATCCGCTTGGAGAGGCTGTAGGTGAGGGGGCTGACGAGGGGACGAGGCCTGTTACTGGCCGCTGAATCGCATCATGATGGGTGAGACATGGAAAGTGTTTGGAGCGTGGAGCTGGGGGAGAGGGACGAGATTGGGACGGCGTTTAGAAAGCGTATCGTTTAAGCGTAATATCATGACTTGGGTATCTATGCGTGAGAAGGACTAAATTCGTGATCGTTATGCGCCATCACCAGCTCTTCCTCGTACTTTCATCCAGCCGCTGGTTGCCTTCTCTTTCTTCTTAGCTTCGGAGGCGCTGGACAATCTCTCGTCTTCGGCACCATCGTGCGGAGCTACTGTCATGATACTCATCGTTGCGGCATGTTTGCTTTCATAAGGTCGTCGTGAGCCTCCCACAAGTACTGGCTTCTCGTCCTCTCGATCCTCATCCCACTCGTCCTCTTTTACGATCTCCCATTCTGCTCCAGACATTTCGCTTGCAAGGAATTGGTGAAGCTTATCTGCGAGTCGCGTGGAAGAGCCAATCTTCCAATCTCTCATGTATAGGAGCCCTTCTGCGCTGGCCAGGTTGTGCTCCGCTGAGTTGTGTGAGAACAAGCCGAGCCGAGTGCCATGATCTTCTTTGCCGGATGTCGTGGTCACCTTGCTTGATGTTCCAGTCTGCTTGCGACTCATTGGTGGTTTTCGCGATGTTGCCATGAGAAGCTGATAGAGATTCTTTCCGATAGCACAGACATCGTCGAAGTTGTTGATACTATCCATACCTTGTGTCTTACATAGCCATGCAACATTGTAGGCAAGCATCGTGACACCTTCTATGAAGAGCTTGTAAGTTTTCTTGCTCTCTTCTTCTTTGGCAAGCTGTCCCAGAGGTCGATCTAACCACAGCGGCCTAGGACGTGGCTGGTCTTGCTCGAGGGTACGGGATGCCATAGGGCTAGAATGCTGGCTCGAAGATGAGCTCGGGAATTTGGATTCATTCGTTTTGTAACTGGACTTCTCGGGCATAATGGCAGCTCGAGGGAAGTTCTCATGCGGGACCAGAAGCTCGCCAGGCAAGCGAAGGGAAAGGTAGTGTGAGCAGAGATTGACTAGCCGAGCGACATTCTCAAAGGCCTCAGACACGAGATCGTGAGGTTCAGCTAGGGTCCTGCCGCCGACCAATGGAGCCTTGGCCGATGCATGTGTTCTTGCGTTGAGCTCTCTAAGATCTGGTATCACGATCCCTCCGAGCTTGTACTCTGATCGACCACTCGGAGATTTATGCCGACTGAGATTCATAGCAACTGCAGCCTCATGACAGAGCAACAGCCTCGCATCTACGATCCGGCTGCGAACTTTCTCCAACCTCGCATATGTCTTCTTCGTGGTATTGTGCACAGGCTCAATAGCTCGTGGCTTCGATTTCTCGAGCTCCGTTTTCTGTGACTCGAGTTCTTTCCGCGCGTTCTCGTTCGCTTCCTTCCGAGAGTCGATGGTCTGGCGATAGTCCTCGATCTGTTTCCGCAGCTCCGCAGCCTTTTCGACAACATTGTTGATACGAAACTCGGTAGCTTCTTGTTGCGCTTGAGCACGCTCGGCACTGTTCTTTCGAATACTGGTGGTAACGGTATCAAAGTCCACATCTTGAGGTAGTGACGCAAGTACGCCGTCGTTTCCTGGTCTCAATATGGCTTCGGCGTGGGAGTGATGCTTCTCTCGCTCGAGTAGTCCAGCGGCCTGCTGGATGCGGGAGCCATAGAGAATAGCTTGCGCGCATGATGGACAGAGTGGCTTTCGCCTTCCGCCAAATGCGCGCGCGCATACATCGCAGCCGAAATCGTCCTCCGCCATCACCGTCTCGTCAGCACTTCGGCCTGATGTATTCTGTCCTGGAACAGCGGGTAGTGCTGCCTCAGCATTTTGTTGATCTGTCGGCCGGACTCTGCTTTATGTTGTCGAGGTCGGAATCGACATAATAGGTTGCTAGGCCAACATATTCGAGGTGCTTCGGCGCTTTGTCAGTAAATGAATGTTGAAAGCCCCAGCCAGACCTCGAAATTGAGGTCATCGCCGTTGCTGGATTTGGCATGTGACTTCGCGCTAGCGGGCCGACGCGACACGCGACTTCCTCCAGTCTTTCACGCGACCTGCTCATCCTCAGATTTGCCTCACATTGCAACATGGACAATGGCGACATGTCTGCAGAGCCTCTGACAAGCGACATTTCCGGCGCTCAAGAGCAATCGGACGTGGTGAAGCAAGAACCTGCTCCATTCGAGAGCACCTCGCCGCTGACCACGCCGCCCTCGTCGCCACTGTCAATCGCTTTTCATCCAAAGACAGAGGTCATGGCAGACAATCAGGCGTCGCAGTCGATGCCACCTCCGCCGAAGCCAGAGAGCGCTGCAAAGCGCAAGCGCTCCCGTGACGCTGACAAAGTAGAGCCCGAGACCTCACCAAATGCGTCCATCGACAATCCTCAGCTTGCTCCTGAAAGCAATAATGCTGAGACCACTATTGACTCTACCTCAACCACAATGCTTGACTCACAACCCAGAGGCCGTGCGCAGCGCCCGAAAGGAAGTTCAGCGGTCTCTAGTGCTCCTTCCCAGAAAGCACCTCCTTCCAATCAAGGCGCCCAAAAGTCGAAGTCCAAGACCACAAAGAAGAAGAAAGCTGAGGCCAAGAAGCAAGTCGACGAAGAAGTCAGCGATGAGCCTGATAAGATCGAGCGTGACGATGACGACGAAGCTCAGCACGATTCAGATTGCTCCGACTCAGCTGGTGAAGCTCTGCCAGAGGTGGCGCTTCCTGGGTTTGACTGGGACGACCTACAGCAGCGTTATCGTGTCAAAATGGACGAATTGAATCGTGAGGAGAACAAATGCCTCCAGGATTTCAACCGGCTCATCGGCGTAGGCTCCTTCATGCCCCCAAAATTATTCCTGGCTGACCGTCTGCAGTATTTCAGCATCTGGGCCGATGTTGGAAGTGGCCAAGAACTACATCGTAGCTCCAAACGGTATGCACGTTCTGTATTTTGTCCCCGTGCCAACGCTTGCTAATTGTAGCTAGGCTCAGAACTCAGCTCGTCTACGTCCAGCACGAGGAAGAGCAACTCGAGGAGAAGCGACAGCATTGTGAGCAAATGTCTTCGAAGTAACACTCGGGCTTTACTAACCGACTTAAAAGATATCAAGGTCGTCGACGCCTTCAAGAGTGCGCTGGCTCTTCTCCAAAATTAGAGGACATCGGGTAACCTTTTCTTTAGCTGTCGGGGTGCTGTTGAGTAAACCTGACTGGGCAAAGGACATCGTGCCAAACCGCCGACGCATGTCGAACTTGCAAGCCTCGATCGATCCCGATGGAGTAGCTCAGCCACCACCGGCAAAGCGCTCGCGAACAACACCACTACTACAGCTGGAAGACTGGTCGAAGCGCGTGGCGGGTGACATAGACATGCAAGTCTACGAGCGCGCAGACTTTCATGCGACACGATGCACTATACTATGATTTGGTCGAGCGTTATGTCTCCTTCACTGAGGTGGCTCTGTGAGCATGTTTGTTGTGCATGATACCCATTTGCTGATCACTTTTGATATGTATTCAAGAAAGAAGAACGGCCTACACTGTGCAGTGCAGCCTGCTCGTTCCGCGACTGCGCGGCGTCTCGCCTTTCAAGCATAACCTCGTAATTTATCGATCATTACACGCACGAATGAGCCCGCCAGCAGTGATTTACGAACTACTTTATGATCGTACTTCTGTGAGGCGAATTCTGAAGGGAAGCTCTCGCTCTGAATGAGGAATGTAAGAAGAGCACGAAACATCTCGGGTTGACTCGCATAGTAGTGCTTCATATCGTAGCGGGCTCTTTGTCCATTTGCCTGCCTACATCAACGGAGTCCTTCGACACTCTGCAGTCTGATGTTGCCCATTCAGCAGGTGCGGGCGATTCATGCTTAGTCATCGACCGGAACCAGATTTGATGCGAACCCTCTCTTCGCCCTTCTACTCTTAGAGCAAGACATCGTCAGAGAGGGCATGAACACGACAGGTCATAGCTGACATCTATGAAATGACACAAGAAATGGAGACTGCGGCTGCCAGGGTCACAATGGTGATGCCGAACTTCTGTCTTTTCTGCTCAAGTGTCGAGGTCGCCCGAAGGCGTTTCCGCCAGCCACAGAAAGTCAACGGAGTCCAGACAACTCGTGCAGCTAAACATGATCTGTCGTCACGTGGCTCATAGGGTACGGTAAGCTCTGAGCAGAAGTCTCACTAAAACGTCCCTAGCTCTCTCGTCTCGGTGAACCTGGAGGTTACCTCGAATGTCCTGGCTTGAACACTTCACATCAGCTTCCGAAGCACCTTTTGCTTCTCAGCTTTACGCATCTTCTTTTTCTCCTCTGTAATCAACGACGCTCAAATTAAATAAAATCTCGTACAAATGCAGGGAGCGTACACACATTCCTACAACACGATGGATCAGGAGAAGCAGCCAGAGATTGAGGTGCACGCTGTGAGATCGCTGACACGCCGGCAACCTCGAAGACATCTTTTGAGCCTCGCACTTCTAGCATCAACAATCATTGTGGTAATACTGCTTCTTTTCGGAAGATCGAACGAGCAGAGAGGTGAGAGCACTCGATTCGAAAAGCCTCAGAATTACATTCATCTAACCGCTTCATCAGCCATACCAGGAGTTCCAATCGGCGGCTCTTTGGACCCAATTGGTGGCGGAGTCAAGCTTCGCATAATGGCTATGGGCGACTCTATCACGGCAGGTACTGTGAGTGACGATGGTATCGAGAGCGAAAGCTCTCGCTTCAATGGCTATCGCCTCTTCCTCCGAAACAGCATCATGGATACAGGTGCGACTTTGCTAAAATCACATCGCAAATCACATTACTCACTCAAACATCAGGTGTCCAGGATGCAGATATTGACTTCATTGGATCCCGTGTGCCACCCAAGGACGACCAAGCGACTATTGCCATGCCTGACAATCAAAACGAAGGGTGGCCAAACGAAAAAGTCAACAAGGTGCTGGCCCATGTTATGAAGAACAAGAAGCTCCTGGACCGCCCAAATCTGGTCTTGATCCATGCCGGCACCAACGACATGAACGACTCTCCCGAACATGCACCATGGACAGAGGCTCATCTACGACTTGGTGCGATGGTCGACGAAGTCTTATGCCAGGTCCCAGAAGCAGTAGTCATCATTTCCAAGATCATCAGAAATGACTGGCAACAAGCTCGAACTGATGAATACAACGCGAAGCTTGCACAAGTAGTTGCAGATCGTCGCAAAGCTGGATACAAGGTCTTGCTGGCTGACCATTCTGCTGTCTCTCCTGGTCCGGACAAGACACATCCAAGCGATGCTGGCTACAAGCAGATGGCTACGAACTGGATGATAGCTCTTGAGAGCATACCGTCTGGCTGGATCTCGGAACCTCAATCTGCTGTGAAGACAGCGAATATTTGCCACAGTACTGCCGGCTCGCCGTTCAATTGGCATGAGGAGTTTGAGCAGTCTTTGCATTCATGAATGTGAGATCGCAGAGAAGTTAGGTGCTTCAGTCACAATAATGAACGACGCTCTTGTACCCCATCGTTGAGAAGAAATGCGTCAAATGGATCAAGCTTAGAAAGGCGATGGTCGATGCAGGTATAATCAGATTATCCCGAGCAGAAAGACGCGGCACGTAAATGCTGATATCGAGCCGATTCAAATCACATTTGTGGGTCAACGATGATTTGCGTCTAGTTATACTGAATTGACTGCGAGTTGTCGACTGTGATCAGCGTGTTTAGGCTCTTGGGCTCATGTATGGTGCGCACTGAGGGGGCAATAGAGACGACCGAAGATTGAGAATGTCTGACGAACGCTGAGGAAAGGGATAACATTTGAAGTCATTGTGACGATAAAGTGGAGAATGAAGGAGGAAACCATGTTGAAGTCTATCAAGCAGTATCAAAGAAAAACATTGGTCATATGAAACCATCACCCTCCTCCCATTTTCTCCCAAGCTCTTCCGCTCGCAGCTTTGGATTCTTCCCTCGTTCTTTCGCAATCGTCAACATCCTCTTGATCTCAATATCAATATCCTCAATCGCTTTCCTGAAGCTCACCCTTCTCTTGACATCCGCGTCAGGCAAGTCATACTTCCCATCCTTACTCTTCTCAATGCCCTCCCTTCCCATCGCATTGATCTCATCCACACTTTGAATCAACTTATCCTTGCCAGACTGCAACCTCACATACTTCATATACTCCGCCTCCCCACCGAAACACAATCCAAACCCATCACAATAACAAGACCAGCTTGCAGGACAATACACATGCTCGCCTTTGAAAATAAACTGCCACAAATATTCAAAAAAGAATCCCATGCCACCCAGCTTCGTCTCCAACAACCAACTCCTCCACCTCTTAAACGTCTCCAGCGGAATCTGCTGAACCCGCTCTTTCGAGACCGCAAACTGAGCACAACACGACCCTCCCAAAATCTGAGGCAAAGGATACTCAGGAAACAAAGCTTTCCAAGCATCAATATGTGATCCAAACGGCATACCCTCCGCAGGTCGCATCTGAGCGGTACACTCTCCAGTCTTCCAAGCTCCGCAATTCAAATTCATGTATCCTTCTCGCATCACACGCTGAGGATTCAGATTGTTGATCAGGTCCGCGGTCATCCCCATCATGGCGGGATTATGATGCGTGCGAGCATGTGCGTGAATGAAAATCATGATTTCTGGAAGTCGATCGTAGTGGTCGATTATGAAGGTTAGGTAGGCCATGACTTCGTTGAATTTGTTTTTGGGGACTGTGAGGATTGCGTCGGGATCATCGTTGACGTAGATGTATGCGTCTACGTCCGGAACGTTTTGAGCGACCCATGATGTGTTTTCTTTCTTGATAGAGGAGACGATGAGGGCTTTGCGGTAAGTTTTGTGTGGGTCTGCTTTGCCCGGGATGTAGCTTGGTTTGGTCTTTGGTGTTGAGATTGCTGCGATTGTTGCTGTGACTGTGGTCGTAACTGTGCTGGGTTCTTGGATTACTTGTTGGAGTGGTGACTTGATCCAGCTATGCGCTCTTTGGAGGGGTGATGCGTCTGTGGATTCTAAAGGTGAGGACGAGTATTTTATGAATAGGATTGTGAAAAGAGATAGTACAATGCTAGGTATAGCCCATCGCATTACATTCGTTGTCTTCATGGCTAACATGATTGCCAAAGTGACCGAAGACCAATGTTCGACAATGTGCTGACTGCTTGGGACAGCAGGTGAATAATGGAGCACATCTCCAGAGCACGATTTCTCGATACGCCATCACGTGGGAGGGTATCGTGTCAGTGCCGACATCACCGCAGTCGGCTCTTCGAGACCAGCTCCTTCTCCTGCGGGACCGGATGGTCGCTGGTGGGCTTGCCTATGGAAGCCATATCGCGTGTCGATGTTTTGTTGGGCATGCTCACGCGAGGTCCAAAAGCCAAAACAAAAGTCCAGCCAGGACTTTTGGCACCAGAAAAGCGATATTCAGCATCCCTGTTCTGTGAAAAACACTAGATGCACTCCGCAGCACGCTAAATCCGGCGCTTGTCATCAACGCTTTCGCTTATTGCGACTACACTATGCCTACTCATTCCCACATCGGCACTATATCGAGTACCGGTAGTAGTTGGACGACTCTTATCAGCTTCAGCGCACATCACGCCGATGTGGCGCTCCATCTCTAGCTGAGCACAGAAGACATGCTGGTTACCCTGGCCTCGACCTAAACTTTCTCGACAACTATCACGACTTTGCATGAACACCCGATAATAGAGCGCCGGGGTGCGCACGAAGCAATGAAGCATGATTTTCACTAGGCCCTCCTTCCGCAGATCTGTCTCCATCTGTGTGAAGAAGCTGCCCGGCATCTCGGGCCACTCCTATTCTGGTCGTGACTGAGATGATCGTGTCACCGCCAGCAGTACGGAGAGAGACGGCGCTACCCCTTTATGGGCTTGGTTTGTGGACGCTCCATGTCTGCAGGCGTACGGCGTTGATGAGCCAGCCGAGACAAGCCTCATCACAAGAGTGATGAGCTGTTCCCAGGACGCTCCAGACTAGTCGCCCAGTGCATTTGGATCCGTCGCTGCAAAGTCAAGGGCAAGCCCGGCAGCCCCGGCTCAGTGGTACCTTCAAGGTCGTATCTCGATCCGAGATCTTTGGGAAATCTTTCTTGCTTGCTTCTGCCCGTGCTGAGGAGTGTATTCTAGACTTGGCCCATGCGTCAGCAGAGCAGGAAAACGCATCTGGACACTGTGTCGAGCTACGAGGCGGAAGTTGCATGAGCAGCATCAAATGGTGTGATTGCTCTTATCGATACCATCTCCCGGATCTGCCAAGCCTTCACAGACTGTGGCCTTACCAAGCCTGAGCGACTGTTCGTAGTCTACGAACATATCGTGTCTTGCGGCATCAGACAAAATCATCATGGCCTCTGGAAAGTACTCAGATGCGGGCCTTGCAGAGAAGCAATTGCTTGAGCTAGAAATGCTGCTGCAAGGCAAGCACTCGCCCCAAGATCACGACCAAGATGAGAAGAAGCCTACTACACTCGCGAATATGAAATCACTTTATACATCTCTCTGGAAATCAAAGTCAGATCATCGTCCTCTAAAGCGTCAAAATCCCCAAAAGCGAGCTTTGCGCAGGACGGCATATCTAGACGGGCTTCGCGGGTTTGCAGCATTACTGGTTTATTCTCTCCATCACCAGAATTGGGCACGTTTAGACTGGGTTGAGAGAGGAATCATGGAGAATTCGTGGGGCTGGGAGCGGCATTACTATTTCGGCACTCTACCTGGAATCAGAATCTTCTTCTCTGGCGGCCATACAGCAGTGGCTATCTTCTTCATCATATCTGGCTATGTGTTGTCTGTGAAGCCACTTACCTTGATCCAATCAGGTCCAAGTCAAGCAGGTAGCCTGGCAAGGAACTTGGGATCAGCATTGTTTCGCCGCTGGGTTCGACTGTACATTCCGGTTCTTGTTGTCACTTTTATCTGGATGACGAGTTGGCATGTTTTTGGTATTCAGTCGAGCCATCCTGATGCTCTCACTCCAGAGAAAACCTACCAGGACGAATTGTGGCGATGGTACTGCGATTTCAAAAACTTCAGCTTCATTTTCTCCGAGAACACGAATCACTACAACGATCACACCTGGTCAATTCCTATGGAGTTTCGCGGATCTGTCGTAGTCTGGACTACGCTACTAGCATTGGCAGAATGCGATACCACGACAAGACTGTTCATTGAGGCTGGCCTTACTTGGTATTTTATGTACATTGTCGATGGCTGGTACTGTGCTCTCTTCATGATGGGAGTCCTTCTCTGCGATCTGGATCTGCTAGCCTTATCTGATCAGTCACCGAAGATGCTTCAGCGTAAATTTGGTCAATGGTTCTACTGGTTGCTCTTCGCCATCGCTCTCTACCTGGGTGGCGTGCCATCCATCAGCAACGAGATCAGCAATCTCAAAACGCAGCCTGGCTGGTACTACCTCGCATTTTTGAAACCTCAAGCAATGTGGGACTTCAGATGGTTCTTTCGCTTTTGGGCTGCAACTCTATTCATGATCTCAATTCCTCGACTTCCTGTCAAGAAGTTCTTCGAGACCGGATTCTGTCAATATCTTGGCAAGATTTCTTTTGCTCTCTATCTCGTACATGGTCCTATACTGTGGACCGTGGGCGATAGAGTCTACGCCGCAACGGGACGGCCGCAGTTGAGCTCCATGACTATGGCGCCGAGCTGGATCAACTTGTTCCAGTTCCCTGGCTGGGGACCTAAGTTCTTGGAAGTGAACTATCTAGCCGCGCATCTGATTATGTTGCCGCTCACACTTGGCGTGGCAGAGCTGGTCACCAACTTGATCGATGAGCCCAGCGTCAAATTTGCGCAATGGGCATTTCAAACTGCAACAAGGCGGAAAACGTCAGCCACAAATGAGTGGAAACCTGCAACCCAGAGGATAGATTGAGGCATGCCTTTTCCCATTTAGTTAGACGTGCGGTCAACGAATGCAGTTCCACCTTATCCCACCACCGGCCTCCTAATCTGAATGATTCCGTGCATCAACCAAAAGCAATCTGTGGGAGATACACCTACGGGCCGACTCTGCTATCTGCTTCAGTAGGGCAGAGGGCAGCTGGATCCGAACGTGGCGGTATGACACGGTCACTTACCAAGCGGCTCAGCTACGGGCTGGCGAGAATGTTTGGTAGATGCCAGACTGTTGACGACTGTGGGAGACGCTTCAGCAGCCAAGCACGTTGAATCATGTGGCAGAGGATGCACGGCGTTGCTAGGAACGGCAATGGCTTTGCTCTAGATTCATACAATCGTGAGCTCCGGACAAATGATACGCGTCCAGCACGCCCCAGAGCAGTACCCACTGTGCTGAATTAGTGCAGACTCTCCTGATCAAGCCCGACTCGGCTAAGGAAATTACCTTTCACATGATTCCCAAAACGGCAATCTGTGAACCGAAGAGAGAAACCTTCATGTTGCTCGACATATCCGGCGTAGGTTCGCAGAAGAGTTTCTTTCTCTTCCACGGTCAATCACCAAGTCGTCGCTCGCTCACTCACTGGCTTGCGTGCTGTTTGTACACGTACAACATGCAGTCACTATCACTTCTCTTCTTGCTTGGTGTAGCCGTCCGATCGTCATTCATCCCAGAATGTGCAGTAAGTAGCAGATTCAATGGCATTGAGATCATCGCTGACAATTCGGTATAGAGCACATGCGTGGGCGACGCAATCGATAACTCATTATGTTCCTCTGCGGATACAGCTTGCATCTGCGAATCGAGGGGCTTTCAGTCTGACCTGCGTGCATGCATTGAGGTCAATTGTGAAGAAGAGGATCAAGAAGGTGAGTTCTGATGTGTAACGGTCGAATCCTGATCTCGTTCTTACTGGATTTAGATGCCACTGCGCACACCGACCAGTTCTGCGCAGCAGTATCAAGTCATAAGCAAGGTCTCCGAGCTCGTGATGCTGCACCAGAACCGGAGCCTGCTGCCGCTGCAGAGGCAGAAGCTTGGGGATCACCCGGTGGCTATCAAGGTGGTCGCGACGGCAACCGCAACAACGGCGGCCGTCAAAGCTGGTGGAGATGGGGCAACAAGGGCAACGAACGTCCAAACGGCGAGGGTGGTGTAAGGGAGCATGGAGGCAACAACTGGCAAGGTGGCCGCGAACATCGTCCTGGCGGTTACAAAGGACCCAAAAAGCATCAACCCACGCCGACCAAGAAGCATCACAAGAAGCCTCACAAGCCGAAGAAGACTCACCACAAGAAGCCCCATCCAAAGAAGCCACACAAGACACACAAGACACACAAGCCTCACAAGCCAACTCGACCACCTCCACATCCATACCCACACCCAAAACCGACACCAACGACTTTGTCGACTACATGCACAACGACGAAGTCGCAGCCAGACAAGCCGCATACCCCCATCTCATATCCTACCCACTCTACTCGCAAGCACCACACGACCAAGACCCGCAAGCATCACACAACCAAGACTCACAAGCCGCACTCATATCCTACGCACACGCGTTATACGCACACAATTCCGGTCACGGTGTACTAGATGGAAGGCATGTCACGGTGTTAGAAGGTCTCATTAATCGCGTTATAGCGAATCTCGTATGAATGACTGCACAGCTGCAGTCCAATTTTCCCAGACACGATAATTATTTTCCAACCAGATAGATTTCGCATTCTACGGAACGATCTAATCGATGTTCCTGAACACAATGTTCATTTTTTCGATTCAATGATCGCGTCACCAAGTCAAGTCCTAGCTTCGCAGCACGTTCAAAACTTTTTAACTTTGGCGATCGCGATGGATGTGAGACATGCTCGAAGACGCTGGTCTCGGGCGATGGATGACTTGCTGCAGCTCTCTTTGCGGTACAACCGAGACACGAGCTCTGCTCTCTCTGCCGACCCAGAAGAGCTCTGCTTTGGTACACTTCCACTCTCCGGATACCGTACCATCCTCATTCTCCGAGACAGCATCGTCACTGAACCAGACGCACTACATGCCGCGTTGAGGACAAGAATGCAGTTGAGTCAGAGGCTATCACGAAGCGCGACTTCCCTGCTGCCAGGTGGGAAGTGTTGAGCCCGCGACTACATCGTGGCCGCCATTCGTGCGCCCCGTAGTCGAGACGCGAACCGAAGGATCAACATTATGCAAGCCTTATACAATATCGCAAGGGTATGCTTTTGGTCTAAGATGTGCATATCATTCGCCCAAAGCGGAAGGCCAGCTGCACGCCAGACCAATCTAGTAATCGGACGACATGAGTCTTCCCTACTCATGCAGAGAACGGCCCCAAGTCTGGCGTGATATGAGGGTTGGGACCACTCGACGGTGATTCTGAAGACGCCACATTGAGCAGCAGCTGCTGAACAGATAAGGATTGGGCCAATGATCACATGAAAGCTCAAGCGATCAGGATACGCGAGCACAGCATGGTATGTAGCCAGACCTGGCTTATGGCGACATGTCTGCTGGGCCAGTGCTGGCTCGACTGTTGACGAAAATTCCGTATCCGTATGAGCTGAGAGAGATGGGTGATTATTGTGGCTGCCATCGTCATCATGCCATCGGCAATACTTGGTGCAACAGCATGGTCAAAGACTGGTAGCTCAGTGTGGCACCCACGTGTACGTGGCCTTGAGAGAAGTTGGGACAGTGGCAGCATACCGAAGCCTTCGTGCCTTCTACCAGCTGAAGAGGCGCAAGCCTTCCATGGACTAGTTCGCAACTCGTGCTGGGGGCATCATTGCTCGCGGCAAGTCTCCCGGCAATGAGTTTGGAGAGACTGAGACAGCATTCTGCATGGGCGGGCCAAAGCGAAGACTCTGCAATGTCAGTTCAGACCGCGGTCATGAACATTGCCTTCAGTTCTTGGTACAAAATAGTGACAAGCAGAGTAATGACCTGTAGTCGAATGGTAGAGCTGAGACTTGCCAAAATGCTTGTCCGGCACATGCTTCTGCTGACCTATCTCCCAACATCCCCTTGCTGAATAGCGCAGGCTCATGACATCATACTGGTTATTTATAACCGCCTTGAAACTATACTACATTGAGAAGACCCGAGATCCGATGCACGTGGAAATGAGATGAAGGAAGTCACACACGAGCTTAGAGCGATACACGCCTGAGAAGGAGGCAGCTGCTGACCGAGACAAATGTCCGCTGAGGCCTGGCAAGCTTAAAGCCACGGCCGCGGCTAAGTTCCAAGCTCATCAACTCAGAGCCTAGAAATTCGTAGCTCCGATGCCTAACACTCTAGCGTTCCAACTTTTCTATAAACTATACCCGGCAACTAGGGGTATTACTTAGTTAGTAATAGTAACTATTACTAACGTTAGTAACCGTATTAGTAACGTTACAAACGATAAGTAAATAGTTACTAACTATAGGGCTATTATAAGTATCTATATAAGGTATAGCTATTAATATAGATATAGGCGTAGTTATTAGTATAAGCGATAGATAGCTTCGAGCGATAGTCGTTCTATAGAAAGTTTATAGCGCTAAATATATACTTAGAGAGTACTAAATTAGTAGGAGTACGATATAGGTATAGTATAACCTCTACTATTAAAGACGCCTTATAAGAGATAACGTCCTAATAGCCGCGAATATTACTACGCTCTCGCTAGCGACTAAGGTCGTTATTAATAGTATAGAAGCGCTTACTTAAGTCTTAAAACTCGATAAATTCGTTATTAAACTATAGATATACTATTTACGAGTTATAGTTATATTCTTAGTATCTAAAATAGCGCTTAAAGAAGGAGATTCTTATAGCTTTATTAGCGTTACTAAATAATAGAGAGATAGCTAGATTTATAATATCTAGTAAGTATACTATTTAGTAGATAGATTAAGTTTATTTCTATATTCTAAGGTTAAATAGTAATAGTAATTTACTAGAATAAGGTAGACGCGCTTAGATAATAGATCTATATAGAGATTACTAGCGAGGTATAATATCGCTAACTTAAGATATATTACTTTTACTAATAAGATACGCTTCGTTAATAAGCTTAAAAAGAATATATAGATTATAGAGCCTATATTAGAAGACCGTCGAATTAATAGTTACTAATACCGCTATTACTCCTTTTATATTATAGATCGTAGCTAGTATATAAATAGTAGCGTAAAAGTTAATACCTAAGATATCGATATAGATATATAGATAGCTTAAATCCTTAAGTCGATCCTTCCTTCCTTCTTTACGCTTTATTAGCCTAGATATTAAGTAAATATAAACCTCTATCTTAATAGTATAAAGCGTTAAACTAGTACTATAATAATATTACGGGACGTACTTACTATATCGACTAATTAGTATATCGTCGCTAGCGCTAAGTTATTAGTTTAATAGTAATAAGAAAGTAAGGCGTATATACTAAGATCTACTATATATACTAAATTAATATTATATAGCGATTATCTATTAGCTCTAGCCTATTAGTATAGATACTAGTAGTCCTTTATCTAGTAGGAACCTATTACGTAGTATCTATCGTAATACTATTAGCGGATAATAGAATAAAGGCGTCTATATCTCTAGTCTCTAGTTATCTATTAAGAAGAGCCTATCTAAGCTAAACCTAGTACCTATAGGAAACGTCTTCTCTAATCGAATATAGAACGCTAGTAACCCTACGAATAACCCTTATAGTATCCTTATATAACTTAGCTACCCTAATTCTATTTCTCTATAAAAGGGATCTAAATAAGTAGAAGTAAAGGCAAAGATTATTAAGAAGCTTATTAGTACTCTAGTACTTAAAGCTATTAACTATAGTAATAAGGGAGGTCCGATTATTATAGCGGTAGATTCTAGTATTAAGGAATATAGCGAGGTCCTAATATAAGCTAACCCTACTAATCTAAAGTAGAGGTATCTAGTATAATATAAGAGTAGACTATAAATACTAGCTAAGAAGAAGTATAATACTAGTAAACTAGAATACCTCGGAGTTCTTAAGGCTCTTTATAAGCTTAAACTATAGTTGTTTAGTATTTATTTTATACTAGAGATTAATACGAATACGCTAGTATACTAGCTAAATAAGGCTACTACTAATCTACCTAATATAGTAGTAATAAGATAGCTTACCTAGATTCGACTCTTTATATTTAAAGTATAATATATATCTAGTAAGAAGTATAGTACTACTAATATATTATTAAGAAGGCTAGCTAATATTTAAAGTATAGTATATATCTAGTAAGAAGTATAGTACTACTAATATATTATTAAGAAGGCTAGCTATAGAGGAGGACCTAAAGGAGCTTAAGGAAGAAGATAATATAGAAGCTATTATTAATAGGGACTTCTTCGTAGGGTTCTATATAAATACTAGTTCGATATATACGGTAAATAAGCTAGAATTCTTAGACCTATTAGAAGGGAATATATCGCTAGAATCGAAGAACCTAGTATTTATTAAGTTATATCTACGGAGACTATTTAAGATAAGCTAGTTAGAGTATAGATAGCTAATAAAGAAATCTAGATAGTACCTAGTTAAGAATAGATTTCTATTCTACTAGCGAAATGAATACTCTATTATAAAGAGTAGTCGATAATTTAAAGGATAGAGAGTAGATCCTACTTATACTATATAAATAGAATAGCTATTATAGTATCGATAGGATATACTATCTTCTCTATCGCCTATACTACTAGGATAGTATATATAGAGATTATTCTTAGTATTATAAGATATATAAGTAGTACTCGTTCTAGATAGGGAAGATACGTACTTCTAAGCTATATCTATATAAAGCTTAAATTATAAGGGAATAGTAGTTTCTAGATATAGTATATATTAATAAGAAAGGGTTAGTTATTATAATAAGGAAGACTCTTAGTTAATAGCTAAAAGAGAAAGTATATAATATATCTAGAAAGAAGATTAGGGCTCGATATATTACCTTATTTATCTAGAAAGAGATATTCTATTAATAGGATATATCGTATAAGATTATAATAGATAGCTTAAAATAGTATCTAAAGGAGGTATAGTTACTACTAGAGAGTATAGGCGTAAAGAAGATCCGGATCTCGGCGTACTATCCTAAGAGTAATACTACTATAGAGGTCGGATTTAGAACTATTATAAATATCTTATCTAAATTAACGAATAGAGGTTTTCGGAATTAGAAGAAGTATCTTAAAGCTATTCTATTTATAGAGCGTATAACGACCTATAGTACGACTAGATTTACCCCTATATACCTAATAATTAGACGAGAGATAGTTCTTCTAATTAAGGTAGAGTTTATAATATATACTATTATAGACTAGTCTAAGGTCTAAGATAGGTTAATCCTTATAGAATATTAAGCGAGGGTATTAGTAGAAATAGATACTATATATAAGGAGGTACGAGCTAGGTAAACTCGTATAAGGGACTAAATAACTAAGTACTACTAGAACTAGACTAAGGATATTATACTAGAACCTTTAAAGCCTAATATACTAGTAATAGT
>JAASFE010003322.1:227989-417664 GCA_013365205.1 Pseudocercospora cruenta
TATACTATAGATAAATAGAAGGCTTATCTTAGTATAAAGGAGTATAGTAATTATCTAAAATTAGGCTTAAAGGGTCGAAGTTACTATTTTAATCGATATCTTATAGCGGATTTAGACGTCTAAGCTAGGCTATATCTTATCTATTTTAAGAACTTTAGCTATAGTACGCCTACTATATACTATATAGAAATTAGAAGGAATCTTAGTAGCTAATATTAATATTTAGATTAAATATTAATAGCTAATATTAATATTCGCTACTACTAAGTATTACGATATCGGCGAAGTAGAGGTAATAGAATACGCGTAATTATATATAGTATACTAAATTATATACTATAGCTAAATACTAATATAAAGAATATATACTAAATACTTAGAAACGCTAAATACTTAGAAACGCTAAACACTTAGAAACGCTAAACACTTAGAAACGCTAGATACTCGGAAACGCTAAACACTCGAAACGCCAAATAACCGAGCTTTGTCATAGACTACGACTAGGCCACGACCTTTTCCGCAAGCTCATTCGTCACCAAAGGCGATCCATTGTGCTTCGCATCGGACAGCAATCGTTCAAGTTCTTCAATTCTGCCGGCCATTGCGAGCACTTGAGTCATGGGCGGAGTCTTATCATAGTGACAAGGCTCTCCGTAAGCCTGACAGATCCTGCACCTGAAAGCAATGGGTATAAGGGTCAGCAATGGTTCACACGGTAGGCACTCCGAGCTACCGCGCTGAGCCAGTGCTGCCATCTCTGACACTGCTGCCTCAGTCTTACCATTCCGCTCGAAGTCATGCCTTATACACAAGGGTGTAAAGGAACGTGTATGCACACGATAGGCACTCCGAGACACAGCGCTGAGATAGTGCCACCACATTTGACACGGCTGGCTCGGTCCTACCGGTTGGCTCGGAGTCATGCCTATACACAAGGGTATACTCACTGTGGCTGTTCGCCATCGCACTTCTGCTTCTTCTTTCTACATGCCTGCAGCACAGCGTATAGTTAGCATGGATTGCAGGAAAGCATTGGTTTTCATTTCTTACGCTGCATGTCAACCGGTATGGTTTGCCGGGCCGTGAAGTCTTTCGACTTGCTGAAGCATCATTCTGCGCCCTGGGCATGACGACTGTCGCGCTGGGCACATGGCAACAGCATGCCCCAACGAGCCATATAATTAATATAATGTAGATGTCGAGGCTGAGAACGCGTCACTCAGGGCGTTGTCATTGACTTTGTGCTAGAAATCTAGTGGCCGGTATACCGCGGGACCGCTTTGCGGTCCTCTCCGATATCGCCCAGTCTCTCAGGCATCCGAGTAACCGGCGCAGTACTCTCTGCCTTCTACACTACCAATATACCAGGATGGAGAAAGTGTCTTGAACAAGTAGCTCTGCATATGAGCCTACGACTAGGCTCGCTGTTTCGCAGACAGGGGCTGTTAAGTGCTAGACTAACGCAGAGCGATGCAGCATCAAACGCATAGCTGTCCTGCCATGACTTATGGTGGGTAGCCTACACACATAGCTTCCATCAATTGAAAGGCTTCGGCACATCAGACGAGTCTCCTTGCAGCAACCTCAGGGCGATATCGACTGCGTATAGACCGCTGTTCTCCTGGTTCTCCTCAGTGGACGCTCCAATATGTGGTGTCATCACCACGCGTGGATGCGAAAGCAGTGTCTCTCCATAATCCTTCGATGTTGGAGGTTCATGAAGCATCGCGTCCAAGCCTGCACCAAATAGCTTGCCGGAATTTAAAGCACCCAATAACGCCGTTTCATCAACTACTCCGCCTCGAGCGCAGTTCAGAAGAATAGTTCCGTTCCTCATCTTTGCGAACTCTGGAGCCGATATCAGACTCTCCGTTGAAGTGGTCAATGGGACATGCAAACTGATCACATCCGATGACTCTAGAAGCTCATCCAGCTGCGACACTCGCCTGAATGAGGCTACAGGAATGTCATTCGACCATGCTCCCTCCTTGGCATACGGATCGAACGCAACCACTGAGCCACCTGTGCAGCCAATCCACTTTCTTGCAACTTCGATTCCAATATTGCCCATGCCGACGACTCCAATTGTCTTTCTGAACAAGCTCTTGCCGAGAGTCAGGCTGCGCACCACTTTCTCGCCACCTCGGATTTTGCGATCGACTTCAGCCACCCTCCGAGCAATACAAAACGCGAGACTCAGAGTGAGCTCCGCTACAGACTCGCTGTTGAGTCCCGGAGTATTATAGACCTGGATGCCTTTGGCTTTGCAATCATCAAGCGAAATATTGTCCACTCCAACCCCTTGCTTGACAACGTACTTGAGCTGTGGGCCGGCGTCCTTCAGACTGGCCGCATCGATCCTCGTCTCGCTTCGAACTAAGACTGCGCTCGCATCTCTTGGCCATTCGCTCTTCGCTGCATCGTCCGGAAGCACCAGTCTGATGTCCTGGTTCTGCTTTAACTTGGCAATAGCACTTGAGTGATAAGGGTCTATCACGTAGACTGCCGGTGGCTCCTGAATGCTTCCCATGATTTCTTGAACGCTGTGAGTGCTCGGGTCTGGAATGTGTCTTGCTGTAGCTGAAAGTCAAAATGATTAAAAGGGAAACAGAAAGTCGTACACCGGTCATGATGAATGCCGGCATCGCAGCTCCTAGGGATTCGCCCTCGGCAAAGAGCCGGTGGTTGATTCCGTCCTGGGTCTGTCATTGCCATTCGCAAGGTCGATTGCCGGGTGTTCTTCTCGACAAAAATGTTTAGTCGCCTTGGTTGCACGCATTGAATCCGCACTGATGAATTTGCCGTCTCTACGTGCTTTCACCAGCTCCGCACGGCTCTTTTATATCAGACTTTGTGCTGCAACTCGAGCAGCTTAGCGGAGCCTCGAGATCGGAGCGCTGGTCCTCGCCTGCATTACTTCATTCAAATGTATTCTGTCTAGGAGAGCGGTATCCAAGCCTAATGCCCACATTACATGGTATCCAAGCGTCCTGTCCGCCAACAACGTCTTTTCGTACTCATTGCAAGTGCTGAAGCCACATTGTCGCGTATGACGGCGGTATGGACTTTGACCGCCTCCTTCCAGAGCATCCATTTGAAAGGACTTGTTGCAACTCGAGCAGCTGGGTGACGGATCGAAGTCTGAGTGGTTACCTTACGGGCGAGTCGGTCAACGTAAGCATCATGCTCTATTGTCTCGGACCAGCAGGGACACAAGACTCGGTTGCAGCCTATAAAGGAGAAACACCGGTAGTTATAGAATTTGGACACGATCTCATCATGACCCCGGTGGGACTCGTGGATTATGCCAACGTGCAGCATTGCTAGGCTCACAGTATACCCTCAAGATCCGATGTTATACTGAGGCCTGTCCGGCTGATCGCCTGAAATGGCGGCAGAAGGGCTCTAGTTCTCGCTCTGTTGTGTCTTCTTTAGCCGCTCCGCGATAGCTGTGTACCTCTAGACCTCTGTCTGCGAAGCATAGAGCCTAGATACAGACTCGCATTTAGAGCTGTCCGATCATTCAGTATACTAGGTCTTCTGTCCAAGGAGCATCGCTACAGAACATCGTGATACGTCTGCCGACATTTCTAGCATCGGTCCAGGTCCGGGGGTGGCTCGCCGGCGATCTGAACCATCTCGATCTCAGCATTCAGTCGTTTTGCAACCGCTTTCAGCGTTGTGGGGTTTCTTCATCGGTGGCGAGCTCAATGGCTTCGTGGTGAAGACGATGGCCCCAATCGCCTGACACGCCGGAGTATAGGCCCCACAGTGAAGATGATTCATCCGAAGATCTTAGTATGAAGAGGTAGACTCTATCAGCCTCATGCACTCCGAGCTTGGGTCTTGTCGTAGAGATTCTAGTTGTGATGCGATGGCCACAGTCTTTCTCGTGCTGCGGAGCTGTCTAATGAGTGATGACAATATTCCTGTCAGTCTTTCTTGTGGGCGCTGTCTTGCCCTTGAGTGGTCCATTTATGGTCGGTAGATCATCGAATGTGGCGGAAATGTAGCCATTGACCCGTTCCATAATGCAGATCGATTCATGCAACTCGATTATAACCGGTACAATGGACTTCATTCGCTCGTTGGCACTTCCAAATCCTTTGGTAAGATGTGGGAAGCCAATGCCACAGTTACGGTACTTCGGATGGAGCTTGATATGCTTTTGGAGATTGTTCGACGCCCTGCTCGTTCCACTACCATCATACTCACAGCCATGATATAGGCACACTGTGACCCCTACCAAGTGGTATTTGGAGGTTGTCTTGCCGCACGAATCGTTCTCCAGATGCCGGTCCAGGTGGATGGGCGCGCGAAGATCGTGATAGGCAGTTGTGGCAAGCGTAGGACCGGTCCTCGTACTCTCTGTGTGTACGAACTGCTGATGCGTAGCGGCAGTCAAAGTCAAGCACTCCTGCAGGTGTCAAGCGTTTAAGAACGTTCTCAAGAAGCTTTTCGTCTCCATAACTCCACAGTGGCTCGAAGGCAGCGCAAGACTTATGGTTCCTGAGTCTATCTATAGATGCTCGAAGGCGTACTGCTAGATCGCTCAGTCGTTCGTTGTCGAGATCGTGGGTACAGTTCGGACGGAGTGTGCTCAGAATTGCCATTACTGTGGAAAAGCATTCCCGTCTGGCCGTGTCGAGCCAGTTCAGAAAGGCAAGAAAGCAAGGTCAATGGCAAGCCCACCCTCGGAGCTTATTGTGATGTGAAGAGTTGGTCAGGTTGGTCAGGAGAAATAATGGAAGACAGTGGAAAGACAGTGAGCGCAAAAGTGACTGCAACCTCACTTCTCGGGCTTCGCTCGATCCGAAGAGCGATACTATCTCCGCTCAGACCCTCGTTCGTGTTGTGAGGCATTGTGGCAGCAAGCTGCGCCTCGCGAAGCCGATAATCGGACGGTCGTTGCTGGAAGGAAGTCACGAAGCGCCTGAGAAGGAGGTAGGAGCGATAATGAGACGTTGCTTCTGTGATGCTGTGAGCATCAAGCTCGATGTCAATCTGAGTTGGAAATCAATAATAATCTCCAGTGCCTTCAAAGTATTCATGTCGAGAGATGTAGATGACTGAAGTTGGGTCCATCCTGTGATTGTTGGGTAGTTCATCCAGGGTGGGTCCAAAGTCTTGGCATTTTTAAAACTTCCAAAAAGTGATGCGCAACATCACAACATCAAAAGGATCGATGCAAATGAGCAAAAAGAGAGGTTTGTCGCTTCTGTGGATCGAACTGTTCGAAGTCAGATGTCTTGAAGAGGCTTCAGAAGCTGATGTCACTTACCACAGTACCTCCAGATACCGCACAGTGCAGGGACCGAAGTTTGCATATGTTTAGAGCAAATTCCTTCAGTCTGGCGCTCTCCCAAGTGAGCTAAAGCTAGCGGGTCTATTAGCTATGAAGCAGTAATGAGGTTGTTGAGAAACATACCGACACATGGTTGGGTCGATATGGACCCACTTTCACGTGATGTGGCAGAAGAAAATTTCTGCGCTGTTGTATACGCTAACACAAGACCCACTTCGTTCTGTTCTTGGCGCCGGCATGTTGCTGAGTCCTATCGATGATTGAAACGCTTGGAAAGCTGCTGGCGTGATGCTGGCGAGGACCACGAAACCAGATCCTTGGTTGGCTATGATGCACAGAGTCGACCCTCTCAAACACACGACACTGATTAGCAGTGGCGCTTTTTCTGACATCCGATTCACCATCGACATCGATGTTGACCAAGCATCGATCGTGTGTTAGGAGGTTCTGGTTGTCACGATCAGACTGAGACCGATTCTCCAGAATTTTAAACCCGAAGATCTCGTAGACCAGCTTGTATTTTCTTCTCGGTACACGTATTCTTGTTTCGTCGAAGACATGTGATGTCTTGCAGAGTTTGGTACAAAGCTTGTCTATTGTTGAGCGTTGAGTACACTCCCTGCCTCCCTTCGGGCGTGCTTCCGGCGTTGTTCTCACATATCCTGGACTGAGACAGTCAATCTCACGAATTCGAATTGCCTGCAGAGGCAGGTCTTGCTATCAGTGCCGGCCAAGTTGATGTATGTGCTGTAACCTACAGAACTCAGTCTTTGAGGTGAAGGAACATAGCCAGACCTGTTCCAGCTCGGCGACCAGGTTGGGAAACTGGTTCCTTCTGCGTTGAACCCCGTCTACAGAACCTGGCATGATGATAGAAAGTTGGTAACATGATCATCGCTGCTCCGCTGCGTACTCCAGGTGTCCAGTCTTCATTAAACTCGCCGCGAGTCGTGACTCCGCGATACAGTGCCGGCGGTGGTCGTTACATCGCAGACAATGGCGCAGTCTCGAGCATCAAGCGCAGAGCTTACTGTTCGACGCAAAGCCACCTTCTATAAGTCGCTAAGATCTAGCCTCCCTACTGCCGTCAATTCCTCGTAATCAGGCCAAAAGCTGTACGCCGTTGTTGCAATGTGACTGTCAGATGTTCCAGGAAGCGGCAATATGACTTGTGCTACAACAAAAGTGGGCGAGCAACATGTAGACCGTTATGTGCATCTCAATTAATGCTGTCTCGGTGCATTGTTACGACAGACGAGGTGTTACACTAGTGCTGTAAGTCGTGGCCAGCCAGCGTATGCTACATCCACCACCATCAGAGGCGACAACGTGTTGATCTATACACTTTGATAAGCGATTCATATGTATTTGGCGTGCATCGGGGCTCACGGCAGTGGTTGCAGTAGCTCTCCGCAAGCAATGTCGTGCTACAAGCGGTGTGAGTGAACCCCGAACTCTAAATTATCGCGGTGGCCGGGTGTTCCAGTCGTGACAGTGCCAGGCCTGGAATGGCAGGCTGATGTGAGACGACCTTCTGCGGAATAACAAAGGCTGACGAGGACATTCTTGTGCGGCAAAAGACCTGTCGGATTGTGTGTCCATATCGCGGTTGTGCTGCTGGGCTCAGGGCTTCTACCAAGGACGGACCACGAGGAATCGCCAGACGTCGGAACTTGAGTATTGAGACGATGAACGCATCAAGGCATTTGTAGAGTTCTAGTCTCCAGATAGCCCGAGTGCGCTTCTTTTCATGACCAAGTAGAGTGAGCCTGCGGTTCTTTTCACGTATTCGGGCAGTCTTATCATCCTTAAGCATGCGATGATCGGCGGGAGAACGGTCTATAGCTTAGATTGCATGGAGTGCGGCCAAGTCGATATCTAGTAGCCATGAAATAGAGTGACTGGCATCAGCATGTCCATGATTCCTCGAAGATCCTGTAGTGCTGGCCAGGTCTGAAGATCTATATTCGTATGCATGGCTCTCAGCCAATGGCATAGCTCGTTACATAGACTGTGATACCTCGAAGATCCTGAAAGCGCGAAACGTGGGATGGCTTCCAAGCAGTCATGGAGCTGGCGAGCTCAGGATGGAGTCGTCCTCGCAGAGGTCTGGAACTGGGTAGTAATTAGAGTTCTCGGTTCAGTCGCCGAGCCATGGTCTGCATATCCCACTCTCCCTCAAACCTGATGTGCGTGCTCTCATGTTGTCGGGTGCGTATACGCAAGCGTTTGCACTTGTCGAGCGGATGGAGTTGTCCGTGTCGCGGAGCTGTCGCAAAAGGCTCCTCCTTTGTCCTCGTGATCCGAAATTGAGGCCAGGCGGAAAGTCTTCCGGCGAGGATTCTCCTTGACAGAGCCCTCGCGCATTTCGCGTGAATGGAGAAGAAGCTAGGATGTCCTTTATTGATGGTCTGACCGTCCATGAGTCGCCGACTCCGCGATGTCTTCTTTCATCGGGCCGTGAAGCCGACAGGGCTGCGTCTGTCAAAGTCCCGAAGGAGGTGTCGTACAACAGCCGGCCAAGCTTGCATCGCGGATATACAGGCGGTACTGGTCAAGTGAAAAGCCAGAACGTGTCAGGTGTGGTCACACGAGCGTCCACGTGAGATTATTGACAAGCTGCGCTCGCATCCGTCAGGTGGTGAATGCGGTCGAAGAGAAAAAGCAGGCGAAATGTGACAAGGAGTTGGCTCGGAAGCTCTGGACCATCAAGGCGGACGCGCCGCGGCTCTTGCAAAACACAAGTGCCGATCGAGCACAGATGGTAGATTTCCTGGTTGATACTGTACATACTGCATTGCATCAAAAGCAAGAAAAGTAGCAACAGCAGAGAGAATGTCTCTTTGTCTTGCCCTTGCTCACATTCATCGTGAATCCAACTGGTCGGTCCTTTTCCCAAAGAGACTCTTCCCTTGCATTCGGGATACTGAACTAGTGAAGTGGACCAGCCAGGATTGCGCGGCTTCTAAATTTTCTAAAGCGTTTCTAGCGTTGGCCAAACAAGAGGAGTCTGGAAGGCTATCCTCCTCCTCTCCGAACTGTCTCCAGTCTTGCAGCACCGCCGCCCCGAGTAACCTGTCCTGTGCTAACCAGCTGATCTGTCTGACCTTACGTTCACATGCCGCCGCCGCGCCATCCCAGCACTCAGATACTGTTCCTGCATCTCCAACGGCCGTGGGGCAAAACCATGCTGTGCTTTGGATTGCTTCTTACGCCTAGCGGCGCACGGGTAGTGGGACCTGCTCTTCATATCTCGCCGGCTCCTCCGCCAGGTTGCAGAAGATACAAAGTCTCTAGTCGTTCAGGTGGTCACTGTCAGACGCTACCTTGGCTTCGCCTGCCTTTGCTGGCTCCATAAAAGCGCCGATTACACTTTCCAACATCATCACATGTTTTGTTCCTCAATTTGCCTTGCAGACGGACCGATATGCTATAGAAGTAGGCAATAACATCAGACCTTGATCTGCAATGTCATTGTGGAAAGGAAGCAAGATATCGAGCTCGACGACAGGACAAACAGGACTCGACAACAAGCCTTCACGCAAGATGACCCAGACCACGACGCCGAATGCGTCTCCCTTCTTGCTGAAGTCGAGCGACGTGGAGCTGCTATCCCAAAGTGATGGCTTCAGCATATTGCGATCACATCTTGCACAGCACTACAAATACGAGTGGGTTGATCCATTCCTGCAATGATGTTTGCAACTGACGATATGGTGCAGACCATGCGACAAACACACCCCCGCTCATCTCGAGGATATAGATCGCTGGCTCGTTACACGCGATGTTTTGCACGCACTGCTCGTGCCTATCGTGGAGCTGTTCGACAAAGCTTGTGGTGTTGCTGCCGCTGCCACACACGCCACAAAGCTCGAAGACCTTGAGTACGCGTTTACAGGACAATCTCGCGGCGCATTTGTCTGGCTTCAGTGTTTCCTGTCATCAGAGAAGGAAAGAAAGTGGTGCTACACGCAAGGCTGTCCCGCTTGCGTCGTCGATCACTCCCTTGACAGCGAATTTTCCATCCGATTATTATATGCGGCCTGCCTGCTCAGCGACGTACACTACCCTTTCACCATCGAGGGCCCGACTTTACCATCATTTATGTTCTTCCTGGACTCTTTGAAAAGGGCCATTGGAGAGGATGAATTGTTTGGAGACGACTTCTTTGAGCTTATGCAGCCCAAAGCTGTCGCCACGAGAGATGGAGTCGAGGAACTCATCCACCAGTGTCTGGAGCTGGATGCTCTCATCTCACAAGCAAGTACGCCTGACCCTGCCAGCCCAGTGACTTCTCTACCTGCAAGTCCAGTCATGGGTCCTATTGGGGCACCAGGTATCAAGATCAAGCGCTCGAAGATGGCTCGAAAACAGATGAAGCTGAAGGTCGAAGAGGAGCAGTGGATGGAGAGCATGCTTCAACAATGCTGGGAGCAACTGCAGCCAGATCAAACAGGCGGTGTCATGCCAATACCGACGCAGAGCCTGGACGCAGCACTCAAAGCCGAGCCTCGAGCGACAGTCGCCGTTCACGAAGTGGCACCGGAATGAGGCGAAATTTTTAATGAGCACGAACTTACGACCTACGACGAATCAATACTACTGTACCCACGACAGCGAATGTAACCCTGATTCCGCGGCACTTCAAAGCTGCTCACGCGGACGCGCGACTTGCGCGAACATATCAAGAGTCTGGAATGGTCTTGGCGCTTGCCACCGACCCACTCTCTAGGACTCGCGATTCTCCGACCCTTGCAGTCGGTCACGATACCGAATGTGGAGGATGTGCCATCCCCAAGACTAGCACGATGTCGCTAGGTAGGACGTGGCTTCGAGGATGGCAATATGTGGTGATAATGCTTCGCCAGGTAGAGCAGGCCAGGCGGTGTCGATGAAGGCCAGGCGAGACCGTTGGCATATACGGCTTGCTCGAAGAATTCTGCGAACAAGCGGACGGAACAGTCTTACCATCATCATACATCCAGTCACGTACAGATGCTGGAATAACAGTGCAGTACAGCAGCATGAAGAATGGACATTGAGACTTGAGTACTCCACGCCCTCCTATTTTTAGATTCTTGGCGTGATGTCCGTTTCTCCTGCCAAAACACATCTGACATTCATCAACGTAATCTTTCATGTTCTGAACCACAAATGCAAGCAATGAAGGGTATCAGAATCGCTAAAGCGCGGCAATCAAAGCAATAACGCCCTGTGTTGAGCCGCCATATTCAGTCTTCAGCCAATGCAATACGTGCTCTTACTCCTCAACCACACGCCGTATCTCCAAAGCAGCACAGGTGCAACGAGCCCAAGGGTCATGCTCACAAAGCCGAGCAGCGAGTTGCCCCATCCGACATCCAAGCGATCGTACATTGCGGGTGCGAACAGCGGGAAAGAGAAGCCACACATCGTGCGAACAAAAGCTGCGGCGCCTGTCGCTGAAGCAGCATATGTGGTGTAGGTGTCGACAACATAGCCTTGGGCGCAGTTGAAGCACACGATGAGGCCTATGGAGAATACACAGGTGCCAATATTCGGCACAATCCAATGGACCTTGTAATGCGCCGACCACCCATAAATGAAGATGCCAATAGGAATGAGCATCGAGAACGGGAGCACAAGCGGAAGCCGATACTCGGGTAGCCCTTTCGTCGGGTCAATCATCGACCTTGCTGTCCCCCGCCGTCTCATCGTAGGCACTCGCGTGGGCACTGGTTTCCTGGGTATACTATGCGGTCTTGCTGAGGAGCTCGCAAGTGGCAGCAGACTGCCCTTGTCTTGCTTGGAATCGCCTTTTCGATAAAGCCTCCAGGACTGCCATGTGTTCCTTAATGAGGATGGGTCAACCTCGTACTCTTTGCACCAAGTATAGATCTTATCCTGCATCAAGCCAGATATCTGAAGGCCGATGATAAAGCCGACACCAAGCGAGAGGTAGTTGAGCGAAGCTCGTCCGACATCTTGATCGTACGCATCCTCAAAGACCATAGGAAACGTCGCAAAGACGAGATACATCAGGCCATACTGATAACCTCTGAATAGTGCCATAGCCTGCAGTGCGGGCTGAGTTGTCAACATGATGAAAGGCCGAACGCAGCTCTTCATCAACGACTTTTTCAGAGTATGATCTGGTCCTTGCCATTTGGTATGGAGGTCCTGGTTTCCAGTGGCTTTCTTGAGTGCCTTGACCTTGTTCGCTAATATTGTTGGATGATGTGTTTCTCGAAGTAGCACGAAGCATGCAACTTGAACCGCACCATCGAAAATACTTGTTGTCCAGAATACCCACCGCCATGAGATGTATTGGGTCATGTAGCCACCCTAACATGCCGGTGAGCAAGTACTTCCTACATTGAATCTGACTCTTGATCATAGATGACTTACCATGATCGGGGCGACAGCTGGTGACAAAAACGGCATCAAGCTGTAGATCGCGGTCGCAAGACCTCGCTCTCCAGCTTTGAAGCAATCGCTCAAGATACCGCCTCCAATCTGTGGCTCGTCAGTATGGCCACAAATGTATTGGCAATGCTGCAACGCACCGCTTGTGGAGCACTTCCTCCAATACCAGCAAGGAATCGAAATGCCATCATTTGGTGTTTGTTCTTCGCAAATCCGCAAACAGTATTGAAAAGCAAGAATATCATATTTGCACCTTGCATGACTCGAACACGACCAAATACCTCCGAGAGTGGTCCCCATAGAAATGGTCCTATAGCAAATGCAAGCAGAAAGATCGACATGACGAGGAACTGTTCCACCTTCGACTCCAAGTCGAACTCATCTGAGATTGTGTCGAGAGCAGGTGCGACCATCGTCGAAGCCATGGGAGCGATGAAGGCGAACATCGCTATGAGTACAGTGGAAGTCCAGCGTCGATGTGCTGGCCAGTTGTGCGGGTTTGCCGGGTCGTCTTTGTCCCATGTCACCAGATTTGGATCTTCGGGAAGTGAGTCGAGCTTCAGAGCTGTAGGCGCTCTGCTCGGAGGCTGTCTTCTGGACGAAGGATGTCTTGCTGGTGGAAGAGGTGGTGGACTGGTCTCCGAAATCTGTTGATCCCACGTTGGGGAGTGAGGCTGGTATCCGGCGTGAAAGAGCGTGAGGGATGAGTCTGTATCATCAGCGGACTCATTGTCGCTCCAGTGCGACTCAACAGTGCTGTTGCGTATGGCGGCATCGTTGTTACTGACTTCTTGCATCGTATAGAGCTCGGTATACTCTGCTTGATACTCATCATAGACCTCCTCGTCGGATGGACGTGGACTTCCCTGCCCATCATCCTCAAAGGAGAATCTTGGATGCACATCTCCGGACCTTTCTAGATCGGACATCTTCTTAGACATGAAACAGGTACTATGCAAGAGAAACGAGCGTAAACAGGTTGGTGTATTGCATTCCTGCCTCAATGATTAGGCGACCAGGGTAATATGTTCTACAATTTCTCATTATAGGGACCAGATCAGGTACCCGCTACGACGACATGCCAATGAGACGGTGTATCGTGTCAACATTGGTACTACCGCAGCCTTGAAAGCAGGCACAGTCGAGTCTATCGTTTCACTTTCAGCAGACATCGAAATGCATGTACAGACTGCGCCTTCGTATTGGGATGAAGTAGGAGGCTTTTCTCGGTCTGTACCGAGATACCTGAGGATCTTGGTCCGCGGTAAGTCGCAAGAGATGTGGCGCGAGTCGATGATTGATATCTTGCCCAGAGTTTATGCACGAGCGGTCTTGTCCCATTCTTGGGACTTGGTACTTCTCATTGGGCACTGATGTCGTGTGACTCTTTTGACTTCACCTTTCTGCTATGTCTTGAGTGGTCTCTGATTTGATTGTAGCAAGAACGCCTCAAACTCTGCTCTTCTTGCCGGGCCTCCGTCATACAGCCTGGGAGTGAAACATGCAGCCTTGGGCTTAGAGACCCAGACTTGCCGTGCATTCCGAGAATCAGCACCACTTCTTTCCATAAGCTGAAGTCGTGATCTCGCGACATCTTGTCATCTTTCGCACGCGTTTCTCGCCGTCGACATCTCCTAATTGTTCAGCTCGACAACGGCTGATGTCGGTGATGTTTGTTTCGTGGCTTAGCTCACTTCCAAGCTGTGGCCAAGCCAGGGACAGGCCAAGGCTAAGACTTTATTCACCTACCACGACACGTGGAGTAGCACAAGAGGAACGCCAGAACACGATGATTTTGGGATTTGGACCGCTTGCGGCACAGTATCCTGGGTCAGAATCTACTCCATTAGCAGGTCGTAGCGAATTGAATTCACTTCGATGATCCGAAGCTGAACCTTATCGTCGTCAATGTTCTGTTATGCTTTGCTAAGGGTGTCATTTGTGAAGCAGTCTGACACATGCAAGCAGCCACAGTCGCTCATAATCTCTGCCAGGCAATTGGCAATGTGGCACTGCTATCTTTGCCGTGCCTTACGGTGTGAACGCAAAAGCTCGCGGGAAGAAGTGCGCTCGCTTCATCTCTTGGTCGACCATCATTAATGCCAAACCGAAAAGACTCTTCCAATCCCGAGGATAGGTCTTTGATCGACAAAACCTACAAGCCACCACACGCTGTCGTGTGCTTTCCTACTTCTTCTGAATTGACTTTGTAGGCGAAGTCATCGCTATCTGGCGCGGCGATGGTCTTAGGCTGTCCTGCAGCGGTTCCTATTCTTGAACGAAGTCAGCTAGCTGAATTGCGTTCAACGACCTCCAGGACCATACGGCGAGTACGGCAAGAGTCTTTACTGGTTGGCAATGCGATGGTCCTCATGCATATCGACTTTGTTGCACTGCCGTTCTGACCACCCGTTCACAAGTGCGTCATACTCCTTTCGCGCAAGTGTCGCGTCTGTGATGTTCGAACTCGTAGGCACCTCAGGCTGTGCTGTCATTCTCGGTATCTTGCAGATGCTGGGTCACGCGATGATCAAACACCCAGTGTAGATGATATACATAAGCACCTCAGTCGCCACGTTAAGCAAGACGCATCTTGTCCATCAGCGTACAGCTTGACAGCAAACTTCATTCGCTTGCAAACACGATCGTTCTGACTTCACTGTCGCTTCCAAATAACTGCACTCTCAGAACAAACTCTTCAGCATCATTATGAGTATCCCGAACATTCCAGCCGACCGTCTCAAGCGAGTCCAGGAAGCTCATCAGCCTCGCATATTGATCTGTCCTTCCGGTTTCAAAGAGAGTCTACAGCCTGGCCAGGTAGCCGACTGCATCGAGACTGGTGTACTTAGAGCCGTTCCAGAGGCGATTGTCACCAAAGCTCCAATGGTAAGTCGACCATACATAAGCCGATCGCGAGCTATCTGCTAATACTTTGCATCGCGCAGGTCGATGGCGGTGAGGGGTTCACTAAGGCTTTGATCGAATCAACCAGTGGTATACTCCGCCAGATCACGGTAACCGGTCCCGTTCGAGAACCTGTATCTTCGCACTATGGCTTTCTCGGCGCGTCTAGCACTCCGACTGCGGTCGTCGAAATGGCGGCAGCTGCAGGCCTCAGCTTAGTTCCTCGAGACCAACGCAATCCTCTGCATACAACAACTTATGGAGTTGGCTCACTGATCGGTGCCGCCTTGGATGACGGTGCGACCAACATTCTCCTCGGGTGTGGTGACTCAGGTACTTGTGATGGCGGAATTGGCATGGCTCAAGCGCTAGGAGCTCGCTTCTTCGATAGCCTGGGTCAAGAAATTCCTTGCGCTCGAGGCGGCGCCTCACTGCATGATCTTGCAGTCGTGGACCTATCAGGCCTACATCCACGACTGAAGGAGGTCCAAATCGACGTCGCTTGCAATTGGCACAACGTTCTCTGCGGGCCGAAGGGAGTTGCGAGGGTTTTTGGTCCTCAGAAGGGGGCGACGTCTGAAGAGGTGGAGTTGCTGTCCAAAGCCATGGACAGCGTATCTGCCATTGTTAGCAAAGAGGTGGGCAAAGACATATCGCTCGCGCCAGGAAGTGGCGCATCAGGAGGAATGGGCGCAGGACTCATGTTGATCGGGGCACATCTTCATCCTCGTTTTGACATCATCACCAAATTTTTGAACATCCAGCAGCTCGTACAGAGCTGTGATATGGTAATTACCGCAGAAGGCGGAATAGACGAGCAGACGCCTCGAGGCAAGATTCCAGCTGAGGTTGCAAGAATTGCAAAGACTAAAGGCGTCCCTGTGATTGCTCTGGCTGGGACTGTTGGTGTTGGAGCTAGGAGCAACTACGCTGCGGGAATTGATGCTTATGCAAGCATCCTTCAGGCTCCGTGCAACTTGCAGACCGCAATCAACCAGGCGGAAACGCTTCTGATCGATTGCGCGGAGAGTGTGACGCGCATGGTCATGGTCGGTTGGCAGCTCAAGAAGGCCATGCGACCTGTCGTGGAAAAGGGCGCTGATGCCGGGTTTGTGCTCAGGCGTAGCAAGACTCTGATCTATTGAGTCTTGGTCCATCCAGCGTACATGTCCAGCTCTGACTAGAGTAGATTGAGGTAATTGGGGACATTTCACACCGTCTCGGTAGCTGTCGTGCAATTCAAATACACTTCTGGCGTTCTGCTGGCGGGTTTCTTACAGTGCCACAAGGCGTGAGTTGAGTTCACGAGCGCTTGTTCCAGCAAATGAGACACAGCGAACTCGTATACAGCGCACTTCTCTCACAAAGAGTCCAAAAGGCGAATGTCCTCAATTGCGTTTGAAGGACATCATGTTCCAAGCTTCGGCTCTATCTGACTCTCTCAGCTCCTATGCTCAGACCGGTGATCGAGGATTTGCGGCAAAAGGATCGAATCCTCCACGGCTAAGCTCTACAATCAGTGGGATTGTTCTGCACCTCTACGAGGTCGTCGCAGATGCGGTTGAAGCACAGCTCCGCGAACCGATGCACAGCTGGATTGAAGTGTTCGGCTGGTCGAGAGGCCGCTGCGACAGCCATCCATTAGTGTCCGTCGTAGCTCAGCGAATAGTGGCCCTGGTCGACTGAGAATGAGTTTGTGCCTCGTGATCGAGTACAGTTACAATGCCTTAGGCCGGATTGCCTCTCGCATAGCTTCGCAAAGCTGGCAGAATAGTGACGGCGTCAAGAAGGCATGGGCCGAACGGTGCAGCTCTCCAGCAGAGCAGACTGATGGCTTGTGTTGATTTGGAGGAGGCGTGTTCATTTCGGAAAGCAGAAGGGACAGCAGCGGAGGACGCGTGTTGATGGCAAGCCCTCTGAGCTCGTGAGACAGGAATAGGCTAGTCAGTTTTGAGACAAGCTCTTCGGCAAGCAGCCGCGGCTGAGCTCAATCGAGGCAACCTCAAAAATGTCAACCTCGAACTGAAGATCGACAGCACTGTCGTGTTCGAGGACTTAAGTGGGTGAAGCACTATGGCGCAGGACGAGAAGATCGAAAAGAGACCGAAATCCTTTGAGGCTCTCACGCCAGAATTATCGACATGGATACTAGACTTCACAAAAGGCATGGGCTTCGCCCGCACAACTCCGGTCCAGGCGATGGCGATTCCTCTCTTGATGGGCAACAAAGATCTTGTTGTTGAAGCTGTCACTGGAAGTGGAAAGACATTGAGCTTTCTCATACCGCTTGTCGAGCGCATCTTGAAAGCCGAGGAACCGAATAAGAAAGGCTATGTACGATCGATCGTGGTTGCGCCGACGAAAGAACTGGCAAGTCAGATCTATGATGTGCTTTCTGGACTTCTGGATTTCCATGCGCCATCAGCAGCCATGCTGAAGCAGAGCATTAAGCCTGAAGAGGACAGCGAAGACGAGGACATGAACGATGCGGAGGTCGAAGAAGTGCCACCTGGACCGTATGTGATACCGCAACTGCTCGTTGGTGGCAGAACGAAGCTTTCGGAAGATCTAGCTACATTCTCGACCCTCAATCCCAACATCCTCATAGGCACGCCGAAGCGGCTAGTCGAAGTTCTTCAATCATCAAAAGTCGTGCTGAAGCGCCACTGGTTCGACCTGCTGGTTCTGGACGAAGCAGATAGATTGCTTGATCCAAACTTCCAACCAGACTTGCAGAAGATTCTGGAACTGGTGCCTAAGGAGCGTCGAACAGGTCTGTTCAGTGCGTCGGTTTCAGAAGCCGTGGATGAGCTCGTTCGAGTCGGCATGAGATATCCCTTCAAGATCAGCGCAAAAGTTCGTAGCAAATCTGGAGCACTGGACAAACGCACACCGGAAAGTCTGAAGCTATACCACCTTGTCACAAAGCCGACTTTGAAACTACCACATCTCAAGAAAATCCTCGAAAGGGCCCAAGCCGAGAAGACGATTGTATACGTCTCAACGAGAGCTGGAGTCGATTACTGGAACCATGTCCTGCCTGCTGTCCTAGGAGTATCGGTCTACCCTCTCCACGGCGATCATAAATCCGCGATTCGCACAAAGAATTTACAAAGATTTCGCGACTCAACCAGTGCCGCCATCCTTCTCACAACAGATGTGCTAGCTCGCGGCATCGACATTCCAGACATCGACCTAGTCATCCAATTGGACCCACCCAAGCAACCCAAAGACTTCATCCATCGCTGTGGCCGAACCGGTCGCGCAGGCAAACGTGGCATGGCCATAACATTTCTCAGCGAAGGCGCCGAAGAAGATTACATCCGCTACCTCTCGCTCCAGGGCACAATCTTAGATCCCTACCCAGATCCGCCCACCATAACCCAAGAAACCGCAACAGAAACAATTTCCAAAATCCGAACCCTCTTAAGCTCAAAACGCGAGCTCCACGACCGATCCCAAAAGGCTTTTGTCTCCTGGCTCCAAGCCTACACGAAAACTCTTCCCACAGACATATTCTCCATTCGCAAATTGGACTGGTCCGAAACCGCAAAATCATGGGCTCTCCTCCGCTGGCCGAAAATGCCAGAACTAAAACGCCATTATCCAGAAGCAGTAACAAATCGTACACACGCTTTAGATCTACCCTCAGATTTCAATCTCGACAACGTCACCTACTCCGATAGAGTCCGAGAAACCAAGCGTTTAGCAGAGAATGCTGCGTACGCACGAGGCGAGGTTCCAGAGACGAGTAAGACCAAGGAGTTGAAGGGTAAAGCTGCGGCTGCAAGGTTGAGGAAGGATAGAGCGTGGAGTGATCAGAAAGGTGCTAAAGCTGATCGAGAGGCGAGGAGGAGTAAGAAGGAGGTTAGGAGGGTGGCGGAAGGGAGATCGAAGATGAGCGAGGACGAGAAGAGGAAGGAGAGAGAGTTGAATGATTTGATTGCGAAGGTGAGGGCGCAGAATGCTGCGAAGGCGGAGGAGGATTTTGAGGGGTTTGGAGATTAGTGTAGTTCTGGTGTGAACATCAGCATAGGGACTGCTGAATCAATGGCCTCATTGTGGCCCGTTGTTGGCATATCTGTGAAAGTCTGTACTCGCTTTCTGAAGGTCTACATGCTGGTATCCGTATCAATGTACATGCCTTTCCTATTCTCGAACGCCATCGCTGCTCTTGTGACCGCACCTCAAAAGACGCTAATAAAGTTGTTGACGCGGTCTTTTTGGTTCTGCGCAATACATTCCGAAATCCATGTAATGTTTCGTACTTCCTGTAAGAAACGTCAGTAACGTGTCGAATCCTTCGCTCTGCACCGGACTAACCTGTTCCCGCAGCTTCACCCAAGCATATACCACAGAGTGCGTGAATTGGTATGTGAATGCCAACTTGCTCAACTCCATCTCCTTCTGATAGAACAAATCTTCCAAACTCTTGCCCTCATCACCTCCTATTCCACCGCTCTGGTTTCCTATGGAGTTGCCGCCCATTCCTGTCTGGTCCAGCATCGTCCGGTAGTCGTGGACGCCGTCGACCGCTATCCGCACGCCTTCCACATCATCCGCTCTGCTTAGCATCAAGGTACCTTCTGGATGCAGACGTCCGAAGTTGGGGTATAGCTTCTTGCGGTCTTGCTTGCTCAGTTCTGTGCCAAAGCTGTTGAGTGTGATGTTTATGCTTCTTCGGTCGGCCTCAAATTCGAGGATCTCGCTCATCACGTCCTGTGTAGGGGTGCCTGCGATTCCGGGTGCAGTGTTGACGAAGTTGTGGAAGTCTTCCAGATAGTTCTTGTAGAGCGTATTTCTGATGATCTCGATGTTCAGCTCGTCAAGATCTTGGTGTGAGAGGGAGCCTTTGAAGTATGGTGCCAAAGGTGTCTCAATCAGCACCGAGTTGTACAGCTCTTCGATGTTGGTCGCCACGCAAAGCACCGGCATCGTCTCAAACCAGCCCAGCGGGTGACATCGTTCTAGCAGCTCTTTCGTATCTCGCTCGTGGAGGGTGCCGGTGATCAGTAGCGCAACGTTATCGATCATATAGGCGTATGTCAGGTATTCCATGAATTTGGCGAGACTGCCCGTCGCTTGCGCCTGGACATATCGGAACTCTGCGACGAGTTTGTCGAGCAGCTTATCGGCGAGTGCAGACGTGGATGGGTTGGGTGCGAGGGAGGCGAGGAAGTCGCCGTATGCTGGGCCGAGCTGGAGTTTGACATCTGCGTATGGCCATTTTAGCATTTCCATCTCCTACACCATACTTCCCCTCTGCATACCATCGATGTTCTCGCACTGTGTGAGGTTGCCGTAGTTTTGGCCTGTGAGGAGTGTGTTGCGGTAGCCACGGACTATGCCTTCAACGTAGCCATTTGTCGCGTTCTGCGTAGCGGCAACACATGTCAGCATATCTAGACATGCGCCGAGCCTATAGCACAGCTACTTACGTAGAACATGCCCTCAGCCATTTTGGCGGTGCTGCGGATACAGTGGAAATTTGAGATGGCGTATTGTCGTTACTCTGCGGCCTGCACATCGAAGTCCAGAGGCGAGAGCTTCCAAGAAGCTTTGACCGAGTCCGACAAAGACAGCGAGCGCCAGCGTCATCCATCACTCTTCAACACCCACTCTCACATGCGCAAGGACACTAATCATTTCAGCGTCGTTTTCTAGTGCCTATCTTCTGACCACACCATGCAATTTGAAGGAAATCAGTAGTTCCATACAGTTTCAAAGAGGCCACCGCTTTTCGAGCAGTGAAACATTCGGTGAGAACAGTAAAGACGGAAGGAAAGGGACATCTTCATCAATATTTGGATACCGTGTACTTCGTCGTTAAGTGTTATAATACATCAAGCAAGCAATACCAAGCAATGTACTCATGCATCAATAGGCCATCAAGCTCTCATAAGCCATCGCGATTCATCTCGCGCGATCAATACATCAAACGTGGCTCGACTCTAGCGCTCCAGCGCGAGTTGGTTCCTGACGCCGAGATTTTGGTTCAAATTCCAGTCAAACGCCATTTTCGTAGATCAAGAACAACCAGTCCATAGGTAATCACAAGCAAGAAGTTGCACCGAACTCGCAGACAGCTTAATCCAGCTCCATCGCGTGAGCAGCGCAGCCACCGAGAGGTTGACTGTAGGCCTCAGTAATGGCAGCGGTGGCTTCATTCTGAGACGCGGTGATAGGGTCGGTCTCAGCGCGAAGGACACCTCCTGGGGCAGCAAGCTCAAGTGCTGGCAGCATTTGTAGACGTGGGATAAGTTGAGATGGGTCGGTCGTGATGCGGCGTGCTTCGGTGAGGTCGTCAGAAAATACCAGATATTCGTGCTGACCATTGTGAGCATTGAGAGCGGCGACAATGTAGCCCGGGATGGAGCTGTTCTCGAACCAGACTACAACTTCGGTAAGACCTGGGTAATGGTTCTGAATCCACTTTGAGTAGGCTTTCTGATTGATTTGACGAGCCTCAGTGGAGTCCATGCGGCAGAATGAGATTCCTAGACGACGAGTTGCTTCGTCGACAAGAGGCTCATTCGTAGCTTCACGTATGGAAGGTGGAAGGACAAGTTGAGCCAGATCATCTGAGCCAGCAGTGGAATCCATCCGCTGTGACTTGCGGCTGGTCACGGAAGGCCGCTTCGCATGAGCGAAGGGCTTTCGTTCAGACTGTTCATCGACCCAGGTGCCTGATTGAGATTCAGCACATGCCGCGTAGCCAGGATCCTCAGGATACAGGATCGTCATTCCCGGTCCGTAAACAGGCTTACCACGAGGCTTGATTGATTCTTGGTTGGCAGGCGTGATTATCGAGCCGTCTTCGGGGACCTCATCGTCTGCCTCGTCAGCTTGAGAGAAGATGTCGCCACGAGATCGCTTGCGACCGGCCAATGCGCCTGGAGTTGCAGCTGGAGTCGAGCCATTTGATGCAAACGCGTTTGAATTGGCGAGGCCGTTTGGCGAGATGCCATTGAGCATGTGAGCATTGTTGTTATCGTTGTGGTTGATGTAGTGGCTGTTGGCAAAGTACTGGTTTGGTGCTGCTGGCGGTAGAGCGACAACCGGTGAGTTTTGGTAGAAGCTGTTCGAAGACATCTTGGCGGTGTAAGAAGAAGCTGGGTCAGTATCAAGATCTAACAACATCAATTGCTTATCCTGCTGCGAGCGTCGAGCTGCAAGCACTGCAGGTGTCTGCTGGCCACCTGTGGTTGTTGAATCGTTGAAGTGATGGACGTGGTCGTAGTTGACTGCCGGTGAATTGATGTAAAGTTGGGTCAACGTTGTGTGGCCTGGCAACGAGTATGGATGGATGGAAGGTCTAGCGACGGCAACGAGGTCGCAATGGATGGGATGACGAAAATCTGGTGGAGGTAGAACGAAGATCTGATGCAGATGTGGTGATGACAAGGCTTGGTGGTGTGAGCAGCTTCGCGAATGTGTTGAGGAGAACGCGAGCCTTGCCAATTTGGTGTAGCAGAGTGAGAGAGATCAAGAAGAGAAAGCAGAAGTTGGATCGCCGTCGCCTAGAGATCAGGGTCTGTGCGGCTTGTGGGGGAAATGGCAACGACGAATCGCAGGCTGCGACTGCTGCGCTAGCTGATGAGCGACAGGAACCTCTAACCGTTTGCAGAGCTTCTTGGCACAGTCGGCCTGAGCTGTGCTCTTGCGATTCTCACTGTACCGAATTTGATCCGACTGCAACGAGAGTTTCTGGGCTCAACTCTACGTCAGCTTTTCCAGCCACCAGACTTCTCTATCTCTTCGGCTTTGGTGTGCTTGCATATGCCGTTTTCCGTCGCTCTGCTCGACTTCGACTAGGGATGCTGTGCAAAGGTACTCGAAAATCGAATCTGATACATCCGAACCAGAGGCTCTGAGCAACAATCGTGAGAGCCTAGCGTGCGAGCTCATGCCATCGTTTCAGTTGCCAGAGCCTTGAGCTTGCCCTCACTGGAAGTGTCAATACTCGTCACTTGAGCTCTTCCATATCCTGCGGGTGGCATGTTTTACGCCGGAAGTTTCTGCACTTTTACGATAACAGTGCTTCCTTTAGGCGAGCGCATTCGATGAGCTGCTCGCTTCCGTCCAGCACCGAGCATTTGCGGGAATTTCAGAGGAAGTTGCGACGGCTATTCGTTCTTGTAGCATTCTCATAGTATCTTGTTGCTGCTGGAATGTGGCATGTACATCGCCCTTAAAACTTCGTGTCCACCGAGCGCAGCTCCTGAATGCTTTAAGCAGCATGTGATGAAAGAAGTGAGGTCGGTGGCCTGCTTAAGTGATGTTGTACCTAGCGGTCGAGGCGGCGCGCCAAGAGGAAGCTATGCAAACTTTAGAGCTCAGTAAATCTATTCAATGCAATTCAAAGCTTGATTTTCGCATTTCTCACAGTGCGCATCATCAATCATATCGACAGCGACCATGCCGCGAGGAGGCAAGAGAGGTGGTCGCGGAGGCGGTGGAAGAGGACGTGGAAGAGGTAGAGGTGGCGGCGGCGGACAGAGGAATTTCCAGGACAATCGAGTTTCGTTCGAAAATGTCGACAAGCGAAATGAGAAGTTCGAGAACTATTACAACACGATCGGCATCGTACCAGACGACGAAGAGCGAGAAGCGTTCTGGAAGGCTCTGCGGAAAGAGCTTCCAAATTCCTTCCGCTTCACAGGATCCAAAGGACATGCGTTGAGTGTTCGCGACAACCTCGTCAATCGCTTCTTCCCTCTGCTCGAGAAGATCAAGCATGAAGGTCGTCCAGTTGACCTACCAAAGCCTATGCCATGGTATCCTAACGGGCTTGCGTACAGCATGACTACGCCGAAAAATGTTGTTAGGAAATATGAACCTTTCAAGGAATTCCAAAAGTTCCTGGTCAGCGAAACTGGTGTCGGAAACATCAGCAGGCAAGAGGAAGTTAGCATGATACCACCACTGCTCCTGGATGTTGAGCCACATCACACAGTCCTAGATCTTTGTGCTGCGCCCGGCAGTAAGAGCGCGCAACTGGTCGAGTTGCTGCATGCTGGAGAAGAGGAGCGAGTCTCTCGTGCTATCCAGCAAGCTAACGGCAAGCTTGAAGTCGAGAGCGTGCAGCAAGACTCTGGTCGATCCACGGGCATTCTTGTTGCGAACGATGTCAACTACCAACGAGCACAGATGCTTGTCCACCAAGTTAAGCGCCTGAACTCGCCCAATTTGATCGTCACGAACCACGATGCCACGATGTTTCCATCAATAGCAACCCCACAAGAAATACTTCCAAATGGTCAAAAGAAGGGTGGCTGGCTGAAGTTTGATCGCATTCTTGCAGATGTACCATGCAGTGGAGACGGAACCTGCAGAAAGAATCCAAGTATTTGGAAAGAATGGACACCCCAAAATGGTCTTGGGCTCTATATCACACAGGTTCGCATTCTTACAAGAGCACTCCAAATGCTCAAGGTGGGTGGCAGGGTAGTCTACAGTACCTGTAGTTTGAACCCTGTGGAGAATGAGGCTGTCATTTCCTCCGCCATCGAGCGATGCGGAGGTGTGTCCAAAGTGAGACTTTGTGACTCTTCCGATCGTCTACCAGGTCTACACCGGAAGTCAGGCCTCAAGGATTGGAGCATTATGAGCCGAAGCGGCACGATTTACGAATCATGGGCAGAAGCATCTCAGTTCGAACAAGAGGGCAGTAAGATTGTTCCTGGCATGTTTCCTCCTGAGGACGCGGAAGAGATTCCGCTTGAGAATTGCATCAGAGTATACCCGCATCAGCAAGATACGGGTGGATTCTTCATCGCCGCATTGGAGAAGCTTGGCGAGATTCGTGCAAAGGCAGAGCCCGACACCAAGTCTGGAAACAAGGACTGGACATTCATCAAACCACATATTCCCGAGAAGACCATGTTCACAGAGACCATCGACCAAATCACGAATGGAGATGTAGCAAAGCCAAAGGTGGTGGATGCTCCCACCGGTTCTGCTGCTGAGCTACAAAACAGCTCCATCGCAGACGATGGCACCATTGCAGGACAGAAGCGAGCCCTGCCTGATGATAATGATGACGACCCTGTTGCAGCAGCGGCCGGTGCTAAGAAGGCCAGACTTGAAGATGCGCCAAACGACACCAGTGCTGCGACTGCTGAAGACGGTGGCAAGGTTGAAGTCACCGACGATGTCAAAGATGCTGTGACAGAAGCACCATTTGAAGAAAGTGTTCCTCAAGAAGCTGCGACTCAGCAATCTAGAAGGAGAAATGCAGACGCCAACGAGGAAGCCTTCAAATTCCTCCCAGCAGAGCACCCGGAGCTGGTCGGCATATATAACTTCTATGACCTGCATCCTTCTTTCCCTCGAGATCGATTCCTCGTGCGCAATCCTGCTGGAGATCCGGTCAAGGGCATCTATTACGTTGCAAACCTGATCAAAGACATCCTGGTCTCGAACGAGAATCGGGGTATGAAATTCGTCCACGCGGGTGTGAAGATGTTCATGAAGCAAGACGCTCAAGGCCAGGATATCTGCCGTTGGCGAATACAGACGGAAGGTCTTCCCATCATCGAAGGCTGGGTGGGAGAGAGCAGAGTAATCAGACTCAGGAAGAAGAGCACTCTCAGAAAACTCTTGGTGGAGATGTTTCCAAAGGTTACCACGACTCAGCACGAGGATGGCACGGAGACTGGAGGATGGAAAGAGCTCGGCGAGATCGGCGAGCAGGTCAACAACATTGGAGGTGGATGCTGTGTCCTCCGCGTTGAGGTCACACCCGATGCTGGAGAAGATGAGTTCAAAGAGCCGCTCACCTTACCACTGTGGCGTAGCAAAGCAAGCGTGAATCTCATGTTGCCAAAGGAAGATCGACGGGCAATGCTTCTTCGAATCTACAATGAGGACGTCGAATTGATCAACCATTCTGATCCCAAGCAGAATGGTGGTCGAGAGTTCAAAAGAGAGCCGAAGGAAGCAAAGGGTAGTTCATCTGGTCAGGCAGTTGCCGAAGAGGTGCAGCGAAAGATCGAAAACGCAGGCGACGAGCAGGATACCAACGCAGGCGTAGGAGATCAAGTCGTAAGCCAGGCAAATGGCGACCCGACCACTGACGCGATGGCGCTTGAGGAAGACATGGTGGCTGCTGAGGACAGCGTACAGTCGAAGCGGCTCGAAGTCCTCGAAGATGAGGATCGCAAGGTAGCAGAAGCCATGCCTGAGCGCGCTGGAGAAGGTGATGAATATAACACCACGGTCTAGAGGGTCTAGCTCATGTACGATAATCTACTAAAATTACTAGGCCGATGAACGAAATGCGGATCAACCGCACACCACAACGACATACTCAGCTTCCTTCTTCCTCTGCTCGTGATCGTTACTAGACGTGAAGGCACAAAATGCCTCACGATGCATGCTTGTCTGTGAGGCACAGCCCAATGCCCCGTCAATATCCTCCCCTTGCTTGTGATGCTTGTGCCGAACAATTATCGCGCACCAGAGTTCGCCCACGATAACGGTCCCTGGAGAAACGCACTTTCCACGTGCGAGTGACGAATTAGAGGCGCGGACCGCGACTGGTGGCAACTCTCTTGTGGCCTCTTGGGTTCCAAGAAAACACAAATACCAGCGTCTTCAACAAGAACAGGCAAAATCTCGAAAATATGGCTTTGTTTTGCTGTGAAAGTCCGCTTGAGAACGCTTATTGCGCAATGCCATCCTTCTCCCCGCACAGTCAATGCCAATGCTGCTGCCGCGCCGCTCGAGACTTTCTCCTCATGCCTCGGCGGTTGGCGGCCTTTGCAACGCCACAATCAATTTGTCTCTCTACGCACGAATACGGATCTGCTCCGTGAGCAGTCCCTGCTTCTTGGGGAAGTCGGTTCTCTGCTGCAGGTCGTGTCCCTCTCACCGGATTCTGCTGTGATACCACGCATTCACGATAACATGCACGCTCTATCAGGCAGTACAAGCAGCAACACAGCCCACAAGCAGGAATATCAGACAAGGCAAGCATAGATGGCATAATTACGGCTAACGCGGGAGGTAGCGTTATCAGTAGTCCATCGGAACTAAAAGGCTGGCTAAAGCGAGCGTGGCAGAGCACGGCAGTAAGCGACTTATCGTGGTCTTCAGGAAGGATCGCGGTAGCACTACCTTCACCACTCGGCGCCGCCTCACTGCCTTTCTTTCTTCTTTTCGTGTATCAATTATCCCTCTGGCTGTTTTGTCGCTACCGTGGTCATTTCCTGTCGCTGTTTCGTGCGTTCCTGGTTTCATGTCACGCTCGAGTACGATGCGCTGGCGGCTGGCGTCGGCTTCGTCATCGGATCCGCAGGCAAAAGATCCAAGTCACGCGAGGACATAGACTCTTCGGTCTCCGTCCTATACTGCTCGCAAAGCCATCTGGCGCTCGCCCGTCAAGGGCTGAGCAGGCCGCCAGGTAGTTTGCGATGATGCTGGAGTCGCGGGCGTTATGGGGAACGGCACCCCCAGAGCCGCGCTCGCGAATGACCAATTGGCCTACAGTGCTCTTCAGTTGGTGGTATGGTACACCTTGTGCCTGAAACATAGCACTACTGACTGACAAGAACTAGGTGCACTGCGTTCTCAGCTGTGATTATTATTACGAGACTATGTAGCCGCAAGGTCCGGAGCAACAAACTTTTTCGAGAGGACTACATCATGATGCTGGCCATGATACCGCTCTTCATCCGGATGATCTTGATCCACTTCGTTCTAATTTACGGGACCAACAATATTGACACGACGACATATGAGTACACACCACTCCAGCTCCAACACAAGAGCATAGGAGCCAAGCTCGTCCTGCCTGCTCGAATTTTCTACGCAATGTTCATTTGGGCCAGCAAATTAACAGTATCTGAATTTCTGAAACGGATCACATTCCGCATCTGGAGGAAGAGCCACCAGCGCACTCTGCAAGGAATACGCGCGTTCTTGTTCTTGACATTTGGAGCGGTGGTCATCGCAACACTGGCCGAATGCCAGCCCTTCAGTCACTATTGGCAGGTTGTCCCGGATCCAGGTCCGCATTGCCGGCAGGGATATGCGCAGTTGCTCGTCATGGGCACTTGTGACATTGTGACTGACATCCTCCTGATCGCGTTTCCAATCCCGGTTGTGCTGACCTCGGGAGTGAATTGGAAACGCAAGCTACAGATGGTCTTGCTCTTTAGCTTGTCCTTGATCATGATTGGAGTCACGGCTGCTCGAATTCCTGAGGTGATTTACAAGCATGGCAGGCAGCAATATCGAACAGTCTGGGCTTCTTGCGAGATCCTCGCCGCGACTGCCGTGTCGAACGCAGTCATTCTGGGTTCCATGCTGCGTGACAAGGGCACGAAAAAGAACAAGTTCAGGTCGTACAGTGTCACCGAGAGCATCGACCGCAATTCTGCAAGGAGGCCGACGCTTGTGCGTTATCAGACGACCGAGAGCGACGAAGACCTTTTCTTCGAGCTCGGTTGCAGAGTACCGGAGCATTTGCGAAGAGAGTCGGTCGGCGCGCCACGACCTGCGCCTCCAGCTTTACCCGCAAAGGAGCCTATTGAACCTCCATGCCGTGAAGACACTCCTCATGCTGAACGGCAAGGAAGCCGTGTTAGCACCGACAGCGAGGAATCATTGAAGTTGCCAATACAGCATCAAGCACCAGTACAGCAAGTGCTTCCGTCGCCAGCACCCTCTACCACAAGAAGCATTAGCTTCTTCGACGTGGGCAACCTACTAGATGGGCAGGAGCGGCCAACAGCATCCAATCTTAACGTGGCAGCTCCACTTTCGAGTTCTGGCGGAGTGGCGGCCCATGATTTCGCCTCGCAATCTGCCGAAGAAAGAGCATCGAGATCAGGCTCTCGGGCGTTTCTGCGAGACGTCGGCGGCATTCTCTCTCCGAGCTTGATCAGAAATAGCAGCGGCTCACCTCGTCGCAGTCGCGAAATCCAGCGTGGACCCAGACGACATCGCACACCACCATCAGGCGTACTTGCGCCAATGCTCGAAAGAAGTGAGACCCAGATGTCTCTGCAAGATGCCGGTGGTCTTCTAGGAGATGTACAATCACAAGCATACGTTTCAGGAGCAATCAGTCAGGATGCATCGCCGCCAGATCCACCCGCAGCACAATCAGTACCATCACACTTTTCCTTCTCGCGACCGTCAAGGCGACGGCGCTCACGAGAGGGCATAGAGCTCGAAGACATTGGTGAGGTTCTCAGAGAAGGACGACAGCCAGATCTCAGCATCGGAGATCCATATGGGCCACGACAGCGAGGTCAGCAGGATGGCACTAGGCAAGCTCCACCGCCGAGCTTCGACGACATGGTTTTGAATGATGCAGGAGGTCTGATGGGCAGATGAAAATGCTACGGCGTCTTTGGCGTGTTTAGTGAGAAGGCCTAGCGGCACGGAGTTGGAAAGTAAGATACCCCATTGCATGCCGTGTTGGGCATTGTGTATACGGGAAGGCGTTATTTGCTGCATTTGCATATATCTGAGCGTTCTTTGATGCAACTTGTGAAATCGTCAAATCTCATGACGATGCCGTAGAAATCTCATAATGAATATTTACTGCTCACATCCCGTTCCGCCCATGCTGCTCCTGCTGATAGTCTTCAATGTGCCAACCTGAACTCAGGCACCTTCGTTAGTTGCACGTGATCAATAGCTCTTATCTCTTCTCTTCACGAAATTCTGACTAACGCGATCGCAATCACCAATGATCCGTCCATTGCATGCCACACCAAAAGCATGAAGCTTATTAGCGAAGGTACATGCAGGCCGTATCAATAGGTCAGTAATGTGCCCTTGTTTAAAACGTCCTCGAGACCTGCCATTCCATCGGTCGGCTCCGCTATCGACGACACCTCTCGGCCATGCCAGCGAAAAAGCGCGAACGAGAGTCTGATGGTCCTTCTCTCGCGGCGGACGACGACTCGACGACAGCTGGCTCGCCTACCACAGCCGGAGCCTCAACCACGAACTTTCGGAATGTCTCAGCCTGTAATCGGTGCAGGAACAGAAAGGTAAGCAAGGCTGGAAATGATGCTCGTGCGAGACCACACCTCATCCCAGGTGGAGCCATACATGCATGATCACGCATCTGGTTCACTCACAATCACATACATCTACACACTTTCTCTCCATGCCCTGACGCCACCTCCAGAACCGCTGCGATCAGAAACTTCCAAAATGCACAAATTGCGAGAAAGCCAATATACGATGCGTTGGCTTCGACCCAGTCAGCAAACGAGAAATCCCAAGAAGCTATGTATATTATCTGGAGACCCGAGTAAATAATCTGGAAGCTATTCTCAATTCGCACAACATTGCATTTCCACCTCCGAGCCAGGATTTTGCTATCAGCGAGTCAATAAAGCCTGGTATCAATGTGCCTTTTCCAATTCAGGACGAGGCGAACACGCCTCCACAGGTAATCAGGTCTGCGCCGTCGCAGGATCACAACCTCACCTTGGATCCGGCTTTGAAGGAACATGATGAGGGAGAGAAGCTCAACAAGTTGGTTAATGATGTGGGTATGGTCTCTGTGCAAGGCAGCTCGGATTCCCGCCTCTTAGGCGCTGCATCAGGAATCTCTTTTGCAAGAGTGGTCTTTGCTGCTGTCAAGAAATCTACGAATCAGGCATCGACTCCATCAGATAAGGGCGGCTCGAAAACCTCGAAAGGTCTGGGGAGCGAAGCTACTAGTGGCCCTACATCGATGAGAGATTCCTTCTTTGGCCTTCACACCAAGCCAACTATCAAGCCAGCTCCCTTTCCCGAAAAGGAGCTTGGTGCTAGACTGGTTGACTTGTACTTTGAGCACGCCAACCCGCAGATCCCGACACTTCATCGCGGAGAGTTCATGTCGTTGTTTGACCGTGTCTATGCAACGGACGCAAAGAAGCGGACACCCAGAGAGCTTTACATGCTGAATATCGTCTTCGCCATCGGATCTGGAATCATTGTTGACACCTCGAGCATTGAACAGAGCGTGGCAGCCACTGAAAACACAGAAACTGGCCAACCGAACAAGAAGAGACAGAGATTTTCAAATTATCAGCATCAGCCTGAGCAATATCACTCATCGGCGATCATTCATCTCGAGAGCTTTCTGGGTTCATCGCCTGCTGCGGAGGGCGTCGGAGGCGGCCTAGAAGAATTGCAGGCAGTGCTGCTGCTTGCTGGTCTTGCTTTACTGCGACCAGTCGCTCCTGGTTTGTGGTATATCATTGGCGTGGCAGTACGCTTAAGCACTGATCTCGGTCTACACTTCGAGGATATCGACCATGATCTGGATGCAAGAGCCACTCATCCAGATGTCGACATGTCAAATCAGAGCCTGGGTCGCAAACAGTGGACTCGAGATCTGCGAAGAAGACTATGGTGGTGTGTCTTCAACCTGGATCGTCTTGTGTCTTCTTGTGTTGGAAGACCGGTCGCAGTCAACGAAGCTGTTGTGACGACTGAGTTCCCAAGTCTTCTGGACGACAAATACATCACGCCCGCTGGGTTTCTCAAGCCACCCAGTGCAATCGAACGACCTAGCTACAAGCTCGTGACCCGGCAGTATATTCGACTGAGACTCCTGCAGTCCGAAATTCTTCAAGTCTTGCAACATCGTCAAGCAGAATCTGCTCGTAGAATGGGAGCAAATAGCAATAACGAGTTCATACCGACTGGCCTCGAATCGCCCTACTTGAGGCCGTTCCGCTCCTTCCGGGAATGGCGTGTCAACATCGATCGCAGGCTGCTGGAGTGGAAGGAGAGCAGTCCACATCAATGGGATACGGGCGTTGGATTCAATCCTCTCTTCCTCGAGCTCAACTATTGGCAAGCAGTAATCATGCTGTATCGCCAGTCATTGTCGGTTCCGGAACAGCTCGCCAGTGAGCTTAGTCCAGCCACTGGTGATGATGTCCAGAGTCCCGGTAATGTCAACTTCGAACACGAAGAAGACAAGCAGATGGTCTTCATCAAAGTAGCCGAGGCTGGCCAGATGGTGCTTCGCATTTACCGACAGCTGCATAGACTGAAGCTTGTCAATTACACCTTCCTGGCCACCCATCACCTGTTCATGAGCGGCAAGTCTAGCCGGAGTAGAATCATTAATTAGCACCACTGACACTTAGCAGGTATATCGTTCTTATATGCCATCTGGCACTCAACTCTTGTACGATCGCAGATGACGATCGACGATGTCGACTTTACCGTGCTTGCCGCAACATCTGTTCTCAGCGACCTCGTAAGTATATCGAAGGCTGCAAGGCATGACACCACAAGGTGACAGCAGTTGCGGTCGCCGTGCTAGACACAGTAGGCTGGTCTCAGCCCTTGCTTTGGAGCGAAGCCCGTAACCTCTTAGTTTTGAGACACAGGCTGACCCTCGTATCATTCGCTTTTAGGTACCCATGTGCCCTCCTGCAGAGTCATGTCGGGATGCCTTTGTTCGCATGAGCAAGGCCACCATATCCATGGTGAGTATACCTTCGTGTCCAAGCCTCCACTCCAGCCGAATGTTCACGGCTGAGGTAGCGGTGTCGGAGACAGTAGCACTGTCTAACCGCTGTCACTTGGAGTGAGCATCTCCGGAAACATTGCTGACCCTTGTACCCACTGCTTTTAGGTGATGAGCACCACCGGGTTCGGCAATCAGAGCACGCTCGGCACCCAACCCTTGAACAACCCAGAAGGCTACTTCGGCAGTCGGAACAATACTACGCATACCATGATAAAGCCGGAGTCTTCAACACCGCATCCAAGTCGGAGACAGCTGCCAAAATTCGACATGAACCTCAGCGACTTATTCACGGAAGAAGAAATCGCGAGCCGCCCGCTCAACCAGCAACCCAAGCTGCAGGGATTCGCACGATCTCTCCCGCGTCAACCTCCCATATCTCCGCAGCTCCCCACGAATGCCAGTCCACAGAGCAACGAGGGCGCATCACAGTACTCTCCCCATAGCACAGACGAAAGAGTCCCACCATATCGACCAACAAGCAACAACCAGACATATCCACCAGCCTTCGCGGAGACAATCCCGCAGCAATCGGACTATTCCTTCGACAATCTGGACTTCCTGAACGATTTCGTGGTAACAGATCCTGGTACCAACATGTGGGGTCCTGCAAATAACAACGATTTGGACCTTGGTCTTGGGAGCGCGGTTGACGGGAGTGGCGGCGCTTGGGAAACAGGCGACATCTTCGATACGTTCTTCTTCGGTTCGAGCGGTGGGAACGGGTATTGAACCTGGTACGGCTTGCCGGCTTGCGTGAGGCCGCAGCATGGTTCGAATGTCGACATTTTGCATATCCTCGACACAGATCTCTTGAACTTTATCTTGCATGAGCTGGCTGGCCTGGAACGTCGGATCACAGATCCGCGTGTTTGTCAGTCAAATGTGGAGAGCATTCGGGATGCCTCGTCGAGAATGAAGCTCCGCTGTATAGATCGAGCGGCGGTTGGCACGTTGCAGACGGTAGTTTGGTCTCGGGTATCGAGCGTGTATTGCTGCTTACGATCAATCTCTTCGTGAAAGAATCGAGATTAGTCTCTTCTTCATTGTCGCAGATTTCCAGTGTTGGAAGAGATGAAAGGATGTGATCGGAGAATAATAGTACAGTTTCCTCTCATCTGACTATGAATTTCCAGCCGGCTTCTCCAGGCCCATTTTACTTCTTCTTTCTTCGTATCCTATCTCACACATGAAATGCTCCATTGAAGAAGCCAATTTACTGTAAAGGGTATCCAAAACATAAGTGGCTCGCTGGCCAGGTATCATGATGTCGCGCCTGTTCCAATGCTGGGTCGAGTAAAAAAAAAGTTGTCGCCCAAAAAGCCTTCCCAAAACTCCCATTTTGTCAAAATCCAACGTGAGTTGGCGCACCCCGTTCTCTGAAAGGCGCCCTGTATCGATGCCATGTAAGGTATATCAAGTCGCTCAGATAGCCCATCCCAAACGCGTGCAAGTCTATAAACAACGCAGAGCGTAGCACAAAAAATCTCAAAAGCTGGGCGTGATTCGAGGCATCGGGCCTATGTCTTGCTGTCGCGACGCGTGTGATTTCGTCGAATGTCGAGTGAGAATCCCGTGATTAGTGGTGAATTGGGTGCGGTGAGGAGGTTGTCGCAGTTAGCGTCTTCCGCGACCGCCATTCCGGAACCGTACTCAGCTGCGCCAGCAACATCAGAAGCGGTCGGTGGCGGCTCTGGAACGACTTTCTCATCATCGAAACTTCGGCGTTTCTCCTCGGCCATGAACATGCTAATAACAGCTCCAATGCCGGCGATGAGGACATTGACCCACCAGGGCAGGCCTAGAGTTCCGATGGACAGGCCAGCTGATTGCATGACACCTGAGACAGTTGGTCCAAACGCTCGGCAAGCAGATGCAGCAGAAGCGGCGGCACCATTCAGTTTTCCGAGTACCTTGCTGGATGGGGCGGTGTTGGCGAGCATGATGCTGCTGGATGGGAAGGCGAAAGCTTGAGCGGTGACCTTCCAGAAGATGGCGAGGTAGATGCATGGTAGCTTTACTGCGTCTGGGACCAGGGTGATATAGGGAACCAGGAAGTAGAGCATTGGGTACGATAAGACGACCAGTCGGTAGGTCCACAAGCTGCCCAATTTGCGATTGACGATGGGGAATACGAGGATAGTGGCAATCATCTGGATGACTCCTTGTATTGACAGAATACCTCCAATCCTCTTCGTCGACATTTCGAAACCGCCGGTGAATTTGAACGGGAGGTGTGGAGGCTCGTCGGCTTTCGGCATGGAGAGAAGCACTGGGAGGAGTTGCTCAGCGGATATAGTGTGACTATAGCATCGTTAGTTTGCAGACAGATGTGATGTCAACGTAAGACTTACTAGGCCAGAATGCCGTAGCCTGTAATGTTGAGCATGACCTGCTTAGTGAAAGCGTTTGCCACACCAGATTTGGCCTTGCTTTGCTCCGCAGATCGATTGAGCGCCTCTTCAACATCTCGTGCAAAATCGGCTCTCTCATCTTCGGTCAAAGAGTTGCGAGGAGATCCGTCGATCGATCGATAGGCTGGGGGTGGAAGACTCGAAAGGTGGGATGGAGTGAGGGCAGGCGAAGAAGCTGTGCTTCTGTAGTCCGGAGGCATGTCATCGATCAAAGTGAGGGTTTCGTCGGTCATCTCGCCTTTGCGGCTCGAGATCCATGAGTTTGACTTTCGTGAAAATCGTGCCAAGATCCAGTTTCCAATCTGCAGGCCAAAGTCTGGCTTGTGCTTCATATCCTCATGTGTCTCCTCCAGAAACAGCACGCCAACTATCATACTGAAGACCACGACTGCAGTGCAGACGAGGTTCGTGAAGAGGTATGGGAATTTGTCGAAGATGGTGCCCTCGTGGAAGACGCCAGGATAGTTGCGGACAGGGTCGGCCAATGCGCCACCCAATCCAGATCCGATGAATGCACCCATGCACCATACTGTTGGCATGATGGCGTATGCTCTTGCTTGATGTGCCTCGACTTTTACAACCTCGTTGACAGTTGTCTGCAAAACGCCAATATTTCCATTCAGAGCTCCTCCGACTGCACGAGCGAGCAAAGCGACTGGAAGGTTTGGCGCAAATCCAAACATCAGCATGCTGATACCCGTGCCAGCCAAGCCTGTGAGGAGAACTGGCTTGCGTCCGATGCGGTCACTGAGACCGCCCCAAAAGCCAGCACCCAGACATTCTGCTGCGGCGAAAACGGATGTCACGAGTCCAGCGTATAGAGCAATGCGATCGTGGTTATCAGTGATGTGGAACGATTCGATCATGTAGTAGATGTAGGGGAATATCGACATAAAGGCGATTGGTTCGCATATTCTGCAAAGACCTGAGGTTGAAATTAGCCATTGGAGCCATTGGAGTGTCACATGAAAGCTTGCATACCGAGCACGAACAGCTGCCGAAACGGGAAAGCTTTCGAGTCGTGCCGACTGGCAAAGTGCGAGTGCGACATGTTGTTGTTTGTTGCACTCGATGTGCGGGTGGCGTGCTAAGGGTGTCGCGAGGCCAAGGCAAGCTTTAGGAAGCTGCGTCGATGGCAGGTGCAAGTTGTTATATTAGGAGTGGTCGGCTTAGGCGGTCAGGAAGCATTCACTGCAACGAGCAACAAACACAAGCGTCGGTCCTAGGTTCCAAGTCGGGGTGAATAGGTTTTATCTACCAGGAGCGCTCGCGTCAGGTAGAGTGAAGTGACGCAGCAGGAGGGAGGTAATGTGTCTGGCGGGCGGACTAAGTACGGAGAGGTCGCTGCTCAGGTGCTACAATTGTGTAACATGTGAGATATTGAAGGGTTGGCGTGCAGCGTAGGCAGGTGCGAGAACGAAGGTCAAGATGAAGAATCAGGTACTTGAGAGGCAGTAGGAGGTGGTTCGTAGCACCGTCGGGACAATCGATAAGGCGGAACAGACGTTTGGCAAGGCTTTAGGGAGTCATGGTGGGTTAATACTGCAATTGCGGTCAACGTCGAGCCCGCAGTGGCACATCGGGGGGCGACCACAGAGCTCCACTACAGACCTTCCATAGACCAAACTTCCGGGGCCCAAGACAAGATCCAAGGTACCTTGATACATGGTACCCCTGAAAGGCATTCGACGCATCGGATGCACGTTTTGGGAGCCGGGAGTGACGGCGTGGGTGCCGTGGGTGCCATGGCCAGAGGAACTTCGCTGCCGCTTCCGTCGTTCTCACAATTTTGGGCGGGCTCGATGTCATCGCGGCGATCCTGCTCTGCTCACAACAAGCCTCCTGGCTAGCGGCAAACTAAATCTCGCCCGGCACCGGGGCACTGGTTTCGAGGTCAGCAGCACGTCTGATTTGCTGCGGAAGGCGGAAGAGGCTTTGGGGGCAACGCCTGTCCGGCACTCGAGTGGAAGTGCCCATAGCGTCCGGATGCAGCGAGGCGAAGCGGCGTGCAGCTGAGGTGCAGCAGCAGACAGAAACTGACGATCGCATGCTCTGCGGTGCCAGTCGACAGCCTGCAGAAGTCGCTGCATGGGGCCTGTCGTGCATGGACTACATCAATTAGGCGCGGTCAATCAGCCCTACGCAAGACGTGCGTCTCAGAGCTGCCCGCTTGTCGTGCCGAGATGATGGCCTCACAAAGCCTGAAGTCTGAGACGAAGTCTGCACAGGCACCGCACGGCCGCGGCGCAACGGCCGGGTCGAGGCCGAGCGAGCAGGATCTCATCATCTCACAGCTGTCGATAGTCGTGCCAGCTTACACTGGACGCCGACTGACTTTCAGTCCGTACGACACGCTGCCCGCTTGCCACGCCACGCCACGACGACGATGCTTCAGAGGGCGTTGTTACCCAAACCGTGGGACGGCGCAGTGCTTGACGGAGCGAGTCAGATGATCGAGGGCATCGCGAAAGGAACAAGCGGTGAACCTTCTCCTGAGTGGATGGTCTGCAAAAAATGTGCAAGGAGTAGTTAGGTTTGCATCTGGTAAGTTTCGCTGTAGCACGACTAGCCGTGTCCCGCGAGAGACGAATCCTTCACTTCCGGCTTCTGGGGACCGAAGAGCCGACCACAACGCTTGCCTGCTTCTGTCCAGGCAATCTGATACATCACCATGACAAAAACCGAGGCACCGCACGATGCCCGACTCCCGCGATCGCACCTACGTCGTATGCCAACAGTCCGTCGTTTCCAACGGGTCGAATAGCAGTGCCGTGCCATCGGCGGCCAAGCTACAGCTCAAACTCGGTGCTCGGTGCCAGCAGCGGTGAGGCCTGCCGTCGAAGCAGCGTCGAATTTCTTCTGCGACGTGGCCGTGCACAAAGCAGGGGAGCCACCAGTGCCACCGCAACTCTACCCACGCGAGCACCAATGCAAAGCCGGTGAGCCTAAAACTAGCGTCTGTCAAGTCAGGTACGCTTCCAGCACATGATTCGTCCATTGCCGCGCGCTTCTCTGAAACCAAGTCCAAAGCTTCTCCTGAGGAAAAAGTGTCCAAGCTGTGAAGTGCCGCCTCACATGACTTACCGGGGATGCGGTAAGGATAGTCGATGGCTTGAGCCTCCAAAGAAGATCCCGAAACGTCATCGCGGCCAGAAATGCAGGTCAGTTCTGGGTTGGATCGTATGGGCAGAGTTCAAATACACTCATCTCCCAAGCGCGCGTAAGCTGCGTTCGCTGGCTCCATACAAGGTCCCGTACCAGTGCGCGCTTTGTCGAATTCGATCTGTCAAGGAACACCCTCGCGTCCAAGTTTGTGAGCTATCACGCGGAGATTTCAGACGCAGGTCGCACTAGGAACGCTGATATGGCCCACAAGTAAAAGGTATGCGATCCTTCCACTGATGTCGCACCGATCTTCCGAGCCTCAGATGGCCTGCGCGCTTCGCCAAGCGCTTCGTATTGATTGCATGGGCGATAGAAGTACATAAACTTCAGCTGCCTGTCTGCGATCGGTCGCTTTCAGGTCGAGGTAAGATGATCTGTTCGTTGCCTCGCTGAAGCCCTCGTCACCCTACCGACACAGCTCGCATTTGGAAACATTGCTCGGTCAGAACGGCGTATCGAGCACGACTTCGAGTGTGACTCGGTGTGCTAGGCATTGCCAGCGCACGTCGCTCCGCGGTCGCTTTCAGGTCGAGGTAAGATGATCTGATCGTTGCCTCGCTGAAGCCCTCGTCACCCTACCGACACAGCTCGCATTTGGAAACATAGCTCGGTCAGAACGGCGTGTCGAGCACGACTTCGAGTGTGACTCGGTGTGCTAGGCATTGCCAGCGCACGTCGCTCCGGGCCGCATGATTGGGCCGGAGTCGGCAGGCTGCGTGGTTTTATTACCGTCTACCAGCGAGTCGCAAGTCTTCGTACCTGGTCATCACAAATACAGCCTTCCGCGGCGCCTCCATAATTGGCCGAGTCGACCAAAAGAATGTTGGAGGGGCAGACGCGACAGGTCAATTTACCTTCGTTTCTGGAGAGCTGTCGCACCACATGATCACGTCCTTTGGCTCCGGGTGCCCTTGATGAGGCGGTGTGAGCTGGCCCGTAGACCAATGGGCGTCTGCGTTTGCATGTAGGTCCTGACGCAGGCCAGCGAGGTTTCTTATGTCATGCAGCTACCGACTACGTTCAAGGCATGGTCAGAATGCTCGCGAATCGCGCACGTCGAAGCTCTCATTTCTGCAGCACTGCGGTACAATATTTCGTGATACGAGGGTACCCAAGGCCTGTGTTACGGTACGACAGCTTGACCAAATTAAAACCTCGCGGATAGGCCACGTCGCATACAAACATGTTCGGAATGAGATTCCTGTAGCAAGGTAGTTAGATAGTTTCACTTCCCAAGCATGGTTCGCATTGGGAATCACGTGCAAAAGTCACAACTTGAACTTCATTGCTGATCTTCGACAATTTGTGCTCGACAGGCATGACTACAATGCAGCTCCCGCCATGTCTCCCGCACCGTTGTCACCTGCCTTGACGCGGCAAAAGCTATGTGTGGATTTGTACGCGCTCCACAGTCACGAATCGGCGCTTGTTACATGCTGATGATGAGGTTTGCATCAGCGGCAGCTTGAAGCATGCCTGTCCCAAGGGCGTTTACGTGGCACCAGTTCCCGATGAGCCTCTCCTCTGGGCAGGCGTCCTCTTCGTTCGCAAAGGTGAGAAGGCATTGATTGACATGCGGTCAGACGAGAGGCTTTACGTGCTCATACCAGCGCACAGGACCGTACGCCAGCGCTATCCTACGCTTCCAAATAGATTTCCCGGACGACTACCCGCACAAGCCGCCAGTAGTTGCATTCCAGAGTGATGTCTTCCATCCACTTGTAACACCGCTCACGACATATACCTACTCCACCAGAGACTTCGGCACAGACACCCAGAGTGCCGCCGATGAGCAGCGTCTGCCACCTGGCGGCCTCAGTCTGCGTCATGGATTCCCGGAGTGGTTCGATGACATGGCGAAGGCCGTAGCGGTCAGTAAGGAGAGGGGAGCGGACGTTTCACAAGACGAAGGTCATCAGGGTGTTTCTCAGGAAGTCAGCGAACCAGATTCGACAGGACACCAACGCGCACCACATGTCATTGAGGTGCTGCAGTATATGCGGATCGTGTTTGACACGGAGGATGTGCTCGACACGATACCGCTGGATGCTGCTGCCAATGCTGGTGCGTGGCATGCATGGCAAAGCTATCGCTCCAAGAGCTCGAGTCGAGCTGCATCTGTGGCTAGACAAGCAGATGGTGAAAGAGCGACTAATACAGAGCGCAGTGTCTCCCCACGACAGCAACCAGGTGGAGCACGTAGACCAGGTGAATGGAATTGGCAAGGTGTGTGGGAGGACCGTGTGCGACGAAGCATTCAGAACAGCTTGTCTGAGCCGGTCCTGTTTGGAGGCGACAATAACGATGTGGTATGTAATTTTCTACTCACTGCAGACCGTGTTCTTTTGGCACTTACTCGCGTGCAGATCAGCTTTCTGAAAATGGACGCAGATGCCATCAGTCAGATCTCTCCGGCAGCTCGACAGACCCAAGATACTACAGCATAGAATCAAAGTGACCGATTGCATGTGGTGTGCAAATTTCAAGCTATATCTTGCAATTCGAGAGCATTGCTTGATGCGCTCGGGCAAGAGCAAGGGCAAGCCACTGATTCCTTCCGTATTCACGTTTTGGCAGCGACGAAGTGAGTATAGCAGTAAGTACGTTCGTCTACTTGCGTGCTCGATCTGCGCTCTGCACTTCTCGTTCCCATTTCGCTCTCTTCTCGTAGTCGACTTCAAAAGCTGAGATTCGGACGCCGAGCATCCGAACTATAACCTTGGTCAAACCATGGCGAACAAGGAGGTGAGAAGCACGTTGTCCTGCAGGAACCATCTCACTGACTCTGGTACGAGAATCTACCGCCGAGAGGAACAGGTAGTCCGCAGCTTGGTGACGACACACCTCCTGGTAACTTGTCCACGGCGATAGGCATACGACATTGGCAACATGCAGCCTACGCCTCGCCACCATTTGGTCTTCTTTCGCCTAACAGCAAGCCATCTTTGGCACGCCAGAGAGATCATTCAGCATGCAGAAGAGCAGCGGCAGCAGACTCTCCGCTGAAAGTGCGCAAAACAAGAGAAAATTTGAGGCAAACCAGCATTGTCGCTGATGTGCCGCCTCCGTGCTTGCACTCTTCATCTCCGTGTAAAGCTCCTGAGTATCGACAGACACCGACACTAAGCTTCACCAGCGCGACGACGATGAATGACTCTGTTGGCGATCTTGTGGGTCTTGGTGAGCAGAATGATATGACCGGAACAACTCTGGTCTCTGCGGCAAGCTTTTACGAGTCGCATCCTGCTCGGCCAGTTTCACCGCCACTGCAAATTCCTGGCAAGATGTCCAGACACAAGTCCGTGAGTAGGCGCATGCTTACGAGAGTCAAGGAAGGCATCACTAGTCGATCGCGGAGCTCTCATTCGGGACGAAATGCAGATGATGCTGGACTCATGCGCCGCTGGTCAGGGAGACGCAAACAAAGTGGAGAGGAGCAATCCCGAATGCAGAGCTTCGAGGTTAGCAGAGAAAGCATTGACAGTCAGGAGCTTGATCCGGACGTGGTCACGCAGCGGTCATTCACCGACTCCAGTATCTCCACTGATGAGCTCATGATATCGCTCACGAACCTTACACCGCCACCAAGCTTAGGGGTGGAGTCTAGACGGCCTTCAAGCGCGCTTCTCCCTCCCTCTCCATCGCCAGAACCCCGATCGCCTGCAGGTGAACCAACGCCACGGGCAATCTATCGTGACTCCACTTTCGAGACGGAGAAGAAGACTGGATTGCTACCGGTAGCCGTACCATTCATTGATTTGAACATCGAGGTAGACAGGGATTCCGTCGATGTCGGCATAGCACGCGAAGTTTGGGTCTCAGTTGAAGCCACAGTGCGAACGAAGATTGTCAGCACGCAATCTGCCAGGAAGGGCGAGGGTTTACCATTACGTGAGAAGACAATCGATGCGATCGTCATCGTATGCCAAGAGGCACTGGATGCGCTCGCAGATCTGACGAAGCAGTGCCTGATTGAGCTGAGCTCCAGATTGAATGTGCCGGGAGATCGCTTGCTGGTACTTGCTGCAAAGTCGACACGATTGAACGCCACCACAATTAGCTGCGAGTGCGCTGAGCTGCACTCATTGCAGGCTCCAAAGACTGCAGCGCTATTGGACAAGCTTGGCTTCACACCGTCTACGGCACGAGACAGCTTGTCTCACACTGTCTTCGAATGGCAGCCACTTCACCTGTCCTTGAGGGAGATTGCAAAGCAGAACCTCAGGGAAAGCAGCACACACGCATTTATCGTATCGTCAAATCCTGCGCACATTGTCCAAGCCATAGCGAATTCAACTCAGTGGCCAACTCATGCTGTCAAAATCGGTTTCGGCCCCTCTCCCAGCTACCTAGTTACAGATTCCTCGCATTACTGCTGGGAGCTGGAGTTCAAAAGTCCAGGCGATGCAAATTCTGAGACCCTCAACAATCTGTTCAGGGACGTGCGCCATGATTGCAATGCGGGAGCCATCCCGAGCTTGCGCCTGTGCTACAAGGCTATGAACGATTCTCGCATTACAGAAATCGTAGGCGAAAAAGCGATGAAAGACCTCAGCTTGGGAAAGTGCTGTTCGCTCTTCCTGAAGGTCCGCGTACCAAAGATAGAAACCCAAATGGACAGAGACCAGGAAGATCAGGACTCTTTGTTCGCTGAGCTTAAGAGCATCGTCGGCACCCTGGAGTCCAACTTCCTTCACATTGAGGCACGCTACCGCCACAGTGCACTACCATTGAACAACATCGCGACCGTGCGACAGATCTGCAGCATCAAACGTCCCAAGATCGAGTCCAGATGGAGTCTCAGTGCCAGCTCATCCGACAAAATACCGCTTGAAAGTGTTCATGGCAAGCTAGCACGTTTCCTCGCTGCGCACTATTCGCCAAGCAAGGCAATCAAATTGATCGATCACTGGAATCTTGCAAACACTAAGAGAGTCTTGCAAGTCCGTCGACATCTGGAACTGAAATCCCGAGACGACAAGAATGCTACCGAGGGTGAAGCCAGCCCTAAAGTCATTGTAACAGATGCCGATATCGACCAGAACACCCGTTCAGTCAGCACACCCGCAGCGGTCGAAGACAAAGGTATAGCTTCCTCTTCGGCAGCCTCCAAGCCAGGGAACAAGCTGCAACGTTCGGTCTCTACCAATACAGTAGTTCCAGCGCGCACAATTTCATCACCCAAAACTACCACGGCCGTCACAGTCTCAGCCACATCGTCCGCAACAACTTCCCATGATACGCGTGAAGCCACACCCACAGATGCCGGTGATACAGCGCGGCAACTCTGGCACCACATCCGACGCAACTCACTATCTGCATCTCAGATGCTGGAGATGTCACCGAATCAACTGGAGCAACTCGAAGCTACTGACCCGGCATTGAAGGAGCTGCGGGACAAGGCACTAGCCAACAAGCGCAGTGTTGGAGCAGAGACCTTGAAGGCTTGGAAGTGGGATGGCAGAATGAGGGCAAAAGTGGATGGTGAGGCACCTTGGCTCTGACCAAACGAGCTTGGAGACCACGCTATGAATTGGATATGCTATCGTCAGCATTGTCGGTGTGTATGAGAGCGAGACCGGGTCAGAGGAGCTTCTTCGGTCAATACCTCGTCAAATTTGCATATGAGGGTATCTACCTGACCCACGCAGATGGCATATGATCAAGAGTCTTGGTTAGGAAATTGGATAATGCTACTCTACTCTAATGCACGATGAGCAAGCACTATTCTCGTGTAACAACGCATTCTTCGGTGTTTGCTCCGGAAGATAACCGCGTGATGATTGATCATCCTGCTTCGCGCGTAGTAGTCCAGACTAAGCATGGAATATGCTGCTCCTGCGCGGCAGCGATCTGTTTCATGCACCCTGATGCCGGTCAATAGCAGGAAATTAAGCGCGCTCAAGGCTGCACTAGTGTGAAAAGTTAATGTTCCCAGGAGTATGGGTTTCGATACTAGATCTGCACAACACTTCCCAGGAATATACGCGGATTGAGATTGGTGCGACGTACCGCTGCGCGGCTAGGAGAAGATGTTGTGGCAGGGCTTGGGGTCGTTCAATTTTTTTCTTCTCGCTGATCGATGTCATTTGTGAGACGATGCTGGGATGGGTGTTGCACTGCAGAGTCGGGACGTGATGTGGCACGAGCAGAGCAGGGAGGACGGAAAGAAAAAGGTCTGTCAGTGTTGTAGTACAGAAGAGAAGCGGTCTGCTGTGTAGCTCTTCCAACAATGCGGAAATTGGTTGTGAGGAATTGTGAATTGGTAATGATCTGAATCCGGATCCCCGAGATTGTGTGGTGTTGTGACTGTCTTATGACCTGGTTGATGATGGTGGTCGTTTGTTTTGTGTTGCGGTGTGTCGTTGTACGATGCTAGAAGCCGATGGTTGAATTCGGGTTGACTCTACACAGCATGATCAGTGACAGAATTTTCGAGGACATTGTGAACTTGTGCGTTTGCCATCTGTCGTGAACCGCTCGCGTATACACGGTTCTGCGCGTAACTTTGGCATCTGAGCACAAGGTTGAACTCATACTGAGCACGAACCGTCGAAGTTTTCATCCTGAAGAAACACACGACTGTCGGCTTCGAGACCGCCTCCGGCTCCTTCAAAATATCTTGACATTGAGGTTTTGGACCCAGCAAGCTTTTCGCTTTGGTACGAGTGGTAGCTACAAGACTCTTCTGGTGTCCGAGGAAGAGAGAGTCAGGTCTCCTTCCACGTTTCGGAATGACACACCGAGGATCTGAAGACATCATGTCGTAGCTCTTGACTCTTTGAGTAAGTCCTGAAGCCGGGATAGTGTGGCGATCTTCAAGTAACGAAGCCGAAACATGGAGCACAATTGTACACATTTTTGCGCTTGAGCGAAACTTTTTCGGGTGAGGAGCTGACACCGGCGAAGTAGCGATTCTGCAACTGCTGACTCCTCGCCAGATCTGTGGCCCATGGCATGAAAAATTGATATTGCTTGATTCCTCTTCGTATTGAATAATGGCTTGACTTACGCAAAGTCAGCGCAGAAAATGAAGCCTTCTGTCCTAGAACTGTGCGAGGTCAGCAATTCCATGATCCAGTAATGCCAGTGTCAATACCCATGCAGATTTGAGCCTTTCCTACAACCCGTTGCCTTCGTACTCTTCATTCTGATGATGATGATGATGATGATTTGCCCTCTGCTCCCCCAGCATGATAGCATGGAGAATTAGCTCATCTCATCTTTCTGATTCCGACACAGTATGTCGATTCCTTGCTTCATCAGGTCAGATGCTGCTAGGCTTGGTTCTGCTGACTTGCGATTTCGAGCGCGGTTTCTACGATATTCAAGGAGGCAGGAGCCCGCCTCTCGCGGTGCTGTGGCTCACGTGCGAACACAAGCAGTGCTCAAACGAATGATCACATCCGCGCTTAGAAGCATTTTCGATTGAGCTGACTATTTGGAGCAATGTTTACGCCGAGAAGAAGACGAGCTTCCCCGAGTCTCGCATGCATTCGGAATCGTTCCTTCTCCAGACACACTCCAACCTCGGCCAACGTGGATCACAGGCCGGGTCCTTGAGCCGTAGCAAGCTGTACGATCGAACTTACACATACCATCGTCTTTCACGGTCCGTCTTCTTGCCTAGGTACTTCGCAATAATACAAGCACCCTCTCCTCTTCCACCATGTCGTCGTCCTCCATCCTCCGCCGTACACTTGCCAAAACCAGCACAATGTCGTCCTCAGCACCGTCTCAAAGATTACAGCAGGTACAAAGACACTTCGCAAGCTCCACTCGTCGACCGAAAGAAATTCAAGATGCATATATCGTTTCTGCCGTGCGAACACCCTGTGCGATCTTCAATGGCTCCTTTTCTTCTGTATCAGCACCAGAACTCGGCGCCACAGCCATCCGTGAAGCAATAAAACGAAGCGATGTGCCAAAGGACAAATTCACGCATGTGTACATGGGAAACGTAATGCAAGCTTCTGTGGGTCAAGCACCAGCTAGACAAGCTACCATATTTGCTGGACTAGATCCCTCCGTTGAGGCGACAACGATAAACAAGGTATGCGCAAGTGGAATGAAAGCTGTGGCGATCGCAGCGCAACAGGTAGAGCTGGGTCAAGAGCAAGCGCTTGTAGCAGGTGGAATGGAGAACATGAGCCGGGTGCCATACTATACCCCTCGAGGACCGCAATTACCAGCTTTTGGAAACATTACTGCTGAGGATGGTCTCATCAAGGACGGGCTTTGGGATGTGTACAACCAGATACATATGGGTAATTGCGCCGAAAGCACGGCCAAGAAATACGACATCAGCAGAGAAGAGCAGGACGCATACGCGACCGAGAGCTTCAAGAGAGCGCAAGATGCTTGGAAGAATCGATTGTTTGACGAGGAGATCGTGCCTGTCACCATCAAAGGCAAGAAGGGCGAGACCGTGGTTGCTGAAGACGAGGGTTACGGCAGACTGAAGCTTGACAAAGTGCCTACCTTGAAGCCAGCCTTTGATCGATCTGGAAAGGGCACAGTGACAGCAGCGAACAGCTCGAGTATGAACGATGGTGCTTCAGCGCTTGTCATCACGAACAAGGAGCTGGCTAAACAGTACGGCAAGGGTAAGAGAGTACTGGCAAAGATCGTAGCATACGCGGATGCTGCAGTTGATCCCATTGATTTCCCGGTTGCGCCGGCGAAGGTCGTCCCGCTTGTGCTGGAGAGGGCGGGTATTTCTGCGGATCAGGTCAAGGTTTGGGAGTTTAACGAGGCGTTTGCCGCTGTGATCAAGGCCAATGCGAAGGTAAGCAGTATTCTTGAAATTATTGTTGCTGCGTTTCGAAGAGCTCTTTTCGGCTCGTTTCGCCAACAGAACCGAGATTTCGGGATCTCAACGGCTAATTTTCATCGCAGATTCTCGGACTAGAAAATGCAAACGTCAACCCAAGAGGCGGTGCGATCTCCCTTGGACACGCACTGGGAAGCTCGGGAAGCCGAATATTGGTTACGTTGCTGCATCAACTGAAGAAGGGTGAACACGGTTGTGCAGCGATCTGCAATGGTGGTGGTGCCGCGAGTGGAATGGTCGTCCAGATGGTGGACGCTGATGAGCTATGAGAAGAAATGCCAACAGCATGTAGATATGTATGATGAAGGAGCATGTGAAAGCACGGTCGTGACCTGAAACTGGGCCACACCAAAACAGGGTCCTGGTTGTAGTGGATAGAGTTTGTACGGAAAGTGGCCTTCTGGTGACAGACGGATGCCGAAGGGCAACTTCTTGACTCCAACTTTCTAGTTACTGCTTGAGACTTGTTTGCTTGAAGGTGGTGTGAAGAGTGAAGGCACTGAAATCGCAGATGATGCGGGTGTCAGAGGCGTAACGGTAATGCAGGTCACTCGCTAGCGTGTTTTTGCAGCAAGCCGAACAAGTGGTCGCAGGACAGACACAGACACACAGACTCGAACTCCTGTTTACAGCCAGCAACGTTCCGTTTACATCGGCGTCGCTGGGCCTGCTCGCCGCCCACCAGATATCACATACTCACTTCTTGGACTGCAAAGGCTCTGTTCACGCAGGCAGCCGAGGCTTGTGTGACTGGAGTGCAGCGCTGTTCAGGGACTGCTATCGACAAGGAGATCGCGTCCCGCCCGGAGACCTGAAAACAACACCACAACCACACATCACCACCTAGAAACACCCGACACATTCAGGGCAGCTATATCGCTAAACGCGCCTGAGGCGCTCAAAATCGCCCAATATGTCGACCGCGAACACAATCAAGGTCGTCGCTCGTTTCCGACCGCAAAACAAAGTCGAAGCCGCAGCTGGGAGCGAGCCCATCGTCGAGTTTACCAGCGAGGACACCTGTAACATCAACAGCAAGGAAGCCAGTGGCAGCTTCACATTCGATCGCGTATTTCCCACCAACACCCAGCAACACGATGTCTTCGACTACTCCATCCGTAGCACAGTGGATGATGTCCTGGCAGGCTACAATGGAACAGTCTTCGCTTATGGACAGACTGGATCCGGAAAGACATACACCATGATGGGTGCCGACATCAATGACGAAGGCACCAAGGGCATCATCCCGCGCATTGTCGAGCAGATTTTCACCACAATCATGCGAAGTGACCAGAACATAGAATTCATGGTCAAGGTCAGCTACATGGAAATCTACATGGAAAAGATTCGAGATTTGCTTATACCTCAGAACGACAATCTGGCTGTGCATGAAGATAAGCAGCGAGGTGTGTACGTGAAAGGCCTGGGAGAGTTCTACGTAGGGTCCGCAGGAGAAGTCTACACAATCCTGGAAAGGGGAGGTCAGGCAAGAGCTGTCGCATCTACCAACATGAACCAGGAATCCTCACGATCGCACTCAATTTTCGTCATTGAGGTCACGCAAAAGAACGTCGAGACTGGCTCTGCTCGGTCAGGTCGTCTGTTCTTGGTTGACTTGGCAGGTTCAGAAAAGGTCGGCAAGACTGGTGCAAGTGGTCAGACTCTGGAAGAGGCGAAGAAGATCAACAAGTCGCTCTCCGCCCTCGGCATGGTCATCAACGCCCTGTCGGATGGCAAGAGCAACCACATCCCTTACCGAGACTCGAAGCTCACCCGTATCCTGCAAGAATCGCTTGGTGGTAACTCGCGGACGACGCTCATCATCAACTGTTCTCCCATGTCATACAACGACGCTGAAACACTTTCCACGCTGCGATTCGGCGAACGCGCAAAGACGATCAAGCAGAAGGCCAAGATCAACGAGGAGCTCTCGCCTGCTCAGCTCAAGCAGCTTCTCAAGAAGGCGCAAGGACAGCTCACGACTTTCGAGTCGTACATTGCTTCATTGGAAGGCGAAGTTGGGCAATGGCGGAAGGGTGATACAGTGTCGAAAGAGAGGTGGGTCCCAGCACTCAAGGAATACAAAGGACCAACAGAGGCACCAGCCCGCGCCCAAACGCCTACGAGCAGAGTCAAGGCTCAGGATGGTGCTGGAACTCCAAGGCCAGACAGCAGGCAAGATTTGGAGAGAGCTGCTACACCTAGCCTGCCTCTGGAGAAGGATGAAAAGGAGGAATTCCTCAAAAGGGAGAATGAGTTGCAAGACCAGCTTGCGGAAAGGGAGCGCAGTTTGGAAGCTGCCGAGCAGGCTCTCCAGGCGGCACGCACCGAGCTCAAGGACTTGCGAGAATCCCAAGCTACGACCATGCATGCGAAGGAAGCCTTACAGAGTCAGACTGAGTCGCTCAAGATGCAGGTCGAGAAAATAGAATTTGAGACCAAGGAGGCTGCCATTACGATGGACTCACTGAAGGAAGCCAATGCCGAGCTTACACAAGAGCTTGACGATGTCAAGAACCAATTACTGGATGCCAAGATGTCAGCAAAGGAATCTTCTGCGATGCTCGACGAGAAGGAAAGATTGAAGAAGGAGCGCATGGCGGCGATGATGGCTGGCTTCGACCTCGGAGACGGCATGATGTCCCAAAGCGAAATACAGGTTAGGGAGATGGTCCAACAAGTTCAGAGCCTACTTGAGATTGCCGACAGTGGAGAATCAGTGGCTCCAGACGAGCTGCACGCGCTCAAGGACAGATTGATTGAGGTGCAAGGTCTGGTCAGGCAATCCGACATCAGCGCCAACGGTCATGTCGACAGTGCGCAAACTGCCATACTGGAGCAGAAGCTCAGCCAGGCGCAGCGAGAATACCAGGAACTGCTCGAGAAGAATCTCTCGGAGGCTGATGTTGAAGAGGTCAAGCGAAGCCTCTTTGAGTCAATGTCTGCGCAGCAGAACGGCAACGGCCACTCTGCTGACTTTGAGGATGCGCTCAAGCGACAACAAGAAGAAAATGCGCGCATCCGAAGCGAGCTCGAAGCTCTCCGGAAGCAGGCAATGAACGGAGCTAATGGTGGCACACTAAGCAAGCAGCTTTCAGATTTCGATGCGATCAAGAAGTCACTTATGCGTGACCTCCAAAACCGATGCGAGCGCGTGGTCGAGCTTGAGATCAGTCTCGACAGCACCAGAGAACAGTACAACTCGATCCTTCGAAGCAGCAACTCCAAGCAACAGCAGAAGAAGCTTGCCTTCCTCGAACGCAATCTCGAACAACTTACCCTTGTGCAAAAGCAGCTCGTCGAGCAGAACGCACAGCTCAAGAAGGAAGTTGCCATTGCAGAACGCAAGCTGGTGGCGCGAGGCGAGCGCATCCGCGGTCTTGAGGGTCTTGTGCAAGAAAGCCAAGAGAAACTCATGCTTGCCAACCATAAGTATGAACACGATACAGGTCTTCTACACGACCATATTGCTGACACCAATGATAGATTCGAAAGCCAGCTTATGGCTGTCAAAGAACGTCTCGAGGCCGCCAAAACCGGATCTACACGTGGACTGCCTAACTCCCCTGCACCCAACACGTTTGGCAACAATCCTTTCGGCAGGATAGCGAAGCCACTGCGAGGTGGTGGAGGCGGCGACCAGCCTGCCGTACCAACTCTTGCAGGACTGCAGAACCAGGAAGGCGGCAGCAAGCGCAGCTCATGGTTCTTCCAGCAGCGGTCTTAGGGAAAGCGCTTGAGAGATAAAGCTCGGAAATGGTTGTCTATAGGTAGACCGGGTTGAACATTGTCATGATATGGCCATAGATGGTGATGAGTGTGAGCATGCTTTATTGTTGCCTGCTGTTTCGACACAGCACACGATACCCCAGGGCTTTTTTGATGTTTTTGGACGACTATGAGGAGAGGCGTAAGGAATGGACGGATGGATGCATCATGGCATGTTTTGCGTCCGAGTGCCTTTATCTATACTACTATGCTCGTGAACTAGAGTCAAGAGGGATAGGATACGCATCGCTTGCAGTATCGACACTCACTACCGTTTCTCTTAATATTTTCTTTGTTTCCGCCTGTGCAATTGTGGCACGTGTATCCGCACCCTGGTCGCGTGAAGCTTCGAGCTCGAGCTCCACCTCGGCTCCTCATCCTCGCACCTTCTTTCTTCCACAATACACAACCCAATGTCAGCTCCACACATATGCACAAGCTGCAAACGCAGTCTGCTAAGACTCCAATTGAGAAATGGCCTTTACCGAAACTACGCGACTCGTCCCTCCTTCGCACCAAAACCTGTCCTCGATCTAAAACACATCCGACAAGCTCCAGGCCTCTACGAACAGAACTGTGAAGACAGAAATTATAAAGCGTTCTCGAAAAACAGCTGGAAGATTCTTGAGTTGCATGAGAAGACTGCGAAATTACAGAAGGAAGCTGTTGGATTGAGACAGAGGAGTAATGCTATTGGGAAAGAGAGACAGCAGAAGCACGATGGGGAGGGAGGAGAGGGATGGAGAGGGGAAGCGAAGGAGATCAAGAAAAAGCTGCAAGACTTTGAGGCGAGAGAGAAAGATATGAAGGAAGAGATGGAGAGACTGGCATTAGAGCTGCCGAATTTGAGTTCAGTGTATACACCTGTTGGTGAAGAGCCTGTGGTGAGAGAAGAGATTGGGACAAGACCACCTGCGAGAAGCTCAGGTAAAAGTCATGTCGAAATCGGAAAGGAGTTGGATATCCTTGATTCCGAAGCCTCTGCGACGACGAGTGGATGGGGCTGGTACTTCCTCAAGAACGAGGGTGCATTACTCGAACAGGCACTGATACAGTACGCTCTATCAATCGCTATGAAAAGAGGTTGGAAAGTCATGACACCTCCAAGCTTAGTGTACGAACACATTGCTCATGCATGCGGATTCATGCCTAGAGACCAGAATGGGGAGACACAAATTTATGAAGTGAAGGGTGAGGAGGGTCATGACAAGCCGAAACTTGTCCTCGCTGGTACGGCGGAAATACCTTTTGCTGGATCGCAAGCCAACAAGACGCTCAATGCCAAGGAGCTGCCATTGAAGGTGATCGGACCTAGCAGATGTTATCGTGCGGAAGCTGGAGCTAGAGGAGTCGATACGAAGGGCTTGTACCGTGTTCACGAATTCACGAAAGTTGAGATGTTTGCTTGGACTGCACCTCCTCCTTCGCCTGAAGAGGATCGATTTGGTGCGGAACAGGATCGGGAGCCAAGTGAGCAGGTCTTCGAAGAGATGCTTGAGATTCAGGAAGAGATCTTGAGTTCTCTGGGTTTACATGCGAAGGTGCTGGAAATGCCGACTTGTGATCTCGGAGCTTCTGCGACGAGGAAGATTGATATCGAGGCTTTCTTTCCGAGCAGACAAGGGACCAATTATGGGTATGGGGAGGTTACGAGTGTGAGTATATGCACAGACTACCAGAGCAGACGACTAGCCACACGTCTTAGAGGTCAAGGAGGGAAGTTGGGATATCCACATACGGTCAATGGAACTGCTATGGCTGTTCCTAGGGTTCTGGCTTGTTTGATTGAAAATCACTATGATGAGAGCGAAGAGGTCGTGAGGGTTCCGAATGTGCTGCGGAGGTTTTTGCCTGAGGGTCTGGAAACAATCGGTGGCGGCAGGGACGAGAAGGAGAAGGTTGCGACGTTGATTGGACCTGAGGGACTTCATGCGGGTTACACGAAGGAACATTTTCATGGTAGGCCTGGCGTTGAGGATGAAGTTGTTAGGGAGAGGGGAGAGTGAGGCGCCGCTGGCGAGGGTGAAGCAAATTTGCGCCTGCTCGATTGATCGCTGGACCAATGCTACTCCCGGGCATTGTCTTGCTGGCGCAATGAGAGTAAGAGAGTCCCGTGCAGGTCCAAGGTATGGGCGCCTTGAAGCTGAAGCTCCGCACTTTTGACGGCAAGGAACAATTCTAGACTAATGCCATACAGAGAGGCGAGTGAGCTATCACAGCGACCTCAAGAGTCTCATCCTCGCACCAGCGTGGAGGACTGGCCTTATGATGCAAGCGAAAGACGAAGGGTTGCGGTGACAAATTCGAAGACCGAGCGCTACGTCACTTCATGTGCAGGCCCGTTGCGAGGGTGATAGAGCGCTCGTGCCAAATCATACGCAAAATTCGAGCCTCGAGCTGCTGCCTTTCAGCCAGCTTCATCAACTCCACCAACATCATGGACGACGTGACTCAGACGATGAAGTCCACTATGGGCAGCGCCACAAAGGCTTTGCCGCCCGAGACGATCGACGACATCTGCCAGTACTTGGCGAGCGATGGCATCTTGTCGTTGCGCGCTGTCTGCCGCGACACCTGCCGAAAGGTCGAAGACACCTTCCTGACGCGCTTCTTCACGCACCGGCGCCAACTCATCTCGAAGTACTCGCTCCAGCAGTTTCTCGACATCTCCGCCCATCCTGTCCTGCGCCAGAAGCTGAAGAGTGTGGAGTTTGTCCGTGCTGAGATCAATTCAGACTGGCGACCGAGCTATGGGTCTTTTGACGACCCCAAACTGGTCTTTGAATTCGGGGAGCTTCGGGCGACTGATGACGAGGAGCACATGAAGCGCTCTCGATGGCTGAAAGAGGAGAAACAAGTGACCAACAAATGGTCCACGTATCGAGAAGAATTGGGATATTTGCTTGATCTTGAAGAGATCACACGTGCCTTGCAAAACCTCAAGTGTGCGGGCATTATTCCGGCGCTACTAGTTTCTGGAAACCCTTGGGGCTCGAGTCCTGCGCATGGCGTACATGAGCTGCACAGAGTACTCGGGCTGGCGCTCGAGAAGCACCACCCGATGCGCTCGCATCACGACTTCGTTTCCTACCAACCTCCGTTCGCCGATCGCCTTAACTCTGGCATCGACGTGACCAAGCTATTGCTCAAAAGCATTGTTGAAGCCCAGTTTCCGATACAAGATCTCACAATGTCCTCACAAACTCTCCCCATCTGCTTCGAGGAGCTCGGGCTCATCGACCAATCCGACCTGAGCCATGCCTTACATTCGAGCATGTTCCAACTGCGCCGCCTCTCATTCGCTTTGAATCGTCAGCTCGACCGCCTCAATCCCGATGAGCTTGCTATCTTTCTTTCTGCTGCGCCATCGCTGCAAAGCCTTGTCATCCACTTCGACATGATGCATGGTCGTGTGCCCGACAGAATGTGCGCTGCATTTGCAGGCCTCAAGCTACAATCACTTGAACTTGTCCACGCGCGGGTCCCTCGTCACGACCTCAAACAAATTCTTGTGAGCCAGCAGAGTACGCTCCGAGACCTGACATTGACACTTGTCGGGTTCGTGGAGGCGGAAGAAATCTGGACGCCAACTCTCCAGCTCCTGGCAACGGACTTTAGTCTCACCAGCATCGACCTCCTTCTCTATCAAGGTCCCAGGAGAATCATCATCGGCGAGCGCACCTATCGCAGCGGCTCTGCAGCGGTACAACTTGGTCTTGCAGAGCTCATCTCAGAGGCCGAGAAGGAGCCAACAGAATACGATAGTGCTGAGGATGAAGAAGATGACGGTGATAGTGACCTTTCCGACTGGTTTCACAACGAGGGTTACTATGACTATGGTTATGACTACGAGAGCGATGGGGGTGGCTACGACGACTACGACGAGGGCTATTGATCATCTTTGTCATCTCAAGACAGCTCCTGGCGGATTCTCACAACTTCGAGAAACTGCCTGAGTGGATTAGTCTCGTGGATGATCACGTCCTATTATCCCCTGTCCGGCTCCAACCAAAGTGGAGCAGGCTATCAAGCGCTGAATAACTGGACTGTCAACAGCTACAACGAGGTCGTACGAACAGGCTCCTCATGCTACTTGGGGCAATGATCAGACCTATTGCTTGCGTGTAATGCTGTAGTACTATCGCTGGTTGAGGAAGTGGAGTAGATAGCGATGCTGGCGGATATAAGACGACTTTCTACTATCAAGACCCTAGCTTGGCCGGGCATTCACTCTCACGTCTTGCCTCCTATGCTGAAGGAAAAGAATGATAGAAGTGCTCACGTCCACTATCGGACCAGGCGCGGACGAAGTCTAGAGTTGACTGAGTGCTGTCAACAATGTCCACTCCGACGATGTATTCCTTCATCATGATCGTGGTTTGATGGTGGACCTGGAACCTCACCCATTGAATTGTATTTATGTCTTATACCTCTTCAGGCGCCAAGACGTCAGGCTATGAGTCATGTTGAGGCCGTAGCTGTTTGCAGTCTCTTTCCATCACGGGGCTTCGCTCCATGCATATTGTCTGACCAGCTTTCTTTCAGATGAAAAAGAGCAGGAGCACAAAGCAGCCGTCATATCTTGCATTTTGGTCGCGGAATGCCTTCTTCGTTCGAAGCCTTTTGCGCAAAAGCTTTTCCACGAAGTGACATCTTCTGGTCCGCGAGATCCATTTAACCTGGCAGGCTGCCTTGCGGCTGAACTCTTCTGAAGCTTATGCCGCATCTTCTAAAGACTCTTGTAAGTGCAACAGGAAGCTCCACATTCCTACTGTTAGATAACTAACGTCCTGCCCATCCCTGCTCGGTATTTGCCGAGGTGGAGCAGCTGTATGAGATGCATAGCCGAGCATGTCAGCGACACTACTCCCGTGGTCGTACGAAGAGGGCCCTCGCACTGCTTCAGGAAACGATCAGGTACCATGCTTGCGCGTAGCATGATAGCTGAAGCGGAGACGCTGACAGGTATAAGGGTGACTTCCTCGACCAGGACCCCAGCTTGGCCGAATATTCATTTCTTATCTCTTCTTGTGATAACAGACTGTATGAAAGCAGCAGCATTCTTTTGACGAAGTGCAAAGTTATCGTAGACACACGACTTTACAAGATGGGCTCCGCAGCACCAAAGAATCTGGGCGACCTCGATGTCCTTGTCGTTGGTGGCGGCTTCTGTGGAGTGTGGCAGCTACATACTCTAAGGAATGAAGGCTTCAATGTGCTCCTCGTTGAGGCTGGCAGTGCTTTAGGTGGTATTTGGTACTGGAACAACTACCCAGGAGCTCGCGTCGATTGCTCAGTCCCGACGTATCAGTTGACAGAGCCAGGACCATTGCAGGACTTCGATTGGAAGCAGAGCTTTCCAGGCCGAGATGAGTTGGTCGAGTACTTTCGCTATGTCGACAAAGTCTGGGACTTGAGTAAGGATGTTCGATACCAATCTCGTGTGACCAGTATGGAGTGGAATCCTGAGGCAAAGAGGTGGCATTGTATCATCAACAATGGTGAGGCAGAGGTCACTGCTTGGAATGTTGTGCTTTGTACTGGATTTGCAAGCAAGAGGTATACGCCACCTTTCAAGGACTTGGAGCTGTACAAGGGCGAGATCCATCATACAGCTGTCTGGCCGCAGGATGGTGTGAGTCTTAAGGATCGATCGTGAGGCGCTCAATTACCTTGGTGGGCTTCCAGCGTATAGAAAGAAGCTGTGGGATGAGTGTGCCAACCAGGGATATAAGGGATTCGTGCTTTCGAAGTGAAGTGTACAAAGCGAATGATAGCCGGTTCAGGTAGTGCGGCATCGCGCTCTCCTTTGAGCGTTTTCTGCCATGATGCACAGGCTGCCATCGAGCTGACCAGTGTTGTCTTCGTGGTGTCAATGTATACTGCTAGAGTTGTAATCTGCGCATACAGATCGTACTTCTCCAGTCGTTTCTGCGTCTACGTGTCAGACTAGAAGCAGTCACAGCATATAAGTGATCTGCCACACCCTCAGTATGCACCTTCTCTTCCTCATTTCTGTGCTTTGGAGGCAGGCTCGAGCCCTCACCTGCCTTCTCAAGTGATGGCAGCCTGATTACCGCCTATCCACGACCTCACTTCCATCTCTTGCATGTGTTTCGATCTTCCACATGACACTCTCTTGTGCCGACCATGGATCAGCTCATGAACTCTTTGCTTGTGTGGCGTGAAGGCGAACTCATGCCAGCTTCTTCCGCAGCTAGCCTTGACGAAGCACAAAAGCAATCACAAAACGAGCGCGTCGATTCTCCTCAGAGCGAATTGACTAGACCAAGAATGGCGACGACTTCCGGACCTGACTCCGATGTGACCAGCCACTCGCAACGCGTCCGAGACCTTGTCAGTGAACGTGATCGTCCACGCGTTGTCAACACTGGTGAGCTTCCGCCGGCAGCAGCACAAGGCTGTCACAAGCGCGCTCAGCATGTGACGGCGGAGACCTCTGTGTCTTCACCTGCTGAGCACGCTTTGACACCGCCACGGCCCAAGCTCGGCACTCAGCCAAGAGCGCGTCGGTCCAGTTCCGCGACACCTCTTCAACTGCTTCAAGCAAACCTTGAGGCTTTCGAGAACAGCAACTTACCAGGCGGACAGATGGACCGCAACTATCAGCTTGCTGCCAATGTCGGCGTGGACAATGCGCCTTCGGGCCACAGCCTGCTTCTCGGCGGACCGCCTGTCGAGATGCAGTCAATGGTAGACTTCGAGAAAGCAAATCCATACACGCCTCCGCCACGAAAGGTCATTCCTCGCAAAGCTAGTACCCAACATGGGGAGTATGCTAGTCTCTTTCACATGACCTGCCAAGACCGCGGCTTGAAGCCCGACTTTCAATACAGAGAGGTGGCCAAAGGTTGCTTCGATGTGACACTGACCATTGACGGCCAAAAGGTCGATACAATTGGTCAGTATGACTCGAAGAAAGGCGCCAAAGAGGAGATCTGTAAACTTGCTATGAGCAAGATTGATTCTTTCGGCAATCGCAAGAAGCGAAATGCTTCGCTATTCGAATCAGATAATCTGGCTTCTCTGCCGGCCGACCTGCACGAAGAGCGTTGGGTCAACATTGTCTACGGTGAGTATTTTCTTCTATAGTATTGCGCCAATTGTCCTAACACATCGCAGAGTATATGCAGAAAGCCAAGCTTGGCCCACCTGCATTCGAGGAGACAGGCGTCCACCCTACCACTGGACCATTCAGGTGCACGCTTCGTCTTCCAAATGGCCCTCTTACGCCCTTCGGCTCTGAGCTTGGAACATTCAAGAAGAAAGCAGATGCCAAGATGGCAGCTGCTCAGCAAGCTACAAAGTGGCTTCGCTCCCAAGGTCTTGTCGCGCAGTCATCGGCTAAGCGCCGCAGATCCTCAACAGAAACACAGCTTACCCCTACGACTGCACCACCAGCACTTGGCGAGACCGGCCTGACACAGACACTCTCACATCAACTAGACATGAACAACACGGTCGAGCAAGGAACACTTCCAGAGCGCTGCACGAAGCTGATTGTTGAGCTCGGCTTCAGCCAACCAACTTTCGAATTTGAGCCATTGGCAGGGGCGTTCTACAACGCTCAAGCGACATTCAATTCGAAAGACGGAAAGATTGAGCCACGCCTCGCTGGAAAGATCGGCAGAGTTGAGTCTGTATGCGGGAAGAAGCAAGCCAAAGAGCAATGCTGGCAGGAGATCTCCCAGGTGCTCGAAGCTATCCGGATTGATAGGATGGCCAGGCTGTCCCAGATGGGTACGTGAACCTGTGCCACATTCCTTGAGGGCGCTGTCTTGGATTCACACGAGAAGCCGTCGGCGTCACACAGAACCTCTGCGGCGCGCAGCTGGGTCTCTGGTGAGCGAATTGCAGAGGCATGTACGGTATCGTAACGAGATCATGACTTTGATGATACTGACTTTGGGCGTTTTGCCTCCTTTATGAGGTCGACTAGAATGGCTTTGTGCATAATATACCATTTCCGGCATGCGGCCGCGATTCTACAGCCAACTGATTGATGCAGATAAAGAACAAAGAATGCCTGAAAATTAGAGTTGTCCCGAGACTCAACGCGAGTTTGCTTTGCTAATGCAGTTCACAGAGCAGTACTGCCAGGATGGCTCCCGATAAAAGGAAAACCCTGAAGCGGAACGTCGAAGATCTCGATGATGAGCAAGTCTACATTGAGTTCCGCAAGAAGAGAGGAAAACTAGATGGAAGAAAGAAGAAAGACAGAGCGGCAATCGAGGCAGCCACCAGGGATTGGAATAATCTGTCAGTCGAGCTGCGAACACAAGAAGCAGACAGAATCAGAGCGGCGGTCAATGCGGGCACGAAACTGGAGGACGTCAAACTTGTCAAATACCCGGAGGTAGACGACGCTGCTAGCTCAACAGAAAAGCGGGTCGACGATGAAGCGGCCCTGCCGCAGGCGGAACAAACATCACAAGCAGCACCTGGAGTGTCAGGCGGCCTAGTGAATGGCTCTGCTGGCAACAACCAGTCTCATGACCCTACAGTCTCCCAAAGCTTTGATGCAGAGCAGCATGCCGTGGCGCATGACACGACGGGAATCGTCGACAATGCCCTCTCCGGCGAGACACAGGAAGCTCAGCAGCTACAAACACCTCTTACATTCGTCTCATTGAAGGACCGCTGGACGGATATTGCAGGAGACGACGCTGTTACCACAAATAAGCCCGGGGACGCAGGAAAGCAACCCAGGAGAAAGGTAGCTGCAGCCAATCCACCTGTCTCGGATGATCGCACTTGGGTGGGTCAGAGACATCTCGGTGGTGGTGGTTACGGGACAGCTCATGCGTACTTTGCTTTGGACAAGAACGAGAAGATTTTGGCACGAATTGTAGTGAAGGACAGTTGGATCACGACTTCGCATTGGAACAGTTTTTGGTTCTGGCACAAAAATTCAGAAGATCCTGACGAGCGTATCCCGGTTGAAGTGCAGGCGATGCTCAACACGAAAGACAAGGCAGGAAGCGATCTCGTGGTACAACACCTATTCCATGAGGTCTACCGCGAAGGAATGGCGTATCGCGTCATCATGAGTTATTGTGGTCATGGAAACTTGTACGAGAGTATTTGTCATTACTTCGACTCCAAAGGGAAACCCAAAGGCTTCCCGCCAGAGCCATTTGTCTGGGCCGTTTTCGATGCGTTGGCCGATGTCTGTCTCCTTATGGAGTTCGGAAGCACTGATGAGGCTAAGGCAGTAGAGAACTGGCAGCAAATCGTGCATCGCGGTACGTTTACCCCCTTCCCTTCATTCGAATGCCAGCTGACTCCAATCTGATCAGACTTCAAGACCGAAAATGTCTTTCTGGACAGCCCGAGTGACAGTGAATTCGTCATGTATCCCAGACCAGTCCTGGGCGACTTCGGTTTATGTATCCTCACAGATGCAGAGAATGATCGCGAAAATCCACTGGCGTACAGCGATGCACAGGGAACGGAAGGCTGGCAAGCTCCGGAGCAGCTGCCAATGGTGTCAACAACAACGTTCGAACCACGTCGAATTGGCAAACTTCTTGCCTGGACGAATGTATGGGCTGCTGGTGCCGTCGTGGCGCGTCTCATGGATAGAGTGAAGAATCCCGGGGCCCCCAAGTACACCAAAGGCAAGGATAGCAAATTCGATTGGTCGAAGAAATCTACAAGAGAGAACTACTCGCAGGAGCTTCAGGATCTGATGGAGCGATGTGTGGCATACGAGCCTGGAGAGAGGATCACGGCGAGAGAGCTGAAGAAGGAGATCTTGAAGTACACCAGGGGTGGTGCAGAGGACCGTGCTAAAGGATATCGCGATGCTGCTCTGGACGAATACCCGCAAGAGGATCTGTTGATTTATGACAGCGATGAATATGCCATAGGCCTGGCACTACCACAGTGAAGCACATAGCACACGACTGCTCCAACTTCTCTGCACTCCTCTGCGATGCTGAAGGATTCGCGCAGCAAGTCGGAAGCCCACCTGTGGCTTTGTCTCATAAAATGGCTTTATCCCGAGAAGGACGGATCACTCGATTCTGACCTGGAGAACAAAGGCAGTGTTGCCATTTCCGATTCCGTCGAATGCATCACTCAAACAGACCTCGAGATCAAGTCAAAGGTAAGAAAGCGGCGACCCAATGCATCTCCAATGGAGTTATCAAGGAAAAGGCGCAGAGGCAACGATGACAGTAGTGATGAAGAAGATGAGCCAGAACCTCTAGTAATCGGCGAGTTGTTCAAAAGGCATCGGAAGGCTCGCATCAGAAGGACTGGAGATCGACGTGATGAGCATCTGCACGAAGCTATCGTGAACGCCCAGTGGGACAATCTTCCGACGGAGGCGCAACAACAGGAGACCGACAGGATCCAACAGCGCTTAGATGAAGGTCGGAGACTGAGCGACGTGTCTGATGCGCCTGGCGCTGAGCCTCCTGGTTTCACTCAAGACGATATAACGGACAGCGAAGGTGGAGAGGAGCCTGTTGATAACGATGAAGATAGTAGCTCAGAAGAGGGGGAGAGTGAGGACGACTCCGGAGACGAGCAGAGTTCAAATCCGTATGATGGAATCATCATAAATGGCAGCCAGAATCGAAACGATGCCCAGAGCACTATGGAGAAATATGCTAGAGAGAACCCGCCGGACTACAAAAGCAAGAAATGGGAAGGCCCAGAACAAGTGGGTGCCGGATCAGGCGGGAATATAACACTGTGGTTGGCAAGAGACGAAGCTACGGCCAAGATTGTGGACCGTATTGCCGTCAAAGACCAGTTCCACGATCCTACAGAATGGTCGAGTATTCGTCTTTGGTATGGTGATCCTCGCAACTGGGGAACAAGAGAGATTATGGAAGCAAAGGCAGTGAAGAACCTCAATAAAGCTGCTGGCGATGGACCAGGAAGCCAAGGGCTTATCAGATTACTTGCGTCTCAAGTTTACATGAAGCGCATGGCTTCCCGAATCATAATGAGCTATTGCGGCCATGGTGACATTGATGGTATCATCAAAAGATATCAACAAGCCGGGAAGAAGATTCCGTAGGCCTTCATCTGGGTATGTGGACTTGCATGGTCATTACAACTGCAAGCTGACTCAAACATAGGCAGTATTCAATGCTCTTGCAGAAGTCTGCATGCTCATGGAATACGGCGACATCCAAAGGAAGAAGAACGATGCATGGCAGCAGATTGTGCATCAAGGTAAGCTCATATTACACTGAACCCACGTATGTTGACCTATATGTGTTCACACATTGTAGACATCAATCCAAAGAATATCTTCGTCGACCCAGCGATCGTCAACGGCTCTACAGACACAGACTCAGCACATCCGAACACCTCTAAGGACTCAGACCTCATCCCAAAGCCACCTCCACGCCCATTCCCGAGCTACCAACAACCAGTCCTAGGCGACTTCGGCCATAGCGTAATCACCTCTCGCTACGACGACCTCAACCCCTATGCCTACGCAGCAGGTAACGGCACACCTTCATTCCGAGCCCCAGAACAATTCCCTTGGATTGAAGATGATACCTTATTACCAGCGCACGAAGGCAAGCTCCTATCACCAACCAATATCTACCAAGTAGGAGTCACTATCGCTGCCATGATGCATTGTAAACCAGTCCAAGGTGTGCAAGTGGAGACATGGAGTGGCCCGATCGATACGATGCCTGGTCCTGATCAGAATAGAGGATTTGAGTGGGAGCCGGATGATGTGAAGCAGACATATTCGAAACCATTAAGGAAGTTGATGAGGAAATGTGTTGAATGGAATTCAAACGATAGGATCAAAGCTACGAACTTGAAAAGGAAGATATTGAAACATACTGGTGGTAGACCTGGGGCTGTGGATCAAGCACAAGGTATGAGGAATGATTGGCCAACGAAACAAGCTCAAGCCGGTCTTGTGATGCCTTCGAATTTTCTGAAGAGGGACGATTATGCACTAGACCTTTCATCGTGAAGAATTTGAGCTCATTAACCTTGGATTGAAATTGTTTACAGTATACTACAATCTGTCATTTCGTTTTCAATCCTACAAAATTCTTTTAATCCTCCCAATACCAAAAGCCCGCTTATGGCTTTGGCGTGTACGAAGCACCAGGGTACTTCGAGAAGAGATCGTTGTTGAGCTGCTTGAGTGGTGGGCAAGTAATGCCACCAGTCAAAGCAGCAAAGTACTTTCCAGTAAGACCGTTGATGGCGGTAAGGAGGGCACCATTGCTAATAGCATCTGGCACAATAGCAGTAGCAGCCTGAGCAAAGAAGCACTGGAGGTTGTTTCCTTGGAGAAGCTGTTGCTGGTTGTCGAAGACGCCACCAGTAAGGTCACCGAAGTCGAAGCCGACGAAAGAGTTGGTTGTGCCAGTGTTTCCACCGAAGCGGAAGGAGTTCGGGTATGCGACGAATTGTGGAATGAGATCCTGGAAGACAGAGACGGCAGTGTATTGGTTTGTAGATGTACGGCGGTACCAGTTCTCTGGGATTCTCTCCTGGCCTGGGTTCCACTTGAAGTTGGGGTAGTCGCCGCTGACGGCGAAGAATTGCTTGAATTGGGAGCCGTCGAGGTAACCGCTCTTCTCGGTCTCGGAGTGGTTGCTCATGAAGTTGATGACGAAGTTGTACGCAGCAGGTGCAACAAGTCCAGAGAAAGGAGCGCTGAAGAAGTATGGGTTGTTGGCAACGGATTGGTTGAGCTTCAAGTCGAAGTTCTGTGCGAAGGAGTCGAGATCGTAGCGGTCAGAGCCGATCTTTGGCTGACCATTTCGCGGGTTTGGTGTTTGATATTCGTATGCCTCACGGAATCTGTCGATTTGAAGACTGTATGCGTCTCCGTTGTTGAGGTATGCGTCTGCACGACCGATGGAAACATCACCCTCGTAGTTGTTGTGAGAGTAATCGATACCCTGTGGTCGGCCGAGAAGGGATGGGAAAAGGGTTGGTGGTGGACCTCCAATCGACCACTGTTGAAGGATTGGGTCTCCGTTGAAGACGACAGCGTAGGCAGCGAGGAAACCGGCAAGATCCACGCTCATGCCGTATGCGGCACCGAGACCGGTGATTGTGTTGACGATGCCTTGAACACCGTTGCGGTTGAGGTATCTAACGAAATCGATCAGTGACTTGTTTCTTCTTCTGGCCCCGTCTACGATCAACTCACCCATGGTTTGCTGCAGCGTTAAGACCTGGGCATGTTCCTCGAATATCGCTTGGTCCTGGTGACTTGAATGCATGAGTACCACTAGTGGAGACGTATTGCTCAGCCTTGTTGAAGACAAGACAAGGTCCCTGGGCTCCACAGTTGGTTCGTGCTCGACTGGCTGCTTTGGCAGCATCGCTTCCAGCTGGTGGCAAAGTCTGTCTCTTCTCAAGACCGTTCTTTGCAATGTGTGCCTTGACCAGATCGTCCATCATCACAAAAGGAAAGGCCGCAGCCTGGGTGGCGAAAACGCCTGCAGTAAGAGCTGAGAACTTCATGGTGTACAGTCGTTGCCGGTCTGTTCGCTGAGATCGGCCTTCATGAGCGATGGAAAGCAGGACCTTAATATCATATCTTCAGCATCACAAATTTGCCGTCGGCACTTTCTACATTGGGAGAACATAATAATTCATGGAGGCTAAAAACTGGGATCGAAGATGTCGTCAAAGAGATCGTCGCCATTTCCGGGGTCAACATTGGGCAAAGCGGCCTTGCACTGACCTTGCGTTGCACTGCCAAGCAGGATGCTGCGCTCCTTCATACATTTGCGGAGACGTGCGGAGCGTTCGGAGTATCATTTGAGGGGAATAAGTGTGAAGATCTGCAGTACCTTGTTGTTCCTCCCTCAGAGCCAACTTCTTCCAAATCCGGCGTCTTCGCCCAAATGACGTTTCACCAGTGGCGATGCTGATAATAATTGTTGACTTGGATAATGTACGTTGACGTCGTGGCGTCTGCCTGCCATCAAAGTTTTTTGCCGTCACGAAGGCGGCGTCTTGGTACCTCGACGCAGTGCCCGTTCTAGTACAAGACCAAGCCAAGCCACCTCCGTGGCCCTCACGTTCGCGCTTCATCTGCACCTGCATGAGTGTGTAGCTAATTTTCAAGCTTAATCTGCAAGCTAAAAACTTGGCTCACGACTCGGGCCTGCTCTCTGACCAACCAAGATATTCGAGATGTCAGCTCGCTCGGCTTTACTGCTGATCGCTTCTGTATGAAGCAGGACCTCAGTAATCGTCTTTGCCTGATTGGGGTTTTGCCGGACTATGGAATAGCTGCGCATGAACACGTTCAGTATGCGATCGCATGTACCGATTAGGCGACCAACACGCTTCTGCACAGGATGGTATACTCCTGTATTGTGGCTTTTGCATAAAACCGTTGCGAAAACAAGACAGTCCTGTTCAGCGCTTCGAGGTGAGAAATTGCCAAGTACAATATCCCTTAATTGCGCAATGAGATTAAGCATCGAGGAAGCAATGGGTCCGCGTTGATAGAAGCTCATTCCAAGCTCAGGACCGCCTGCTGGGTGTTTGGAATAATTGCAGCTGGACTCAAAGAGCCGGCAAACCGCTTTACCAGTACAATAATACTTCCAGAGCATTACAGAGCCGCACTAGCCTAACGGTGGCTTTTCACATGCAACACCATGCGTAGGGTGTGCGTGGTGAGGCTCAAGTTGCCTTGGGTAAGGATCGAAAGGGCGGGTTATGTTGCAGCTGCGTTGAAGATCCAATCGAGACGGATACAACACCGGTAGTTCTGGCGAATCAAGGTCTAAGCGATGGTCGTGGCTCAAAACCCAGGATTGAACATTGCCGGACAGTATGACCATGAAGGCGTGCCTACCATAGCTGGAGATGGTTAAGCGATGTCCTGGAAGACACACTGGTCGGTGCTGGGGCAAAGCTCAGTGGATGCTGTCCATTGTCACAACGATTCGTATCGATCTGGTGCTGTCGCAAAGCAGTTTCCTGACCATCTTTCTCGCAGCTAGTATGGCGATTGCGTAGCGACAGAGTTAGGTAGCCACGTGCGCAATCGGTGCAGCCGCAGAGAGGGCGACTGAAGAACAACTTTTGTCACATTGCATGCCTGCGTGCTATCGATGTCTTGCTATACTGACTGCTGCATTTGTGCAGATATTCGCATTTGTGAATTCACTGCACGATTCGCGACGTCTACCAGCGACGTCCGCCCTCATCGCCGTAGCCAGAGGAGCCACCGTAGCCGCCACCGCTGCCGTAACCCTCATTGCCAAATCCGCCAGGCATGTCGTCGCGTCGTCCGTACTCATTATCATCATCGTTGCGACGTCCAAATCCTCCGCCACCACCGAGCTCTTCACGTCGACCATACTCGCCTTGACCGAAGCCACTACCATCAAGTTCTTCGCGAGGTGGTGGGCGACCATACTCTCCGCCGGAGAAAGAGTCTCCTCCGTAGCTCTGCTGTTGGCGTCCGTAGCTGTCACCACCGCCATAGCTCTGCTGTTGGCGTCCGTAGCTGTCACCACCGCCATAGCTCTGCTCTTGACGTCCGTAGCTGTCGCCACCGCCATAGCTTTGCTGCTGGTAACTTGAGGATTCGTATCTGCTCTCAGAGTGAGAGCTATACTCTTGACGTCCGTAACCGCCGCCTGAGGGCTGAGAATACTCCTCGCGACGCTCAGATTGGTAGCCTCCGTGACCTCCACCAGAGCGCCGCTTGTACTCGTCGGAGTCACGTCGCTTTCTGGAGCCAGAACGACGACGCTCGCGGCTGCCGCTGTTTCGACGGCCGTACTGACGTTCCTCTTGCTCTTCACGCTCTTTCTTGCGGCGCTTCTCCTCCTTCTTGCGCTGCTTCTTCATCTTCTTTTCATAGTCATCGTCGTCATTACTGTCGTCGTCATCATCGTCGCTGTCTTTCTTCTTATGACCATATCGTGTCTCAGATTGCTGACCATACTGTTGACCAGAGCTACTGAAGCGCTGCTCAGAGGTCTCTTGAATGTAAGAGCCACCTGGCTGTTCGTAGCGACGCTCAGTACGTTGCTCGTAGCCACCGCCGTAGCTTGGCTGAACTTCGGTGCGCTGCTCAAAGCCATAGCCAGTGCGGCCAGAGTGGCCATCTTGCTCGTACCGCTGGTAACGTTCCTCGTGTCCACCAGACGAATACTGCGTCTGTGACATTTGCGCTTGGCCGTAGCGCTCGCTTTGCCCGCCATATCCGCCTGGGACATGACCAGTCTCAGTGACTTGAGATGTGTACGAGTCGCCGTCATTGTTGTAGCCGCCACTCGAATATCTCTTCTTTTCAGCCTTCTCTCCGCTGAAGGCGCCGCCGAGCAGTCCACCTCCAACAGCACCAGCCAGGCCGCCCACAATGGACCCAAGAGCACCGCCACCCACGGCGTCACCGACTGTGTCGCTGATCTGGCTCTGCATCTTGTTCTGACGACCTCCGGATGAGCTACCTCCACCAAGCGCTTGTTGCAGGCCTCCAAAGTTGCCACCAATAGCGCCTGAGCTCTGGCTTGTCTTCATGTTTGGCAGACCCAATGGCTTGCCACAACCGTGTCCGTGATCTTGCACACCTTCTTTGTGGTTCCTGCCTTGCTCGACACCATTTCTTGAAAGCTTGTCGCGAAGATCGTCACGCTCGCGGTCGGACTTCTCGCTCCACCAGCGTTCAACAACTTGGAACATCAAGTGACGTCCATCAGTGGCGCCATCCTCGCCGTAATCACGAAGAGCTGGGTGATGGAAAACTCCGTTGATGATGCGGTCGTTCGTGCGGCGAATGTCGATGTTATCGTCATCCCAGCAAGCGACGATCTGCGAAAGGCGTTAGTCATGACTACCTGTGGACTTGAATTGTGAGATGGTACATACCTGCGGCACCACCCATTTCAATACCTGGCTGGCAACTTTACCAGCCGGCTCGTTGAGAATGTTGGAAAAGTGGTCCTTGGAAAGCATACTGTGGGTTGGGTCGGTGCAGTTGTCGTCCTGGAAGACGTTCAGCTGCTGGGCCTTGCTGGACTGAATGATCTCTGAGCTTCCAGTCCGTAGCTCGTTCTTGATTTGGTTAACGATCGGAACCACAAACGGAGCCATCAGCGAGAAGACAAAGATGGAGACCTGATCCTGCAGCTGCTCTATCAAGTCTGGCAGAACTGGAATCTTCTCAATAGCTTCGTTAATGCTCTTCATCAAGTTGTCATGGAACTCGAAGAGAGGATAGATTTGTCTCTGGATCTCCTCGACTTGCTGGGTGAATGCTTCTGGCTCCTTTGGCGTGATGTGCATGTTCTGCATTTGTTGTGCCTGAGCGTTGACTTTGAGCTGCTCTGCTTTGCCTTTCTGATCACTGTCTCCGAGGATACCAGGGGGAAGCTTGTCAAGCAAATCTTGCAAAAGTGAAGTATCGGCGTTCTGGGACTGTATCAGAGTTCCCTCTAGCTCGTCCAATTCGTACTGGGTTGCCTTGTCGGTGAACTCGCCCATGACAGAATGCAGAAAGTCGACGCCACCAAACGTGCCAGTAATAATTGGGTAGACGGGATGACGAGCGCCTCTGAGTTCGATCTGGGTGCGACGGCCAACGTGCGGGAAGACGTCGCGCTCGCCAAGCTCAATAAGTGCCAATTCAGTGTAGTTAGAGTGCGCAGAATAGTCTTCCAGACAGTGACAAGCAGTTCCAAGCAAGCGAAGAGCTTCATAGTAATCGCGCTTGTCGTTGTTGTGCTTATAGTGGCGACCGAGCTCGATGCATTTCCGGAATAGACCGCGTACCATGCCAGCAGATGTAGTGATGCCTTGATCCTCACTAGCGATGTAGTGCTTCAGACCAGTGCGCTCGTCAATGCTGAGCTCGCGACGCTCATCGATAGGACCGCGCAAACGGCGATCGTACTGCCTCGCATCAAGATTCTCCGCATAGTCCTTTGGGTTATCGATGTGCTCTTCCGGCCTGTAGCATCCCAGGCGCTCCTTTGTGACCTCAAACTCTTCAGTGCCATAGCCGAATGACATGAAACCCAGGATCCATAGCAGAAGGCGAATAGCCTCTGCAGAAACATACTTGACGGTGCCAACATCGACTGCTTGGCTGTAGTCTCTGAGCCAATTACCAAAATAAGTCCTCTTGACGTCGAGCTGAGAAGGAGTAGTCAGTCACTGTATCTTTCACGAGACAGGAGCTTGAGCTTACCTTAGAGAACTTCTTTGATCCAAAGGCGCGTGCGGTGAGGATGGTGAGGAGTGTATCTTCGATATCGCCATGGCGCCAATTCTGGCCTTCGATCTTGCTAGTGCTTCCGATGTTTCCTGGATAGCAGTAACATCAGCATGTGTTCCTTTCAAGGCTGATCGATCATCTTGTTGGGATATTCGACTCACCAGCACCGAATGCGTTTGCCTGGCCTGCATACAGCAAGACCAGCACGGCAACGACAGGCAGCCAGCTGCTGTACTTGAGTGCCATCGTGGCTGATGTTAGGATATCTTGTTGTGTTCCAAGCTTGAGTGTGCTTGAAGCTGTTTAGGTGAAGTCTTTCGAAGCTCAAAAAGTCAAGCGTGCTCCCCTTTCTTCAGCGCGTCTGCAGCTGCTGCATCGATTTGACGACGATGCATCTTGGCAGCGGCACCTCAATGATGAAACGTGGGGCAGTTTTCATACGTCACTGCCAAGAGATGACACGAGCACGAGCAGAAGAGACGTGGTTGCATCTCTGATACGAACATTCACTTCATCTCACAGTATTGTCACATGCAATTCCCAAAGCTCAGAAGCCATACCATCAAGGTATCAACAAACAAGCACAAGTTCCAGTTTTCTGACTTCTTGGCGTCCAATTGAGTTCTGCTCCCCGCTCTCCGCCCGTGGAAGCTTGATCCTGGTGATTGTGATTCCGCCTCACCTTGAACGAGATGCTGCCGGTGCTGGCATCCAGATTCCTCCTTCCTCCGTCCATCCTCGATTCCTGCATCCAAATGCCGATGCACGCGTACCATGTATACCATGGCTACGACCAAGATAAGTATTCCAGCCTCGGAGCTACGTTGTAGTCCAATTTTCAACTATGCAACTCCCTCACAGACCGAGAACCATGCCTCCTTCACAACAATGTAATGTGTGCTCCAGGGCGAACATCCCGCTTCGAGCTTGTACACGTTGCAGGACAACATCGTACTGCTCCAAGGACTGTCAAATCAACGACTGGTCGTCTCACAAATCCAATTGCAGGCGACCGAACTTCCTGCTCAAGTTCCATATTTACCCAGAACGCCTTCTAGATCCTCCTGTCTGGCGAATTCTGTCAATACCTGTTACGACAAATTTTGCTGAACTCCATCGAGCGCTTCAGATCGCGTTTGGTTGGAAGTCAGTGCACAGCTATGAATTTGGTGTTCACGATCCTGAATACGAGCCGATTGCTGGTGGAGACGAGCGCGTATTGCAAGTCATGAAGAAAATACAGACGCTGACGAAAAGGGTGGACGACTCTCGCAAGTACCTTCTCCGAATTGTCGACGATGCAAAGTATGGAACCAGAAGGGGCGGACCTGAGCCAAGTGATAGGGCTCGCAAAAGTGCATGGGAGCACCCAAGGACTCCTGAGAAGAATGCAAGTCAAATCAAAGTATTCGAAGTATTAGATCGAATACAGCCGAAGGGTAATGATGCTTCATTGATTGATCGATAGGCAAACACTGACACCAACCCAGGCCTACAAATGTCGTACACCTATGACTACGGCAATCAATGGGTGCACGATATCTCCGTCGTTGGCATCGCTCCCGCGACAAACGTCATTCAGTGCATTGAGGGTGAAGGCCACGGTATATCTGAAGATTGTGGTGGTATACAAGGGTGGCAAGCATTGCTTGACGCATATAATACTTTGACACCGACTAAGAAGCAATGGGAGATGAGGAAATGGCTCGAAAAGCAAGCTCTCAATGCAGACCCGCATGGTCTCTTGAATGGCGGAGACAGGAGATGGGACCTAGGCGAAGTGAATTCAAGGCTTGGCCGAATGGTCTGAAAAACGCCTCGATGCCTTGCTGCACGAGCCTGGCTCGGAGGCCAACATTTTTCACATGTAAAGTTGGACACGCTAAGACGCACCTTCCGGGAGCTTGGACCATGCTCGAAGTCCGAGTACAAACACTGCTCGCCTACAAGATTGAGTCAATTCATCGCAGCTCAACCCTGTTTGCACTCAATAAAGGACTCGACTTATGCAATCGCAAAAATTGCGCTTCAACGCCAGTAACAACACCGCCATCATGGGTCGCAAGAAGATTGACATCTGGGCGACACCCGCCAGCCCACAGGCGAACTGCAGACTTCTCGGCCTCACAGCAGAGCTTCGCAACATGATCTGGGAGCTCGCGCTCACTGTGAAGCCAGACGCTGGCTCGACAGTCACCTGCACAAAGCCAAGAGATGCCCCAACAGAACACAGTACGTATGATCCAGCACAGAAACTTGAGTAGCCTTTCTATTCGCAGAAGATGAACGAGTGCGCGAAATTTGCTAACTGGTGCCTCCCGAATCTAGGTGTGCTTCGCCTTCTCGAGACCTGTCGTTCCATATACTGCGAAGCCCTCGGCATCTTCTACACCATCAACAACCTTAAGATCGCCGCCACACATGCCTACAACGGCGATGTGCTCAGCGACCTGCGCGGTCTCACCGTACTCCCTCCACGTAGCCTGACCGGCATTGGCCAGTTGACTTTGGTATTCACATACTCTGACACTGAGATACTCACTCGAGTCCTGAAGCTATTGCCTCTGCTCGTGAACCTCAAAACGCTGCGACTCATGCTGGGGATCACAGAACATCTGGGCACAGTTTATGGCGTGGTTTCGGATGTGGGAGCTATGCGTGAGCACATGACTAGGGAAATGCCTCTCTTGGAAAAGGCCGCAAAGAAGTGCACATCGATCGAACGCGTCGAAGTCTGGTATACTGCGAATCTGAATCCCAACACTGAACGTGGACGGCTCATCAAGAAGTCCCTGGATCACTTGATCAAAGCGATGCCCTACTGGAAGGCGAAGGAAGCGGCGAAGGCAGCTACCCTAGCAAATACCTCGGGCGTGAACGAAGAGCAAGACGGACCAAATTGAGGCCATCTGGCTTTCATGACGCTTTGCTCATCGCCATGGTGAGAGCGCTCTGCAATATCACCGAGACTAAGGAAATCTAATGAATGCCTTCCGAACGAGCGAATGTGCGAAGAAAAGGAAGCAAGGGTTGACTCACATAGTGAGATGATAGAGTCGACCTTCCTGGTGCTGCCTCCGCGCTGATCTCCACGATACCGCCACCGGAACAGTTCATCGCAAAGCAAATTTGCCGTATCGTCGGCTGTGTCGCGAAGACAAACAGATTGGAAAGCAGATGAACAGCGTTGTATAAGAGAAATTACAGGCCTAGGAGTTTCTAGGATCTCTTTGTAGCAGCAATCAGTGAGAAAATGACATGATGGCAGCAGTTCCAATAACCCTCCTCTCCTCTTTACCGCGAGTGGTGCTCATGTGAATCAATGTCTACAAGCGAATCATCGCCCATGTCAGCTGCGACACCAATCGCAGGAACTCATAGTACTCTCGATCCTTGCCATAGCGTCAAATTGGTCTATCCCACGTTCAACAAGAAAGTTGCCGAGCTCGAGTACTTCCAGGATTGGTGTTTCGTTGAGCCTTACAATGTGCAGCAGCGGTACTATTTATTTCCTCCACTTACTATTACTGGTCAGACGTTGCCACCAGGAACCCCAGAAGACTACCCGTTCTTTTCAATTCTCCCGACGACTCAGACGGCGCCGAGAACGACTAAGAATGTCAACTTCAGAGAAGTGAAGTTGTCAGAGATAATAGAGGACGTTAGAGATGCAGCGAAGTATGTCGGGGACACTCAGCTTTTCGTCGATACCATCGGGACCAGGATCTACTACGAGTTTGCGACGAAGAAGGTTACCGGGTCGAGGAGGCTTAATCTTCTGTGCATTCAAAGAACAACAAAGTTCGCAAGTGAAGCAGGTAGAGAGCCCCGCGACGAACAAGTCTGTTTGGTGGTGCCGTTCGATAACACTACCTTTTACCATTCCGCTTGCTCTGATCAGTGGTATCTCGACTTGATCGAACTCATCTATCAAGGTACAGATCGAGCTGTCAGGCATTTTGACGCTCAAGTGGACATCCAAGTCGACGAGAGGTTGAAGGCGTATCGTAGTAGCGAAACCTGGAACTGGTTGCCCGATCGACTCCCGCAGTACGAGATTGCGGTTGACCAGATGCCGTGGAATGTCTGCGACAGCACACATGTCTTGCTGGATATGCCGACCAAGTGCATCGTCTGCGAAGAGGATTGCGATCCGGGTCGGACGAGGCCTTTCTACAAACTTGGCTGCGGCAGCATCTATTGCCGTACGTGCATACTTCGGAGCTGTAACGGGCAAAGTTTGCCAGCCAATGTCACTTGTCCGAAGCACACCCACCAGCTGTTTACTCAACCTCTCGTACTAGAGTTTCTCTCGCATGGGAGTATGGGCAAGTGGTACGTTGCAGATAAGAGGTACAGCTCTTGGGAGAACTGGGAGCGGTCCTGCTTGGACCTCGATCAGAGCGGCCATGGCTATGATGAAATCGGTATGACTGTCAACAGTAAAGTCCTGATTGATGTCTGGCACCATGTGCTAGAGAAGGCAGTCGAGGAGCCGCTCGAGTCTTGTTCAACTTACCATCGCGTAGATCAATTGGCAGAATTTCAAGAGGCGCAGAAGGCCCTTCTCGACAAGATTTCGAGAAGAAATGGCAGCTCCAAGAAGCTCTCCGCCTTTCGCCAGGAGCTCATGAGCGCCATCGAGACAGCCTTCCGCGAACGTATACTTCGAGGACCGCTCTTCCTACGTCTGTCGTCCAATGAGCGGAAGAATGTTCACAACAGGTCGTTCGAATCTATTTTCCGAAGACCGGGCTTCTACCGGTTCATCGAGAAGATGATCGAACGCAGACTCATGTTCTGGATCCTACGTGCTTGTGATTGCAAGGAAGCACAGGCAAGCAACAATTTGTATCATCATCATGGTATTCGGCCTTATTACTGCCCAGAGAGACTCGAGAAGCTAGAGCTTGATGTGTTCCCGAGCACGCCAATTGAGGAGGTGACAGACTGGGATTTGGAGATTCGTCCAGATGACTGCGATGCATTGACGGGCAGAGGCCAGGAGTCTGATCCTTTGACGGTCCCAAAGCGCTCTGGTTTGAATGAGGTCCAGAAGATGTCTGATCGAACCACGGCCGAGAGCTCATCTGTTGGAGAAGTCGCCAGAGATCCCGATATCTTAGAACCAAGGACATCTGCACGAGTTGTCAACAAAGATCAAGCGAACTCGCAAAAGCCAAAGGACAGGACAGTGACACCGCCCGCAGCTGGGAAGTCAGATATTGAGACCGGCATAGACGGCAGAGCAGACTCACCAGATACCACTGCCACCAACAGTGACTCCAGCCAAGCTGCACCAGATGAGAAAAAGACTGTCTCTGACGCTGGAGAAGAAAGTGAGAGTCAGGCCTGTGTGGCTGCGACTCCGCAATTCATCGCTCATCATCTTTCCCAGATACTCACGCCAAAACCGCAACGAAGCGTCGTCCTTAGAACCCGATTGAAAAGATTCCATCACGTGGCCATTGAACCGGATGCCTGGATGGCAGCTATCATCGCTCTTGAACAGGATAATAGAGCCATAGTGGAGCATGAGAACGATGAAGAGACCGTATGGACTCCTGGTACGCATGTAGAGGACCCATTGCCAGATATCGGTGAGGCCCCCGAGATGCCTGTCGAGCGGCTAGACCATGATGGAGCGGACGGAGATGGCAGGCATGATACTGGACATGGTCTTGCGGCTAGGGTTGGAAATCGCACAAGAAGTGAGATGGCTCAGCATATAACCGACCGCAGCGCTGTTTTAGGCCTTGACGAACGATCTGAGGATGAGTATTCATTCGAGACCGCAGACGACGAGGCTTTCTCTGAGAGAAGTGGAACCGGACCGAGTTCGCCAGCACCTCTTCATCATGGCGATCAGGAGGCTTCGGGTGAGCCAGAACACTTGGGTGAAGCAAAAGCTGCACGGTCGAAGGCAGAGAGCAGCAAAATGCCACCAGGCATGGGCTCAAAGGCAACGCATGACAGAAATGCGCACAGAGATAGGAAGAGGAAAAGGCAGCGAGCTGAGGCGACAGGCTCATCTGTTGCAGCTCAAACCCAAGGCCAACCTGGTCAGACCCAGGCCGGAGCCGTCAACCCACAAAGCACTCAAGCCCCGCCGGCACCAGCCACGAGAGATCTGTTACGTCGCATCTGGGAGAGGGTGTTCTTCTGGAGGAAGTGATCCGTTCAATGCCGGTGGGAACTGTCAATAGAATCTTGGTAGAAGGATGTCCATAGTCGTGAATACAGCGCTCGGACGAGACACGTCTCTTAGTCTCTACATTTCAGCATTCGGTGCGGTCAGACGTCTTGAGAGACGTACTCTTCAACATGCATGTGTGTGGGGTGGATTGTGTTGTGGACGGCAAGAACTCACGAGGTGTGGTCGTTTTTCCAAGCACAGACCTTCAAAATGCTTGGCAGGGCGTTTTCACCGGGAAGAGCGCGTCTTGCAAGCTGGATCTTGTCCTTTAAGTAACATTATTAAATGCCATGTCTGCTTCGATTCTATTATTCAATATGCAAGTTGTGTCTTCATCCATGTAAATCTGCACTCCTCCAAGAGAATCATGGTAGCCTTCGATTCCTAGCCACCATCCTTGCGACGCTTTCCCATACCTGAAAACGACGCAGTAAGAGCCTGGTCATCGTGATGTGGCATAGTTGTGATCATGGAATAAGAGATGCTTGGAACATTATCTGTGGTAGTTTAAGTCGGCACCTCGGTCGCAAAGACGACGCCTGCACGAAGACTGTCCACGATCGAAGCCTCGGGGCACTCTGCTCAGCAGTCCATTCAAAGAATACCCGGCACATAATCGCAGCCAAGCATCGGCATAGATACGTGCTTTCCACGCGTCGAGCACGCGTTGTGGATACGCCGAGTTTGAACATGTGTTGATTCGCCTAGGATGGCGCAATGCTTCAAACAGATCGCAACACTCAGGGCTGCAGCTCGTCCGCATGAGCGGACTTTCGACATCCCTGGTCGCGTTGAGTGACCCATCTCTCGTAGCACTGACACTGAAAAGCAGGCGACATGTCTCTCATGGAATGCGAAAACCTGTGTTCTGACTTTGTATTGCTGCCCATACCATGGCAAGCTCAAAGCCTCGCCGCTGGTATCACTGGTTTCATCCTGACGACTCTCCGGAAGAACGAAGATTGATCATCAAGCTCGATCTCTTGATTGTTATCTATGCGTTTGTAATATATTGGGTCAAATATTTGGATCAGGCAAATATCAGTATGCTACTGGGTCAAAGTTTCGTGCTGCTGGATGACTGACAGTGTCCAGACAATGCCTACGTCTCCGGGCTGTCAGAAGAGCTTGGCTTCCATGGCAATGAGCTCGTGCACTTCCAAACGATCTACACTCTGGGAGCAGTGCTAGGACAGATTCCATTCGCGCTTCTGTTCCCTAAGGTGCGGATGGATTGGCTGATTCCGGGCCTGGACATTGGTTGGGGCCTTTTCACACTTCTTCAGTACAGAACTCAAAGCTACTCGGAAATGATGGCCTACCGATTCATGGTTGGTCTATTCGAAAGCGCCTTCTTTCCTGGAGTCCATTACGTGTTTGGGGCTTGGTATCGTGGAGATGAAATCGGACGACGTGGTGGCTTCTTCTACACTGGCCTCACACTCGGGACCTTGACAGCTGGACTGATTCAGGGAGCAGCGTCAAGAAACCTCGATGGGGTCAATGGACTAAGTGGTTGGCGCTGGATGTTCATCATCAACTCCATCATCACTCTACCTCTTGGACTCTTCGGCTTCATCATCTGGCCTGGAACTCCTGCAAAACCTTCTACACTGATACTGTCAAATGAAGACATTGCACTGGCGAAGAAGCGCCTGGAGCGAGCTGGGCACAAGACCGGATCGCATATGACATGGGGCACTGTCAAGAAGATCTTTACCACGTGGCGTTTATGGCTGCTGATCATTTGGGATACGTTCTTCTGGAACGCTTGTCTGAACGCATCTTCAGGTGGGTACCTGCTTTGGTTGAAGAGCCTGAAGCGCTTCTCGACTGGAAAACTGAACGATCTCTCTACCACTTCTCCGGCCATTGGAATTTTCTACGTGCTCTTCATCTGCTTCGGGAGCGACCTCGTCTTCGGGCGGCCTGGAGCAATCACTATTGCGCATACTTGGAATCTGATTGGTCTCATAATCTTGATCGTGTGGAATGTGCCGGAGGCAGCAAAGTGGTTCGCTTTCAACACCACGTACTCTTCGGTAGCTATGTCCTCGGTGCTCTATGGCTGGGCGAATGACATCCTGAAGCATGACGATGATGAGCGAGCCTTTACGCTCATCGTCATGAACACCATTGCGCAGTCCACCACTGCTTGGACACCACTTCTAGTCTACAAGACAGTCGAAGCGCCTCGGTTCCTGAAGGGATACTCCTTTACAGCAGCTTTCGCAATTTTGCTTATCGCGTCTTCGTGGGTCGTGCGGTATCTGCATGCACGCCAAGAGTGAGTTCAGTCCATGTAGTCTGAACAGACAGACAGCTAATATGTCACAGGAAGCAGTATGCAGTCCAAGAGGAGCACTCCGACGACAGAAGTAGCGAAGCAGGACCTGAGCAGGAAGAGAACTTTGGCAAAGCACTTGCTTCAGCCACGGCCACCTATTTATGATCGGCGCCACTAGCACCTCACCAGGACAGGACACGCTATACGAATCGCACAGAGTGTCCATTAATCTCGTCAGCATAAGACCATGACTCCCAAACGCTGGAATGCGCAAGCAGCTCCATAAAACGCCTCATAATGCAACAGCGCAACACATCGTCGCATTCTCCACGCTCAAGACACCGTGGTCTCCGCCGACTTCTCACTCTTATTATCATGCTCCTCCCTAGCCCTCAACCTCTCCTCTCTCTCCTCAACCGCCGCCTCACGATCCATCCTCAGCTCCTTCCTCCACACCTCAAGCGCCAGCATCCTCAGATTCTGCGTCCCAACTCTCTCCTCACCCGTCAATCCATCATCCTCAACATCAAAATACAAAGCCCAAAGCCCACTATCCTCTTGCTCCTCGACAGCCACAAAACCTTCCCAACCCTGGAAATTCAGCCTTCGATCCGTCTTCGTCACATCAAAAGGTCCGACAAGATTCGGCTCAGCTTCATCTCGGACACCATATTTCACCTCATGAGTATTCTTATCGACATAAATCCAATTCAAAAATGGAGGATCATGGGAAATCGTCGAGACCATGCCTTCACCTCTTCGATAACCCTGTTGACGCCAGACTTGTTCCATATTGTGGAAGGGGAGGAAATATCCTGTATAAGGGTGTGCTCCGGCTCTACGGAGTTGGCCTGTGGTATCTATCCATAATTTCTTGTTTGCAAGGACGATTGCGGCGCCGTTGAAGCGGGAACTGTAGTCATTGTGATTGAGGAGAGTTACTACGAGGTTGTGTTTTCTACCTCGATGTTCTTCTCTCTGATTGTTTCTTTGGCCGTGTCTGATGGCTTCGGTTGTGCCTATGATTGCTGGACATGCTACTACAGCGGCTGGAGTTTGCCACTCGTCAGCGTGGTGTCGATGGTGGTGGAAAAGATGGTGTTGTCACTCACTTAGAATACCCAGGACCATTGCGGAAAGGTTTTAGCTGTTCTTGCGGGCTTATGTTAGATGATCGATCTGGTGGTGCCTACAACAGAGCTTTGCAGCTTCTCCATACTAGTGTCGAAAGCTCCTGCCTTGCTGTGAGATCACTTGGTACGATTCAGGGCCGGCTGCATAAGTGGCAAACCTTATTCTCGCGGAGTAGATGCCGATCAATGGATTGCCCGAATGTGGTAAGCTGATGTGGAAATCGTGCATCCCTTTGCTGACTAACGAGATAGGAAGTCGATTTCAACATAAAATAGCGCCAACTTAAACACGCCACGTACGGGCTCTTAAACTACTCGGTAAGTATCTAGTAGATAGTATTTATAGGAATTTATACTAATAATTATCCTTATATAGTTCTACTCTTATACTTCTTACCTAACTATAATCTCTTTATATAATATCTCTTTCTTTATAAAACAACTCTTCTATTTATAGAGACCTAGCGATAGCTTACTATCTAACTCTTAAGAGGTTATTAATAAGCTAGATTATAATATAGTTATAGACTTTAAAAATAGAGCGAGTAATATAAGTAACTTAAATAGTATTTATATAATTAGTAAGAGTATAATAGGTATAGATAAAGAGCTAGAATATAATATAAGTAAGGAAGAAGAAGTCGAAGAAGCTATAGAAGATCTAGATACTATATAGTAATCTAAGAAAAAGTAGAAAGTAATCTAGCTATCTATAGAAACTATATCTAAAATAGATAATTTAGAAGGTTATAAAGTATTAGAAGATTAGTATTATAAGCGCTATATTAACTTGCCTAATAGCTTCTATAAGTAGCTATATAAATTACTACTAATTACTTATCTTAATAGTTATACTAATAGTTAGTATTCTAAGATCTATCTTATAAATTAGAAGGATAGAATTAGTATATAGTATAACTTACTACTACTATTCTTCTAGCTATTCTTTATAGATATACTATTTACTATAATCGCTAAGTATATAAATAAGTATACTAAGTTTAAGAAGGCTAATAACTAGAAGTATATATCTATTACTAAGCTAAAGATCTAGCTAGATTTAGTAATATATATATTAGTTATTAGGCAAGCTAATCTTAATAAATACTAGACCTATAGTAGCGAATATCCTTACTATCTAATTGTCTATTATCTTAGCCGTAATCGCTTTAAGAATATTAAGAGATATCTCTATCTTTTAAAACTAATTAAGAAGCTTCTAAAGTATCGTTTTTTTAAGAAGATTAAGCTAGTAGTAGACGAGTTAAGGCGCGCGTTTAAGTTATATATAATTCCTTATATAGAAGTTAGTATTAATAAAATTATAGTACGTTTTATAAATAGGTCGAGCTATACTACTATAGTCTATAGTAAGCTAATTCTAGTCGAATTTTACGTACTAGCGCTCTATAATACTAGATACTACTATTCCTTTACGTTTAAGAGTTCTATAACTAGCTATATTAATATAGATATTAGTAGAGTTATTACTAGATTAAATCTCGCTTAGTAGATAGTCGTATAGCTATTACTACTAATATTATATATAGTTATTTAGCTAGTTTCTTAACTTCCTATAATAATATACTTCTTTATACTATACTATAATAATCTCTTTAGTAACTATAAGCTATTCTACGTCCTTCGAGCTATAGATATTATAGCCTATAGTACTATATAAGTAATTAGTTTAGACTAGCTAAAAGTACTTTCTAGCGTAGCGAATAAAGCTAGTATAATCCTTCCTTATAATTAGTAATTATTTAGTATCTAGTATAGTAATATAGTCGCTATTATATAGTAAGATAAAAACCTCGTCTAGATAGTTATAATAGTATACTAGTCTAATATATTTAATAAGAAAGAGCGTAGGAAACCTCGTAGATAACGTATACTAGTAAAGTAATTAAGAGAGATAGTATAGTATAGATTAGAATATATTAAACTACTAGTACTATACTAGTCTACTAACTATAATCTCTTTATAGGCGAAGTCGATATCTACAATTAATTATAGTCCTATTATAGTACTTAACTAAAGATAGTAAGAGCCTAGTTTACCTTATTCTTTAATATACTAGATATAGCTATTATTAATATCTATATTCTATACTATAAGCTTTATCTATAGTAATCTATACTACCGCTAGGCCTATACTTAAAGTATATAAAGGATAAGCTAATATTCTTATAATACTAGTTTAGATTAAGGCTCGCTTAATCCTATTTTATCTAGTTACTATAAAAACGATCTAACTAACGTTACTAAGCTAAATACTATACTAGCTAGTATAAAAAGAAGATATAGTAGATAGTACGTATATAGATTAAAGCTATAAGGAAATAGTATAAAATCGTATAGAAATAGCTATATTATATTAGCTAGTATATTTCTAGTAGTACGTAGGTTTCTAGGAGTCTATAAACCTATTCGCTTTACTAGATTAAAGCGACTATCCTACTAGCTCTACTACTATAATAAGAATACTATTAAGTTAACTAACTAACGCTTTTACTCTACTTAATTCTACTATATAGTCTATAGACCTATATATCTCTTACACTATATCTATTAGCTCTTATTCTATATAATAATACTATAATCTACTTTCTTATATATTAAGGCGATTAAATAAGTATACTATAGTATTTTTAAGGTCTATAACTCTCCTTCGTAGTACTCTAAACTTAGTTATATTTACCTTATTTAGACGATTAATCTTAATATCTAAGGGTAGTAAAGAACTTTAATAATTTTAATAATCTTATAGTATACTAATATAATTAATTAGTAGAGTTTATAGTAGTAGTAGTAGTACTAGTAATAACGAGGATACTATAGTAGACGTATCTATATACCCTTTTTTATCTTTAGTAGAAGGCTTCTTATTATTAGTACTATTTAATTTATAAGCTTAGTAACCCTTATAGTACTTATAGCGGCTCGTTCTATAGCTAATCTAGTTATATAGCTATTAACCTGCGGTCTAAGAAGCCTGTCTAACGCTGCTAAGAAATGCCTCGCGCTTAACTATAATCGTTACCTCCGAGAGCCTATCTACTACGGCTGAGATTAGCCTTCTGCGTTGAACTACAGCAAGGGGATGGAAAGGCGTTTGCCATCACGCAAGATGTACGTGTTCCGAGGGATTGGTGTTAGTGTGCTGTGAGATACTGTCATCGTCATCGTCTGCTCAGAGCTCTGCGAACTCAACATAGCTGTTCTTGGAACGCGGATGGAGCTGCAACGAAGATTGAGGGTCGTCTAGCAAGTAGAGGTTTGACGGTGCATACATGTTTTCACTATGTAGCAGATCACAAGTCCTCCAGATCTCGGTCGCCCATGAAGTGCTCTCGTGCCATTGTCCCTAGCTGCAAGCAATGAGCGATTGTTCCAGCAGGAATGCCTTTCGATGGGATGCCATTACAATAGACCAATTGTGATATCTCCTTTGATTCTTGCTGTCAAATGGATCTCGATATCGATGTCGAGCTCGATGTTGATTCTCAAGCTGTTCTTCTTCTCCTCCTTATCGACCTGTATTGGTTCATATCAGCAGATGTCGCGTGCTCGTATGCTTCTTCATCGCTGACCGTGCTGCCCTCATTTGGCTTGTTTCTGCCGCCTAGCACATCACCCTTAGCTGGATCTGTCTTTGCAATGTCACCAGCACCCCCCGGGAGGTTCTTTCTAGATGATTCTCAGTACTGCGCTGGCCAACTTGGTGCAAAGTAGTCTCACGTTGCATCGGTAGCCGTCTTCGTTGGGTCTGCCATTTTGCCTGCTTGCCAAATTGATGCCCAGAAGTCTTGCTGGTCGTTGATTTTGTACTGTTTGGTAGAGTCGCAAGGATTTGTTGGTGAGGAAAGGCCACAATATGTGCTTGCTGCACGGTGAAATGGCGGCGGGGTGGAATATCTGCGATTGATCTAATATGCAAGCTGCAATGGCCCAGTTGAGGTTAGGTGACGCTGGCGGCTCTGGCTCCTGCTGTACATCGTACCGCGGAGACCCGGCATCTCGAACGTGCTTGCGTTTTGATGATGCGTGGAACCAATGATGCCTGTGGATGCCTTCAAAGCGGCTACAGCTGCTGATGAGAAGTGGATCGAAAGCTGTGTGTTCGGCTCGAATGAAGTTTAGCAAAACTCAATGCGACTTTACTGCAGCTAATGGCACAGCTGCCAGCCACTTTCATAGCCAGCGATGTTCGTAACAGTTGGCATGCGAAATCAGTTGTTCAGCAAAGATCGAAAGCGTCAATGATTACTGCTTGAGAGAGGGCTTCTTGTGCTAAAACTTCTTTCTTCTCTCATACAACCATTTCAGTCTGCGACCAGCAGAGGTTCAGGTGAAATCGGCGTTCATGTTAAGAGCTTCACAATGAGCGATGATCCAGCATACTTCCTAGTTCCAGCTTCGAGTGGTCTCTGCATACAGCTCAAGAATGGCACAATTTACACTGCAGAGCCGAATGGCAGCGCTGAACAGAAATGGTTCATTGAGAAAGGCAATGAAGGCCAGATCGCTTTTCGGAATGGCAGAGATGGCCAGTATCTCCGTGGTGTGGGCGGAGGGAAAGGTGCAAGAATCGTGACGGGCCAAAAACAGTTCTGGAGTCTCGAGACTAGCAACACTCCTAATGCTTTCTGGTGTGTCTCTTGATCATATTTGCAGTCGGCTCTTGCTGATGAGAGCAGGATCAAGTGTGTAGACTTCCCCAACGCATATCTCTGTAACAGTTACGGCAAATGGTCGATCAACAACTTGATATACATGTGGGCTCATGAGGTAAGGTCGCAGTCCTTCAGCTCAGACTTTGGCAAGACGCTGACAGACTTGTCTTGCTGCAGCTCCGATGGACCCAGACGATGCTGTGGTACGTCTCGGACTTTGGTACCTGGGAAGAGCACAAGAATTCGAAGCCCGGTTTCGACCCAAGCAAGCCTGGATTCTCGGAATTAGCAGCGAAGGAGAAAAGTGTTGATGACAAACAGAAGAAGCTCGAGGCGCTGGAGAAAGAGCTCGCAGAGAAACAGAAGCAACAGGAAGCAAGGGAGCAAGAGCTAAAAGCCAAGAACGAGAAGCAGGAAGCTGAAGCAAAAGAATTGCAAAAGCGAAAGGAAGCTGCTGAGTCGGCGAGTTCAAGCAAAGCTGAGGACAGGGAGAAGGAACTCGCTGCGAAGCTGAAGGAGGTCGATGCCAAGGCAAAAGAGCTGGCCGAGAAGGAAGACCAGCTGAGCCAGCAGAGCAAATTAGGTGGTAAAAAGAATTCGCCAGATGTCCTCAATCAAGAGCCAGATGAGAAGCAGAAGAAGTTGGAGGATCGCGAGAAGCGACTCGCCGAGAAGGAGCTTGAGCTTCAAGAACGCGAAGCAAGACTAAGGGACAAGGAAGAAAGTCTTCGAAGCCAGGTTGCGTCCGAGTCGAGCATGCCCAATGGTGATCTTGGCCCGGCCATACGTGCGAACAGAGTACAGTCGACACGGAAAGAGCTCGAAGCAGCCAGCGTCGGTCGTCGCAATGCACCGCTGAAACTGCGAACAAGCCAGAGGAAAGCGATAGAGAAGGGCGAACTGCGGCCGATCACGATGCCGTCGAATTTTGTTCACCTTCCACGCTTGCGCGCAGGGTGAAGAGTGTGTGAATCATTTTGCAGAAGGGGCCCTACGGCGATTCGACCGACTCTTCACAGCTCCTCCGTCCCATCATCGGATCATGCATGTCGACTCTTCGACCATCCGTGCGGTTTTTGCTCTTTTAGGGTGCTTGCGTCAAGCATGGCAACATCCTCCGCGTCGCCGTCCTCGCTTTGAGCCGGTGGTGGCAGAGATTGCTGATTTGGAAGGATCGCTCGCCAGCAGTGATTGCATCGGAGGAGGTGTATGGAGATTGGAATCGCTGCTGCTGACGAAGAGGGGAGCGAAGGTGAATGTTCAGGAGATTTGTCGGATGAGGGCCTTGTCGTCGCTACCGAATGCGCGCTAGCCCCAAAGTCTAAACGCGCTGCCTTTAACGACGCGTTCCAGACAATTAAGCCCGACTTTACGACACAAGACATCCGGCCAGCGGAATACACCAGTCCGCGCCTACTTGACAACTTCCTGACTTAAGCACTTTCTGACCATGCGTCCAAAGATGCCGAGAATCGAAGTGCTCCCTTCGCGATGACCACAATTCCAGACCTGCACCTGCAGAAGCGACCAATACGGCCATCACAACAGCACTCAACAGGTAGGGACTGCCAGTACTGCTTGGAAGCAACGCTCTCTGCGGAGCGCTTGCCAGACACTCTTATATAAACAAATGCTTCTTCTCCTGCAGATGAAGCTCGCCTTCATTTGCTTTCATCTGCATACACCACAATTTGCATCTTCTCCAGAGCATCACCATCTCCAACGCCACTCTTTCGTGCTTTGCATTCCTCTTTCACCAGCATCTTTCGAGACCAGCAACAATCTACACGACAGACACGCTTCGCCCTGCACTTTACCGATCTCGATACCCAGCAATCCACCGACAAACCGCCAAGATGTTCTCCAAGCAAGTCATGCTCTCGACTGCTTTGACCATGGCCCTGAATGCCTCTGCAGATGTGGTCTCTGATCAGCAGAGCACCTTCACATCAATCAACGGCGGTCTGAGCGCAACCACTTGGATACACTCAGTCATTCCGGAGCCAACAAGCAAAGTCATCACCGCCGTCGCGCCTACGGAGCTCAACAAGGACCATGTTGCGACGGTTCTCAGGGCCGATCCATGTGACACCGTTCTGGCGGTGACCTGCACTGCGACAGGCCCTGGTCAAGCATGTGCTGGTCAGATCCCTGGCCAGTCGACAATTGTATGTCTTTGTGAACTAGCAGCAACGATCCGTACTGACAGTATCACAGATGAACATTGGACGAACAGGGTGAGTCCTCCGCTGCCACAATTGAGCTACCCACTCCACCGCCCTCGGACGCGACAAGTTCTGCGACCTTGCATTGCTGACAAGGTGCTTGTTAACAGGTTCGAGCTCGACTTCGCAACACAAATCTCCGGCACCTCCTACTCTGTCACGCAAACATGCGATCTCTATGGTCCAATGAGCAAGAAAAAGCCGATGGGCCAGGCCACGTCTGCAAACTGCCACAAGACTACCAAGGCCCTGCATCCCGGCGGCGCTCAGGTCGATACTGTAATTTGGGAGGTCATCACTCCACTGGTTCGTCCAAGACTGTTCCCTCACTCATATTCCATCACTGACTCTTCTGCAGCCCACCGCCACTATCACAATCACCAAGAACGCGGACGACCTTCCTGATCCTACTGCTACATGCACGAAGACACCCGACCTGGACCTCACAAGCACAAAGAACGCAGCTGCACCTACCAGCGTTCCAGAGGTGTACAAAGTGTTGGTTCCTGTAGGAGCAGCATTGGCTGCCGGCGTTGGCGCGATGGTCTGATGAGAACAGTGGTCTGGCTGGTGGTTGTCGTACTTCCTTGGTATCCCACACCTATCACATCTAATGTTTTTGGCCGAGGAAGCGATCATGGCGGAACCCTCAGATACCTTTTAACGAGACCATGAATAATGCACATTTGATTTCATGTCGACCTCCGTTTTATCTCACTGTCGCGAGCACCTTTCTCGATAATTGCCTGCCTCCATCCTCCTTCCTCAACAGCTACATGTATCAGTACAGGCAGTGACGCCACACGCCAACACTCAGCTGTATCCGCCCATGCCGTGCCCACTACTATCGTCTCTGTGTATGAAGCCATTCCTGCTATTTGTGTGCCGAGCCCACCTGTTGCAGCACCTGAGGCGACTGCCAGTCACAATGTGTTCCTCGAGGTATTCGCACAAGGGCTTGCCGGAAGCATGTATGCTGCATGAAGCTGCACAAAAGATCTGCATCGATGGATCTTTCACACGTCGCCGACCTGGCACGATCATGGCTGATTGGGACTTTGGACTTCTTTTGCTGACATCCACTGTTGCATGGGCAACAGCATTCCTCCCAGTCCGCCACTTCGATGTCGATCACAGGGTTTCGAAATCTCGCTTCGATGTCCTCGCTACACTCACATGTCAACAGAGTGATCGTTATTGGTGGCATTGGGACTGTACTATTGTTGATGAGCTCGGAACAGCCGTCAGTCGTTCGGATGTCGTTGGCGCTGAGCAGCAGCTGTCATCTCTGCTTGAACTCTTTCCCGGTGCAGAAAGCCTGGGAGTTACGACGAGATATGGAAATCCCAATTGACAGAGTATCCGATGGCGTCCTGAAAGCCATGAAGCTTAGAGCATGAACGCTCTTGCTTTCCCGATTAGGTACTAAGTTCGTACCGGGTCTCTCACTTGTTCGCTCCAGACACTCAGCTCATGGTGGTCTGCATCGTGTTCAAGCTTTGCAAGAAGTCTTGGTACAATAGCTCGAATCCTGTTGGCCAGATGAAGTTGCTGATATTCCGTCTCTGCAGCTGTTCTCCGGCATTTCGTGGCTTCTCGACATTCTGCAGCCACAACTTTGCATAGCGAGCTTTTGCAAAGTAGGCGCCGACGACGATGATCCATTGCAGAAGTTCTGAAGCCTCGTTCCACTTCTCGCAGTCTCCGCTGACCTCGAGCTCTGAGATAAGCATGGAAGATAGGCGATGTGAGACGGCGTTGGCGGTCCGTGCTCCGCAAGCAGATGAGGTACAAAGATACGCAGCATAGGCGCAGAGTCTCTTCAATGGGTTGTCTTCACGCTCTAGCAAGTTCTGCAGGCGAGGCTGTATCGAGGCTCGACAATTATCTAAATGAAGCAACGCCACCATGTCGTCTGCGGCCTCCGACGTGCTGCACTGTTGACGCTGGAGAGCACATATATCGCCTAGAATCGTAAGTAGCTCATGACCGATGTCTTTCGATTGAGCTGCGAAGCCAGATGGCACGTTGAACATGAAACTAGAGTAAGGATCGCGATGCCAATGCAGCTCGCTGAAGGTTGCGTGGTCAAAAATCCTGCTTGTCCCTGATAGAATAGCAGTGTTGAGATCTTGCCTAGCAAATGTGAGCATGTGACCCTGTAAGTGATGTCAATGACTTACCAAAACGCTGCTCGTTTGATCGAGTGCCTGAGCGATACCTCGCGCTCGTTGCATAAGCTCATGATTTGCTCGACGCCATGAAGATGAGCCTGAGCTGCAGTTTGATTGCCAAGGCGGCCTTCCACACCAATGAGCAGGAGAACTGCACCGAGGGTGTTCACCGAAGCAGCTTGAGCAGGATCAGATAGCTTCCTGGAAATTTGCTGGATAGCTTGGGCATAATAGTCGATGCACTCCTGGTCGAGAGCGTGATCGTTGGCTGCAAACTTTAGTGTTAGACATAACGCGTTGGCCAGAGCGGCATCCTGCAATCCTGCGTCGAATACCTCGTAGAAAGCCCTGCAATCGTTCCTGCTCGTCAGACTGAAGACCGGCTCACCTGCGTGCTGTGACGACCGGAGATGAAGCAAGGCGGTCAAACGGCTCGCATTCACTGGCAAGGTCTCGAAAGGGTCAATGTTGCACACGGCAAGGCAAGATGACCACTTCGGCAGATCGTGGAGATCCTGATCATCTGCACTTTCGATTGCACCCTGCCTTTCAAAGCTCTGATTATTCGCATGCTGATGTACTTCATGGAAGCCTGTTGATGCATCCTGCTGCCCTTGGTACCGCTTTCGGAAGGCATTACGGATACCGTGCGTCCGCGCCAATTGCTGCCTTTCGACGTCCTTTCCACGCGCGGGATGCGCGTCAATGAATGTCAGCTCACCATTTCCTCGCTGGCAGCCTTTGTTCGATGTCATTTTGCTCTGCGATGCACATCTCGTGAGGCTAACAATTTGAAAACAGCGAACGTCGACGTCTTCTACCAGCACGCTTTTTGACCATCTTTTTAGGAGTAGCCTTGACATTGCGATTTCTTGAAGCCATGATTCCATGTTGGTCGTGATCAATGCTTCCAGATACGCCGTGATGATTCTATGCAGCCATGTCGAGCATGCATCACCCGGGTCACAAAGTGACCATGTGTAATCAAGACCGAGGGACACGGGCGAAGGCTGAAACAATAGGCCACATTGTCACTGCATGCTTTGGAGTCTTCCACACCAGTATACATCTTCGAGCGCAGATGCCAGCAATGTTGGAGCATGGAATGGGAAGATGAGGAAGAGAAGAGCGAGCGAGGCTAACGATGTGGAATCAATCTTTGAGCGTTGTCTGAAGTCCGCGCGCTAGACTCCATCGGGGTCTGGGATGCTGAGACGAGAAAGGGACACTTCTCCTCATCTATTGTTAATATCCAGACGCGTCCAACAGATTGAGGTAAACCTCACTCATTGTCGGAAACGCAGGAATCGCGTGCAAAAGATCAGCAACTTTCATCTTGGCGGTCACCGCTATAGTGCCAGCATGAATGAGTTCTGCCGCACCTGCTCCAACCAGCGTCACTCCAAGCAAGCGTTCCTCCTCATCGATCAGCCACTGCGCCCATCCCTCAGGCGTAGAGTCCTGTCTGACCATGGCGCCAACAGTCCACCACGGAGCTGTGACGGCCTTGACTGACTTCTTCTGCTTCTGCGCTTGAAGACGAGTCAAGCCAATCGAAGCTACAGCAGGAGTTGTGAAGAAGACTTGAGGCATCGCGGTAGCATCTGCTACCGCAACGCACTGCTTCGAAGGATTGCTCGCCTCTTCCTTTCGCATCGCACGCACGGCTATGGCATTGCCAGCAATACGGCCATGATACTTCGCTGCGTGAGTAAACGCTGAGCGGCCATTAATGTCACCAGGAGCGTAGAGCCAGTGCTGGCCATCGTTTGTTGCTACTGCCATGGAATCATCGACGTTAAGCTGCCTGGCTCCAGACCCGAGACCAATGGATTCGAGACCGAGATCAAGGCTTGCTTTTCGACCCGCAGCAACGAGCAGTTCGGAGCCCGTTAGAATTTTGCCGTCAGAGAGCTTCACCTCTACATCACTGCTTGAAGTCCTTGTTGCTCCCACGACTTTGATACCAGTGATTACGATCACTCCCTTCACTTCCGCACCAGCGCGCCAGCTTCGGTATCGATTGACGCCAGAAGAGCAGCCGAAGAGCTTATCAAGGTCACTTTGCTGCCGTATCCCGAGTACGCGGTGGCCATTTCGCATCCGACAGCGCCGCCACCCATGATAATGAGGTGCTCGGGTGTCTCGATGGCGCTTGTGGCATCTCTAGGCGTCCACGGATCTGCATCGCGAACGATTTCTGGTATCATGGGCTCACTACCGCTGCACAAGGCTACTGCCAGACGTGCTTCCAGATCAACGGAGCGGCCTTTATGATCCAGAACTTGCACTCGGCGTACTCCTGTGATCTTGGCGGCACCGCGCACCAATGTCGCGTCAAACCCTTCGATCATTGGGACCAAGACCTGCGTGTCATCCTTGCCCTGTGTCAAGTTATCTCGTCTGGCAAAGACTGCGTCAACGTCGAGCCCGTCGGCTGCATGAATCCTTTGTGCCGCACCGCCAACATCAGCAGCTTCGTTCAGTGCTTCCTCGGGACGCAACAACAGCTTGCTAGGCACACAAGCCCAGAAAGGACAATCGCCTAATGCCATCAGAGATGTCTCATATGTACGTCTTTCACCTCACTGACCTCCGAATAGCTCTTTCTCAACGACGAGAGCACTGAATCCTGCTTTGATGACTTGCTTCGCCACCATCCTCCCAGCCCATCCGGAACCAATGCAGATGACATCGAAAGTGTGATGCTTCAGTTCGACAACGCTGTGCGTGTCTGGATGGATATTGATACGCTCAGATGGGCGCATGATCCCTTCTGTTGGCCGATATTGTGTTGGCCAGCCTGGAGCTCACTGTGGATGCAAGCACGTCTTGTACCTTACACTACGGATGACTGTTATGATACTAATCACTTACGTCTTCAACTATGTACGTAAAGGTAGCAAGCCTCCAAGGTCAGCTTGTTACGTCGCCGATCAGCTACGAACTTCCTTCCAAAATCGGAAGTAAATTGGTACCACTGTCAACGGGGCCCGTGCACCGTGGTCCAGCATGCAGTCTTGCTATCAACGGCTCTCTGGAGCCGTTCCGCATGGCTGTGCTTTCTAGCAACCGCAATGGACCAAAGCAAAGCACTGAATCGAAAGATTCCAGCATCCTTATGGCGATTTACAGCTTGATCTAGACATGGCCAGGAATGCTTAGCCGTCAAGGAATGGTAAGGAAGCAATTATGAGGTAGAGAGGCGCTTTGTGGGCGCCGAACAATCTCCCTACGAAGTTCTCAGCCTGTTCATGTCTTGTCTGCTTCGCAAAGCTGTTCGGTCACGTCTTGCTGATGCCGTTATGAAAGTCCTGATAAGCAATGCAGATCGGGCAACAGCTGGCACTTTCGTAGCATAACGCGGGCAGAGACAACTCTGCTCGTTGATGGCTTTCTGTGATGGTCTTCCCTTGGTACGTAGATTGTCTCGTAGTCTAGCAGAAATCCGTCTCCAGAATGGTCTTCATCGCACCATTTCTTACTGTGAGCTCGCCGACCTCGGCCAAGATCGGACGTCGGCGGGGCAGCAGCCAGCAACGTCCTCCCTACCCTTCATCAGCAACGACCATACCTTGATAGCAGACAACAAGAAAATGTCAGACTCTGGCTCAACAATCAGGAAGCCGTATAAGCTCGATGCAGGTGCGCTCGGCTTTCTCCAAGGTCTGACGTTGCACAGCCAAGCTGCATCTACATCATCTGGGTCGGCATTAATTCACTACTTTGGTGGCATACCATACGCTTTGCCTCCCTTGGGACCATACAGATTTCGACAGGCTAGAAGACTTCCACCTTGCTATCGTTACGGTACAGAAGTCAACCCGGGCCGGTTTGACGCAGGGACAGCTGTATGCCCACAACCAGCATTCCTAAGCGAAAAAGACAAGAGCAATTGGGATGAGAATTGCCTGCAACTTAATATCTACATACCTGCAAAACCGCGACCACAAAATGGCTTTCCGGTGCTCTTCTATATTCATGGTGCGATGGAAACCAGATGGAAACCTGATGAACTTGCTAATGCCACGCAGGCGGATTTCTACAGTGGGGTGATCCCAACATGACGCCAGAATCTTTAGCTCGACTACTGAGTGAGACTGCTTTCAATGCCATCATTGTAGCTCCAGCATATCGCGTCAATGCTCTCGGGTTCTTGACCAGCCGTGAACTCCAAGCAGAGGCGCAAATCCTGGGAGATCCAGTTGGAAATCAAGGATTCTGGGATCAGCGAATGGCACTCGAGTGGACCTCTGACAACATCGGATACTTTGGAGGTGATAGCAGCAACATCACTATTTCTGGCTATTCGGCTGGCTCGCATAGCACATTTCAACAGCTTGCCCACGAGCTCTATTTCGTGCCGGACTCTCAAGCGATCATCAAGCGAGCTATCATGTGGTCAAATAGTCCTGGCGTACAGCCGAAGACCATTGTTGAGCATCAGAAGCAATTCGATGAACTGCTAGAGGCGTTGAACATTCCTCTCTCATTATCTGCGAGTGAAAAGCTTCAGCATTTGAGATCAACCCCAGCATCGAAGTTGATCGCTGTCCAGGACAAAATGAAGCTGTCTGAGTTCCGCGCATTCTCAGATGGCCAATTCATCTCCAAAGACACAATAGCGAATATCAATAATGGTGACTTTGCACGAAGGATGAAAGCACGTGGCATAAAGTTGATGAACGGAGAATGCAGAGACGAGCATTCGCTCTATCGAGCTTGGAGGACTCCGCCGCCTTCGTATGAAGCAACCTATACAAGGCTTTGCGCAGACTATCCTGAAAAGGTTGTCTCCAGACTCATGCAATGTTTCTGCGGCGATCAAAAAGCACTGCCTCACGGCATGAGAGACTGGCAAGACGCATTTGGCAAGCTCTACGCGAATATGCAAGTTCATGATCTGGAGAGAGGATTCCATCGCACGCTAGTTGATGGAGGGCTAGAGCCTGGAAAAGACCTTCTACGTTACAGGTTTGACTGGCAGACGAAAGCCTCGAAAGAAGCCTTCCCTCCTGGTTGGGGCGTCACCCACAGCACAGACCAGTGGATATGGTGGTGGGGACAATCCTACGACAGTGGTCTCACGGATGACGAAAAGGCAGTTCTTAAGACTTGGAACGAGAAGTTCGCTGCATTTGTAGCTGGAGATGATCCGGAGTGGGGACCGGGAGATGTCAAGGAGATGTTACGGCTCAGATCTGATGGGACAACAGACATCTGGATGGACGATCGATGGGAAGAAGGTCTCAGAGTCTGGGATGCTGTCAACACACCAAGTTCTACAGGGCTATTGGACTGGATCAAGTCAAAGCTCTAAGTCACATCTGTAAGATGCAGCACTTCTGCGACAAGAATTGCCACCAGCTCACCGCCTTCATCAGTATGCGCCAATGCCTCACGGGTGCTCAGTGTGCTGCCTCCCTTTGCCGAGCGCAATCCCTGCCAAGTGTTACACTATCGCCCGGCTACGTGCATGTTCCAACTTGACCAACAAGCTGTAGCGGCAACCTGCATCTAGACAGGTCGAGCTTCTCTTCATCACATTCTGGGGACCATCAACAGGCTGCGCACAATGCAAGTCTGCATGTAGGTCTTTGTGTGCTCTTAAGAGGGTCAAGAGAGACTTGCTTGCGCCGACGTGAGATCACAAGTTTGTGGACATACACAAGCAAACCCGAAGACGCGGTTTGTCTCAGTCAAGCTGGACCATGCCATGTGTGTTTCCGACAAGATGATATATCATCCAGACTAAACCGACTTGAACTTGCGATCTTTCGTACCACACGAGCTCGCAAGCCTTAGATCCACTCGCGAAAACAAGACTTATAGCCAACATTACAGAAGAAATGTCAAACACCAACACATACACCGCTATGCCTGGCTTTCTTCCAGGAGCTGTTTACCAGTCCAGCTGCTTCAAACCACAGCAAGCAGCCTGCAGTCCGCGTCTCGCCTACTTCATCACTCGCAGCAATGGCATGCCGGTTCCTTTGATCCCAGCAGACGAGCTTCCCTTCAACGTGAAGTTGCAAAATGTAGCTCGTGTTCTTTCTCCTCAGGATACCTATGGTCTGCAGTATGTCGGCTGCGCTCCTTACAGCGGCGCAACCTTCCAGCTCGAGCGCGATGGTGCTCCTGGTATGCACCGCTCAAGCAGTCAGCCACCTAACGACAATATGCACACACGTACCCAGAGTGGCTCTCACGTCAAACAGTATCTTGCTGCCGAAGCATTGAATCGTCAAACTCCACCACATTGCTCAGGCTTCACCACGTCCACTTTGCCGAAGAGACCAGTCTCCGCTGCTGACGCTTCTAAGTCGTGGCGTCGCTCGGACCCAGTCACTCCGCCACCAGTTACCACCTGCGACGATTCGACCACCGATACTACCCAAGCAGTAATTGATGCCATTCTCCGCTCAGAAGCCGGCGCAGAGACTGCTGAGCGTCTGAACTACCGACCAAAGGACAGCACACCTCCACCATCAGGCAGAATGCCAGATCAAGAGAAGAAAGAATACTGCACCTACTGGATCCTGCATGGCGACTGTGCCTATGTTCAGCAAGGCTGCCGCTACAAGCACGAGATGCCAGATAAAGCTAAGCTCTCAGAGATCGGCATCAATCATGTTCCACGTTGGTGGTTGGAGAGGAATTCTGCTCTCAAGTTTGGCGAAAAGGCAATTGTTGGTGAGAAGAAGCCTATCAGCGAGTGGTTCAAGATACGCAAGGATTCTACATCTGATGGTGATGAGAGTGGGAGTGGGAGCGAGGATACTCCAAGTGAGGCTTCTAGTGGGCAGAAGAAGCCTGTCTCTGTTGGTCTTAAGAGAGTCGTCGTCAAGCCAGTCGTCGGCTCAAAGCAGATTCTCACCAAGCCAGAAACTATCTCACGCAGCAAGAGTCCAGTCAAGCCACCAACTCGTCCTTCTACTCCGACCAACGACAACCCTCGGAAGATTTCCACCGCTAACAGCGACCTGATCGACTTCGCTGCGTTGACGCCAACTACCCCTTCTTCCCCTACAGCTTCAATGTCACGTTCTACTCCGGACAACAGCAAGCGCACGACCCCTAAGGACTCAACTACTAAAGTCTTCGTCCCAGCCGGCGAATCTCCAGAAGCTCAAATTGCAGACATCAAGAAGCGTGCTCGCGCCAAGCAATCTCGCACACCATCTCCAGCCGACATTGGCAAAGCTACGAATGGTGGTCTCATGGCATCCAAGCACGCTCCGAAAGAGAAGGAAGCTGCCCCGAAGCGTCAGATTTTGAGAGCTACTTGTCGTCCTCGTCGTGCTGTGGCTTCGAAGGATAGCGAGAAGAAGGAGAAGAATTGATGGATGTGGCACAGATTGAGGATGATTGCATGAGGTTATGGCGTTGGTATGGAGTATAGATATGGTTTTAGGAAGTATACATTAGAGAGTATCTCAGCATGGTATAGAAATTGGGTGGCTGTCTGATTTGATCCCCTTTCAATCTTCTCATTTCGATTTTGCACTCATTGCTCCTTTTGCTCGACACAAAATTCGGGCAGCCAGCTGCGTTCAATGCGTTTTTTATGGGTAGGAAAAGACCTTGATTTGGATTCCACCTGCGGCTCTCGAACATCGCATAACCATTGGAAGAGGAAGTGTTCGAACCATACTGAGCGTTTTGAAGCCATTGCTAGCCGCATTCTACATTATATTACACTTTTTTGTTACGAGGAAGACCGAATCATTCATCACTACCACCACCAGTTTTCTTGCCCTCCTCCTTTTTGCCAGCAGCAAATATGCTGCGGAAATCAGCATTACTCTTCTTACTTCCTTCGCCACCCTCGCCGCTCGCAACAGGAGCGCTGGCTAACCCGCCACCACGCTTGAAGCCAAGTCCACCTCTTCGACCGCCCCGCCCACCACGAGCACCAAGTTGTGGAGGCGCGAATGCGGGCTTGCTTGAAGACGACGCGACAGGTGCAGGACCTGGCGCTTTGGAACCATTCTTCTTCTTATTTTGGCGTGCGAGCAGTTCTCCGACCTCACCAGTTCTGGCTTCCGGACCAAGACTTGAGATATCAACGCCAAGACGAACTTTGTTGGCAGCAGCAAGCTCGGCAAATTCCACGATCGCGCCTTCCTTCTCGCGGCGAAGTTGAATCTTGGTCAATGGACCGTAGTGCTCCATAGCAGCTCTGATGCGAGCATCATTCACTGTGTCTGGAATGTTGAAGATGGCAATCTTCCGCTCTCTGGCGGTCTTGTATGCTTCGTCCTCGGCAGGACGAGATGAGGATGCCATCGAAACATCAGATCCGCGTCTTTCGCCGTTGCCAGCTGGCTCGACTGATCCTGCTTTCTTGATGATGACGTCTTCGTGTCTGGCCCGCTCGCTCGGTGCAGCGGTGCGACCCTTAGGCTGAGCGATCTCGACTTTCAGCACACGCTCGCGGAATGGCTTGTCGTTGGTCTCCTCGACCGCCTTCGTGGCGTCTTCGGGTTGGCTGTAGACAATAAACAGAGTACCTGTGGGTTTGCCATTCACCAATTTGATCAGGTTCATCCTCTCAATTTGACCGAATTGCGAAAAGTGCTCGCGTATCTCGGTCTCTTTCGCCTCACGATCCATGTTCTTGACCACAATTTCCCTGCCTTCATCCTGTGGACCAGATCGCTGCTTCTTCGCGTCTGGATTGGAAATCAAGGCAGTAAGGGTGTGCATTGCATCGAGCTTGGTCTCATGCATGGCTTTCTCAGCGACTTTCGCCATCTCCGGAGTAAGGAACGTGACATAGCAGAAACGCCGTCGCGAGTTGTACTTGAGTGAGGGGAAACGGACACTGACAATATCGCCGTAGCTCTTGAAGAGACTTCGAATCTTCTCTTCGTCGTACACATCCGGATAGTTCGTGACGTAAAGAGTGCTGAGGGTGCCACTTTGTATCTTGACCTCTTGTCCACGCAGCTCTTTACCATTCCGGGTCTTTGCTGCCAGCACATCTTCTTCAGACGTGAATTCAACAGTGGCCGAGGCAGTTTGCCCATCCGATTCCATGGCAATGTTGATTGAGGGCGGATTGCCGACGTCTCGGAAGAATTTCTTGATCTCAACATCGGTCACATCGGCAGGCAGGTTGCGCAAGGTGATGGTGTTGTGCTCACGATCTCGCTTGATTTGTGCGCTTGCGGACGCTGACGGCTCGATGCGTTCGTCCTCTGCAATAGTCTCCAGTCCAGTTCGAGCTCTCTTGTGGCTGTCGCCGTTCGTAAGAGGCTCATCGTCCCGCTTCCGCTTTTCGCCGGTAACCTCTTCCTCGACCTGTGCTGCAGCTAAGAGCTGCTCTTGTTGTTGGGCGGCAAGTGCGGCCGCCTCCTCTGCCTCCTTGGCACGCTTCACTGCGAGTTTGTTTGCAAATTCACGGGCCTCTGCCAATGCCACTTGCAGTCGCACGCTCGACTCGTGTTGCTGAAAGTGGTTGAGATAAAGATCCATGACTCTTTCTGGATAATCTAGGTTCCGCTGCTTGAGAGCCTGCTGAACAACTGCTGTTGCCAAATTTGGGCCATTGTCGTCGGTCTCCACGCGTCTCGTCTCACGAATGCGATCGTAGCCCCACAACCAGATCTCCCAATTGTAGTACTTTGCCCAAAAGTCGAAAGAATTGCCGTGACGAGCCGCAAGTTGCTGGTAGATGTCTCTTGCCTCTTGAATGCGACGAGCCTCTGCGTAGAACTTGATTTGAATCTGCTCGAGACGGAATAAAGGATCTCCGTCAAAATTGGGGCCGTAGATCTTCTTTCCAGCTTCTTGCACGTCTTCAAGAGCCATTGTGATACCAACCTCGGCAGTATCGACATCATCTTCGGTGCTGTTGACTGCGAAGGCATGTCGTCTCAGATAGCTGCACCACTCCTGCAACATCTTGACGAGCTCTTCCATTCCGCCAACGTCGAGAAGGCCAGAGTTGGTAGCCCGGTGCTTTGTGTTTTCGATTTCCTCTCTTGGTTTCTGCTCGACATCGGCACGCAGAATTCGCCGAGCCCATAAGTCGCCTGACCAGGGACAGTGCCGAGTTGCTCGCTCGATAAGTGGTAACAACGTTTGCGAAGCTGACTGCTCATAAGTGTTCAAGAAGTCGACGTAGTCAAGCCACCATTCTGTGTTAGTCGGTTCGTACAAGAGCGCACGCTCGAATAATGCACATCGCATGTCGTAGTCAGAATTGCTTCGACGCTTGCGAAACTTTTCGTCTTTGAAGTATTTGACGAACTGGTGATGCACAGCTTCACGATCGCCGCTCTCGATGGCGCGCTGCAGCTTGAATTCGTTGTCTTGTCGAAAGCCCATTGCTGTCTTGGCAGGTTCCGCCATATGATTCACCTCTGCCACTCGTGCTTCCCATCTGTCTCCGAAATCTCGAGAGAGGATAGGCCAGTACAGCTGCCGAGTATCGTCCCAGGTAACGTGAGGTACCATGAGTCGTCGGAGAAAGAGATCGTGGAGACTTTTCAGCTCAGCTTCAGACGATTGTTGCGAGATCTGTTCCTGGAACACCTGTGCGTACTGATTCCAGAGAAGGTGACTTTCGTCGACCCGCCACTGCGTTGCGGCAACAGCTTGCTCGAGCACACTAAGAAGCAAATCTCTAGTGAAAAGCTCCTTGACCATCTCGTTATCCTCTGCGGACCAGTCTGGGTTCGCGCTACTTTCATGACCATGGCACGCTGCGTAATTCGTCGAGATCCAGTTTGCGTATGCCTGCCATAGCTTTACAGAAGCAGGTTCGTCCGCAACAGCTTTTTGACACAATTCCGTGATGGCAATGCGCTCATCGGATGAACTTGCTAGTAGCATCTCATCTGAAAGCCAATCCAGCCAGATGGACTCACCAACTGCGAATCTCGTGTCCATAGCTTCCCGGGCCTGGCGCATCTCAGCGAGCAAGACGAAACTTCGAGGGTCACCGCCTGGCGCAGCATCTTCGTTGTCTGCTGGAGGATACACGTGTGCAAGGAAGCCTTTGTGGAGGAGATTTACCAGCTCAACATGGTGGCCGTAAGCATATGAGTTCTCCTTCTCGGCGAGAAAATTGAGCAGCTCGGTCACTCTCTGCGACTCTAAATCCGACAACGCGTTCGAGGTGAAGTCACGCGGCGGTGGCGTCTGGGAAGGTGCCTCTGCCATGGTGATGTCGGCCAGGCTCTGGCGCGAGATGCTGCGCGCAATCGGGGGCGACAAAGTCGCAAGTTGTTGTGGGTGGACGTGCGAGCGTTGGTTCTGCTCTTGCCGAACGGAGTCTGCAGAACATGTCCGGGGCATGTGCTGGCGTTGTTGCATCGAAGCCAGATCTGCGCGAGTCAGGAAATTTCATCAAACATTCTCATTCATTCATTAAAGACTCACCAGCCAATGTTTCCATCTGCGGAGTGGACACTGGTCGATGCGCAACTACCGGTCTTTCGACATAGCCATAGCGTTGTTGGCCCTGCACTTCGGATGCCTGTATTGGTGTGCTGGTTGGCGGCAGTGGTCTGAAATTTGGCGCTGCTATTGCGGCAGGCTGCTGCTGGAACTGGTGCGCTTGCACTGCTGATCGATATGCTGATGGCGACGGCGCCGGGTTCGAAGTTGGCGATATGTGTCTTTCTGGCGAACGACTAAGTTCCTGGCTCAATCCTGATGAAGTTCGTTTGCCACCAGCGGGCCGCCTCTGCCTTTGCACGACAGAAGGACTCGATGCTTCGGGGGCCCTTGCAGCAGAGCTGTTGGTCGACGTCGCTCCATCGTCTGGCGACAACAAGGCATTGATATCCATCGCCTGCCTCACTCAATACCAAACGCCGGACCCAAGAGTGCTGGTCAATAGCTCTGCCCCATGCAGGGTCGTTCGCGAGACGGCCTAGCCAGAGCTGGACTCTATGAGACGGCTCAGTAGCCGAAAGTCTACTTGTTCAGCCGGACAGCTAGACACAGCACTTCTAGCACTCCTGCTTGTCGCGGAGAATGGTTGCAGATGCAGGACAGAGCGCAAGTTAGAAGTGTGAGAGTGCAGGCCTGCAAGCTGGCGTCACAGTACGGGTGCTTGTCCGCGCGCCAGAGCTTTTGGTGGCAGGCTTGAGTTAGTTTGATACAGCCATACAATATGCGCTCCAGACTTTTTGGTAAGGCAGCGTGAGCCGACACGCTTAACGATGCTCGGAAGAGACAGAAAGTGATGAATCTACTTGGGGAAGATAACTAGAGAGACGTAGGAATTGGAGAAATCTGGCCGCACGTGTCTTCTTAGACGCCGACAGCGTGTAAACATCCCTGAAAACTGTGCAGATCCTTTTCTTCGTTGCTATCTGCCATTTCTCTTCGGGGATCCGCCTGCGAGCAATCCACCGGAACAAGCCGACTTGGTATTCTCGACCGCTGCTCCTCCGAACAGCCATTGATTGATGCTTTTTGGTCATCTCAGTAAATGCGTGTGCAGACGCGATGAGTCTGTCGGCGCCAGCGAGGCGCATGGCCTCAGGATGTACGCGATAATTTCAGCAGCCTGATGTCCATATTGATGCTAACCGCTGCAGGCCTGTTTTGCCAGAATCTGCCCATACGCATGAGACCACGACAACCATCGCGAATAGCAACATCTGGGCGGAGAGCAGCTTCCGATGACTCGTCTGGCGGGTCCAGATCCAACCCAGTCCTTGATGAGTATAGGAAGAACAATCCCGGAACAGCGCCCTCAGGACTGCAACCGGGCCAGCAAATGCCAAAGCAAGGAGACATTGCATCGTCATCAATTTTCGAGGACGATCGCCGAATACAAGAACAGCGCGGGAAGGAAGAGGAGGATATGGAGGGCAAGACCAAGGTTGGTGGTATCACACGCGATCCGAACGCTATCGCACGAGTCGTCATACCCGATCCAGCGTCGCGTGAAAGGTGGGAGAGGAAGAAAGTGATACAAATGGTGAAGAAGGGTGGCAGATTGACGAAGCCAGAGTTTCTGAAGCGCACGGAGCGAGAGCATCTGGTCAAGAGCCACAACATGAAGACGAGCGTCAAGAAGCTGGGCATGATCGCGAGACAGATCGCAGGGAAGACCATCGATGATGCTATCGTACAGATGCGATTCAGCCCGAAGAAGGTCGCACAAGAGGTACTCAAGCAGCTTGAATTTGCGCGTGACGAGGCAGTCGTAATGCGAGGAATGGGCTTGAAGGCTACCGCTGAGGATGATGCCGACGCCTTGAACGAAAGCTCGACCAACATCGCTGGCACAACCGCTGCTGGTCTTGAAGCGGCGCGAGGAGCTCTTGCCCAGAGTATCACGTCCGAAACTCCTCTTTCCATCCAGCTCAAAGACGGCAAAAGGCATAAAATCGAGGATCCGACCAAGATCTACATAGACCAGGCCTGGGTAGGTCGTGGTCCATATGGCAAGTTGCCAGATTACAGAGCACGAGGAAGAGTTTTCATCATGCGCACACCATGGACCAGCCTGACAGTGGTATTGAAAGAGGAGAAGACGAGAATACGTGAGCACGAAGAGCGTGAAGCAAAGAGGCGGAAGAAGATTACAGAACAGGTTTGGGTGCCTCTGCCTGACAGGCCTATCCAGACTCACAGACAATGGTACAGCTGGTAGACTTGGGACGCAGGTCACTTCATGAAGCTCGCTTTAGAGAAATGGCAGAGCATGTACAATTAGAGAATCAGGCTAGACCTACAATACTGTACAGTGGCTATGATATAGACATCCATATGCCAACCGCCATCATGGAGGTCCCGACCGCAGTACCCTGCAGGCCGATCTCAAACATCTTCACGAATTGTAGGCATGCTCCACGAGAGGCTTCGAAACAAAATATAATATGGCAACTAGAGCGAATCATCAAATTGAAATTTTTGCATTATTGTCGACAGAACGCAAGTCTGATGGCGTTACAAGTGGTTAATTGGTTCATGCGCGACTTGACGATCAATCATAGCCACGTGGCTTCTGCGATGCGAACATTGGGAGGTGATCTTGATGATACCTATGCTAACATTGCTACCTAGAAAAACGAAGAAGCTAAAAGTAGCACCAACCAGGGCCAAGATACAGCCGAGATTCCACCCCTGATCCGCCCGCGCTCCTCCCACATCAGGTGTCTGTATACTGGCACCTCGCTAAATCTCGCTTAGCTCGCTTCGTAGAGGACCCGTAATTCATGACGTTTGTATGTGCCCGCCAAGACCCCCGATTTTGTATGTGTTTCAAGCCTAATTCTAGGGCTTCTCGAAATACCTAGTACCTTACTACCTCTACTATAGTAATATATCGCGATAATAGAGGAACTAGCGCCCGCTAGCGATACTAACGGCTATAATAGCTTTAAGGCTCTTCGAGAGCGGCTATTTCTTACTAAGAAGGACATTCTAATACCGTACGACGAATACCTCGTCGCTATAAAGCTAATATCTAATATATATAGTCGTAATAAGGTTACCGAGGTAAAGTATAATCGCGCTAGCGGTAGGTATCTCTCGAAGGCATACTATCGTTATATTAAGTCGAAACGGACGTCTACGGCGGATAAGAAGAAGAGCGTCGAGGGTACTAGAAGCTATTACAAACCCGAGTTTATTACTAATAGCTACTATAAAGTTAGCCTAGTTATAGATATATATTAAGATAGTAAGAAGGGCTCTCTAATTAATATTATTATTAAGCGTACGGATTATCGCTATTAGTATACCTATACCCTCTAATAATGTGACGTACGGCGCTCGAATGCCTATCTTAAAGAAATAGGCTAGAAGTTACTAGATTAGTCGCTACGGACGAGTCGAGTAAAGGACTTCCTTACTAATAACTATAGCGATATTAGTAGTAAGGTAACGACGTATTAAACGTTGTATAACTTAGGTCGACAATCGCTATATTATCGACGCGATAAGCGGTACGTTGTGCCTAGTAAGAGCGCTATTCTACGGCAAATTAAAGAGGCGGAAGAGCGTACTATTAAGCGTAGTTATCGTTATTAAGTATTTACTATAAATACTAGTAAAGGACCTAAATATAGTATTGTCTATACTACTAAGAAGGGTATTAAACTACTAAAGAGATATAGCGAGTTCTTATCTTAAGACGCTACGTACGATACTAATAATACTAGCTTCTTCTTAGTTAACTTATTCGTACGAGACGAAGATAATAACTACTTACCTATCGCTTATATACTAGTTAAGAGCTAATATACTATCGTTCTTACGACTAGCTTCTAGTACTTGTCTTCGTAGGCCGATTATAAGAAGCCTAGAGGTTAGTACCTTAAATAGGTAATAGTTAATAACTCTATAAGCGAATAGGCTACTTTCCGGATTACCTTTAATAATAAGGTTATTATCTACCTCTACTAGCGGCATATTATCGAGACTATAAGGAAGAAGTTTAGTATTAAACGTAGCTATAAGAAGATATAAGAGGCTCTATTCGGCGCTCTATATTTCGTAGAAGACCGTAAGGAGGCTTTATAATATATATAGCTTATAAAAGACTCGCTACCTAGCGGAAGATAGGACACGTTATTCGCCTACTTCTAGCGAGAATAGACTATCGAATATGCCGAGCTTTAGTATATATACGTACGACGGGGCAATCTACGCGTTCTATAGGTAAATCTACTAATAATATAGCTATTCCTTCCTAGCTAGCGTAGTATAGTTTAAGCTAACTTTCCTCTATAGGACCGTATAACTAGATATATTAAGGGCTATTATGCCTATTATAAGCGCGGCAACGAGTCTATATTATACAACTAGTCTCTCGTAGGCGCCCTTACTTACTCTCTTAATATTAATAATTACTAGTATAGTAATACCGACACTTCTAAAGCCTCTATACTATAATTAATACTCTTCCGTAATCTTAGTTATATAAGGCTTTAAGAACTACCCTTCTTCCTATAGAAGAAGATTACTAAGTAGTACGATATAGTACGCTCTCGCTATAAACGAGACGCTATTACCTAGAGCCGGTTTAAACCTACGCTTAATAAAGAGATACCCTCTAAGTACCCCTACCTATTCTTCCTTAATTAGTATTAGCCTTATTACTATATACTATTTAATAGCGAGTTTAAGGATAACTAACTATCTCTAACGTAGGTTGCTAAATACGTAGACCGCTAGAAATTAATAGATAGTAGATAAGGCTTAAATAATACTTCTACTATCTACGAGGCTTAGTTTAATAGTAATCGTATACCTATCGACGACCTCGCTATTATAGACAATCTAGTAGGAGCTAGTAACGGTATATTAGAGCGTAACTATTATATTCTTCTTTATAATATTATCGACAACTTTAAAGAAGACTTCTACCGCTTAGTAAGAGCCGCGTAGCTAATAAACGACCTATTAAAGAAGGACTATAATAACTATATTTAGTACCTCTATAAGTACTATTCGAGGGTCGTTAGTAAGGCCGTTTAGTAGTTGTTACTCGAATAGTAGCTCGAGAAAGTAAACTTAACCGATAATAATAACCTATAGGTATAGATTAACGAGATACGAGACAACTTTATTAATAACGATAGCGACGATAGTATAGTTAAAGAGGATATCGATAAATAGGTTCTTAGCTTAATAGCTAATCTAGAAGAGGTTACTTATGTAAGCGAGATACGCCTTACTTAGTAGGCGCCGTAGGCGCTATTATTCTCGTTATAACCCTTCTTCGCGACTTAATATACTACGTAGGTACTAAACGGCTTCTAATCTACCGCCGGCGGTAACAACGTCTAATATATTAGTCCGTACGCGCCGAAGACTAAAGATTACTTACTTACTCGATACCTACGTAAAATACCGCTATCTACGCCCTTTAAACTATCTACTCCGAGCCGTTTGCGATACTTAATAAATAGCGATAGTTGGTACGAGAACCTTCCGTAGAATATACTAATTCTACCGCCGCCGGACGTAGACGTATAGCTATTTAATCGTGGCTTTAATCTATACTATAATCTATAGACTAGCGGATAAGAGAAATACTATATACGGCCGCTATAGGCGCTAACTAATAAGTAATTAGAAGAGATAGCAAAGTAGGCTATATAGCGGCGATAGTAAGGTAGATAGATAGCGAGGTAGATAGTAAGGCAAGAGCGAGATAATAATACCCGGAAATTACTATACTATTAATCTCTTACTAATACTTTAGCTTTATATTAATATATCGCGATAGCGGTACCGACATGTGCTAGCGGTGCCAGCGGTGCTACGCTATTCCCAAAGAATATGCTCAAACGTGTGGTTTTCGTTATAATTATCGGGACCGGCGTAGCGCCGGAGGTACGTGCGTCCTTGGCGGTGCCAGAATACAGACACCCCCCACATCCGGTCTCATTATTCGAGCAACCTCACCACGTCATCCAGCTTCTGTACTGGCTGGACATCACCTCTCTTACATCCTACTTTGCTCTTGGCCATACGGCTGTGCCTGCATAAGCATACATGATGCCGGCAACATGGATGGTACTGCGCGAATAGGTTTACGGCTACTCCTCTAGCCGGCAAATGTCGTTGGCGGCCTTGACTTGGAGCCGGCAATCAATTCGCTATTCGCATAACGCTGCACCTCTTTTGAGACACGATGTCGCCTGACAGCTGCAGCTCAGCCGTTGGTCTACCTCTTCCTGGTCTCAAGACACGAAATCTACCGGAACTGACCAGGGTTGATGCCCTCTCGGGAGATGCTTCAGTGGCTAATACAAGGATTGGCGATGGTCTAGAAACAGGCACAAGGTTAACAAGCTTCAGTATCCCACCTTTGAGCACATCCATTCTGGACAATTGTCAGACCTCCTGTTGCTCTTGACACAGATGCGTTCTCCTCACCTCCACCCGATGTTCAACCAGCGCTCGAAATGCCCCTCTCACTCGTTGTCGCGATCCCAACTTTCGTGTGCTCACTGCTCTCGTTTCTGGCAGACGCGACGTTTGTCGTGTTCTATCTGATATTTCCTCCTAAGCGCCACTTCCGACAGGCATTGATAGTCAATCTCCTTGCTGCCGGTGAGTCTCGTGGTGAGAAGCTTCAGGAGAACAGCTCCAAAGTGGTCAACCAACACTGAAACACGTGGTACTGATGCGCGTCTATCTCAGATCTGATCAACTCGGCAAACAACACGATATCCGGCGCTTTTGCTCTATCCCGTCGTCATGAGAAACAGCCAATCCCGCCAGGGCCGGGTTGCGTCGCAAATGGCTACATCGGACAATTCTCTGTGCAAGCAATCGACTTCAGCATACTGGTAATCTCACTGTCTGTGCTACTCACGATTCGGCAAAGCAAGGTGATGCTCAAACCATCTATGCGCCATGTAATAGCAGTGTGCGCCATTCCGTGGATCCCACCCCTTGTTACTGGTGAGCTGGAACGGTTCCTTGCGCATGGAAAGAGCTAACGTGTTCAGCCAATGTTGCACTTGCGATGGACCTATACGGACCCGTTAGCGGGAACTGGTGCTGGATTGGAGCAAAGTATTTCGGACTGCGCTACGCTCTTACACATGCATGGCGCATTGGCATATTCGTAGCCACGATCGGGATCTATACGTATATTTACATCCACCTTATGCGCACGTATGGCAAGCTTGCGATCAGCAGCAATACTGGAACCGCGGACACGGACGACAATCTTACTGCACTTTCTGACCTACCTCAGCCCTCGGACGCGCCAAAACGGCACATTCGTGTTAGATCCTCGATCACTACTTTCCACTCTCACCACGCCGATGAGCAGCCACTGGCTCCGTTTCCAACTATTTCCGAGGAGGGCGACGCGAGCAGCGCAGAACGATCCACATCGCACATTGGGTTCGCAGAGAGCAAGAGTGGCAATCGGAATGGACAGATCACTGTTGTTGCGGGCGCTACACAAGCCCAAGCTCGAGCTAGAAAGCAAGCTATCAGAAAGATGTTGCTCCTGAATGGATATCCAATTTGCTACATCATTCTATGGATACCTGGGATCACGAACCGCATTTATGAAGCATTCGGACCCTCGCCCATCTGGCTGAGAGCCCTTCAAGCTTCGACACAACTCGTCGGCTTCGCAAACGCGCTCACATATGCGTACAACGAGCAGTTCCATCAGCGAATCCGAGGCCGATGAGACATAAGTTGTTGACGCGCACAAATCATCAGTAAATCGGTCAGAGGCCATCAAGAGCCAGGGAAAGCGCTTCGAATGCTTCGGCCCCCGTGCATTTATCGGATTTCACGTTGATTGTTGGCCGCTCGCTTGTTGCAGCATACATCACGTCCGCATCCAGCACATCCTCTGGGTGTCGAAGCAATGAACCTAGCCATCCCTTCTCTGTGAACGGGAAACGATGTAATATCCAGCTCGCTTGGCGTACGCTGTAGACGGAGATTACTAGTGCCTCTTTGACGAAGAAAGTCGTTGATGAAGTTCTCCAGTTTCTGGAAATTCTCCGACCATTTCGCAGCTTCCTCGGGCATCTTTTTGAAGACAGCAGACCACCCTTCTGCTGGAACCAATGCCACTGTCTGCAGTTTCGATGTGGTGCATATGTCTTGCACTTCCTGAATGGCCCAAAAGTCACCAGGACTGTGATCGCGGAGATATCCAGCCTCATCATCATGGTCATCAGAAATGTCGAAGATTGTTTCAAAGACCTTAAGCTGCAAAGATCTGAGGCTGGCGCACTTCCGAAGGCCATCGAGAGCAGAAAGGATGCCGATGTTGTTGCCTTCCACTGAATGCGATCTGTCCCAGGACGACCGCAAGGATACCACGTTATGCTGGCACTCGCGATCGCCGGAATAAATATATCGCAAGAAGTTCAAGTTGGGACTGTCGATTATGTGGTGGCGATACCATTCCTGAATGGCTTCTGCTTCAAATTGTCTGCTGACATGCATTGCTTGGATTTGTCGCCGAGATCTTGTCGAATATCTTAGGACACGCTCTGGCTCCTCGACGAAGGCATATCGGTATATCTCATCCCGAAGCTCGCGCGGCAGCCTGTCGAAGAATGGTATGCCGAGTAGCTGCGCTACCTGTGTATCTTGTTGATCTGGGAGCGCCATGGTTGTTTCTCGGTCATGATCTTTCATCTATTGCTGATGGACTAAGCCTGAGCAGACGATGTATCTGGCACTACATGTAGCTTCGCAAAGCTCCAAAGCCATATTCACCCATGCTTATGTGCGTGTCACATGCTAACGGGCCCCGAATACTTGAGCACCAATCCATGCATCACTGAGCAATGAGACCATTGAATAAGGTAAACACATTCGTTCAACGTGACCACCAATTCAGATCGCTTTCAGATGAGCCTAGATCTCCTTCCCCTTCCCACCACCAACCCTATGCTTCGGCGTATAATCTCTCTCCCCAACATCATCCTTACTCCCACCCTTCCAATCCTGAAAACTCATCTGCAAAACTTTTGACTTCTTCATAGCAAGTTCATAAACAGCCTGACCAAATAACCCATTGGCCCAAGCGAACCAACTCCTCGTCCACTTCCCTTCATCATGAGCATTAACACTCTCGTGAATCAGACCCAAACCATCCGTCGAAGACAAAATACTATACAATTGCTTCGCAATCTCGTCATCGTTCTCAGATGTTAAGATTCTCATGATAGCTGCCATGGGCCAACCATTGACAGGACCATTGTGTGGTCCACCGACAGCTGAGAGGACGGGTCCGTGGGCCCAGTAGGGGTTATATGTTGATAGGACTCGGGCTCGGGTGTTCTGGTAGACTGGGTCGGAGAGAGACGAGTATCCGAAGTAGCCGGAAGATAAGAGGGACGGGGAGTTCGCGTCGTCCATGAGGTTTATACCTCCATACCCATCGATTTCGTATGCGTAGACGTCTCCGTGTTCTTTTGTAGAGATAATGGCGTGGGCTTCAATCGCTGCTCGGACGGAAGCGGCTTTGTCTCGCATACGCTTCGCAAGGTTGGCGTCGAGTTTTGATGCGATTTCTGAGGTTTTGTCGAGGTAGTGGGAGAATTGCATGTTGGCTGGTATGAAGAGTTGGTAGATGACTTGGTCGTCGCTGGGACGGAAGGCGGATTTTATGAGGCCTGTTCCGGAAGCTATAGGGGAACCGAGCCCGCCGTTCACGAACGAGGAGAAGATGTAGGAAGAGTTCTTGACGGTGCCGTCTGGGTTGTAGGTTGTGTCGTCTGTCATGTCTTGGACTGTGTCGAGGATGAGGGAGACTGCTGTCTTCCAATTGAACTTTTGGAAGAATGAGACGTCATTCGTTTGTCGGTAGTATGTGTCTGAAAGTTGTAAGAATGCGGCGTGGGAGTCTAGTTCCCATTTACATTCAAAGACGGTCTTGTTCGTGTAAGGTGGAGTCACGGTATATGTGCCATCGTATGCCCAATTGCGTTCTGGAGGACGTCCAGATTCGGGTGGTGCTTGGAAAGCTTGACAGTATGGGTATTGGAGAAGATACCGGGCTTGAAGATTGATAGCACCGCGCCACAGGGCAGCGAGAGAGTTCTTGTCGTTGGAAGCTTTGAGAAGTGGTGCATAGGATTGGAGCTGGTTTGCAGAATCTCGCAGCCACATTGCTGGAATATCGCCCGTGATTATGAAGGATAGCTCTTCATTGGAGTTGTCTGCTGCAACACCGCGCCAACTGACTGTAGTGTCCAACGTGTTTGGAAAGGCATTCTCGAAGAGCTTCTTCAGATCTGGATCCTTGATGACCGCCACTGTGTCATTTATAGCCTTTTCCACCTCTTCGCTATGGAATGTGCGACAGTTCTTAGGCGGTCGCATGGACGGGAGCTTTAATTTGCCATTTGAGAATGGTGGTTGACGGTCCTTCGAGGTGTTGCCGTAAAGATCGCATGAGGCTGCGCCATTCTGCCAATCTAAAGTCGATTCACCTTCGGCAGTGACTGTTGTGCAGAAGGCGATGATTTGGCTGAGAACCACTTGCCATCTCGTCATGATGAAAGGCTCATCGCAGAGCTCCGTGAGGTCGATGAGCAGAGTTCAGGACACGTACTTAAAGTATGCAATCGGTGCCGGCTTTTCCTTTCCTAATGAAACAAACATCCATGACCCTGTAGAGTTTATGGTGCACCACACGGTGGTCAGGCGATCTGATTGATCCGAGAGCAAGATGCTGCACTTCGCAATAGCAGGGTTGGTGGTAGTGTCTACTGCTTGAATGAACCAGGAAGTCGCACCGAAGATGGAACAAGTCCATCTGGTCGTAGGACGTTACAATGCTGTGCTCGTCTTATTGATATGCTACAGTGCAACCTTGGCAAGCTGAAACATTGGAGAGCGCTGTGTCAAACCTTTCAAAAACCACTCACTTCCCAAGATCCCGCTTTACTATTGGGTTGATCAGCGCGGCTTCATTTCACGTTCCTTTCAGCGCGTTGCATCAGCCAACTCTTGAGCTTTGGCGCTGCCGGTGCGCCAGCTCAGCCTCGAATACTCTGTGCAACCCATGCTAGGCTTGCACAGCCAGTACTCTCGGTGCTTCGCTTGAGATGCTCAGGCTGGCCAAGGCATTCTCAATGCCAACCAGTCCTGGTCTCTCCTTATCCTCCCATCCTCTCAGTGGCCCCCAGACTAATCTCTTTTTGCGATCCTCGACTTGCATCTTCAATGCTTTGATAAGCGGGGCGTCCTTCTTCACCCCACTCCAAGCATCGATCTCGATGGTTTCTAGGCTTGGAACTTGGTCCAATATTCCTGTAAGCAGATCCACGCAGAACCACATGTATGTTTCTTCCGTCGCATTCGCGCCACGAAACCCATTGAAGATGTCATCGCTGGGGTCGCACTCTACAAAAATCTTGAGCGTACGCATGTTCTTGCAGTCCGTCAGGCCAAGGCGAGGCTGAGTGTTCTGACATCTCGGTGGCTTGCTCCATCCTGGCCCCAATCTAAGCTCCATCGTATTGATCACCTCCCGGTATCTGGGAGGCAGACGCATCAGAAGCGGGTATTTGGTCGTGAAGAATCGACCATGGTATGGAAAGAGGCGAATGGTTTGGGCGTAGAAGACTCGGTAGGCTTCTTCATGCATACGGCGACAGACTAAGAAGCAAGAGAGGCGCGGAAGGATGGTACGATAGTTGTTCGGCTCTACAGTGCGCGCGTCAGTGGTGTTCTCAGTATAGATGAGGCACATCAGCTCACCAAGATCGATCGGCTTTTGTGTATGAAGGACATTCTCGTATACGCGGAGGCGCAACTCCGCTGGCAGATCAAAGAAGCGGAACGCGCGTCTGGGTGTGCTGTCGCTGGGCGAGGGTGTTCGCGAAGTAGCAGCAGACGTCATGCGCGAGGACATTGGCGTCGACACGCTGCGTGACGCGATAGACGATGGGACCTTGCGGCGTGTCCGGCCCATACTGACTGTTCTCTTTCGGTAATGGTTCAATGTGCAGGTACAGTGATTCAATGTCTAGGCTCAGTAGGAAGGCAGTAGGTAGACTCTACGACCTCGTGCTATTCTACTGGGTAAGGTAGGCCATGACTGCTCGCGTGACCCGAGCACCATTCATGCAGCCATCTTGAGGACGGCTGCGGCTGCGGCGTGCGTAGGACGAGTGGTGGTTGCTGCGTCTGATCGAGGAGCTGGCCGTGTGGCAGGAAGAAGACATGAAGCGGAGGAGTCGCGTGTGACGATGAGCAGTAGAGGCAGAGGCAGAGGCGGGGGGGCGCGGAGTAAGGTAGCTTGGGTGGTGTAGTCAAGGCAAGGTACGAGGTTCTCAAGTAGACAAGACACGACCAGCAGCAGCAGCAGCAGCAGCAGCAGTGAGGAGATGGAGTGCTCCGGTGGCGTAAGTGGTCACCTGATAGAACTACTGCTCGTCACTCGCTCCACCGTCACAATAATGCCACCAAAGCTGACTGTGATGAGCTTCTTGGGCACCGCCGACTTTGTTCAGACCAAACGGGAGTCGACGTTCAAAGCTGCTATTGCTGCTCACGTCGCTTCTTGACAGCCGGGTTTCGCTCTCTCCAAGATATACAACTGCCCGCCCGTGAAATGACGGCGGACTGCCTAATTTCTGCGCTTGGATATAATAACTTTCATGAGGAGAAAAGAGAAGAGTTTGGAGATTTCTGAAAGCTTGGAATGATTTTGCTGCCGCCGGGAAAGCACGGACATTCCCGCAAAAGCTTGGCGCTCCTCTGCAGCCAACATTGAGGAAGGCACACCTCGGAATATTGGATTTGCGAGCATATGGCTCTCAATGCCGCTTGGATTCTCGTTGGGCCTGGTACTTGGAGGTATTTTTGTCAGCGGGCCTGGGTGGCGTGCTGCGTACTATTCCGGTGGTGCAACAGGTTTCCTGTCCTTCCTGATCGGTCTCTGGGCGCTACCTAAAGACTTCGAGCTGCCACCCATGAAGACAGCGGTCCAGCGTGTGGGCAGAGAGATCGATTGAATAGGTGCAGCTCTCGCCACTGCATCCATTGCACTGCTCTCCTATGTCCTGGCCATGCTGTCTGCAGATACCGCCCATATCACGAAGCCTGCAAATATCACTCTTCTCGTCATCAGCTTGCTCTTACTACCGGCATTCGCATTTTGGGTACGGCGCCAGGAGCAGCTCGGCATGCCAGCTCTCATTCCAAACTCCCTCTGGAAGAACCTATCGTTCACCAGCGTGTGCCTCATGATGTTGCTCTCTAGCGCTGTGGTCAATTGTCTTGAGCTCTACTCTAGCTTGTACTTCCAAGAAGTGCAGCAGCTGAGCGCCATTCAAGCTTCGATCCGAATCTTGCCATCAGTCTTGACTGGAGCGTTACTGAATCTGCTCGCTGGCGTCTTTGTCAACAAAGTGCCAGTCATGGCCAGCATCCTTATTTCATCAGGACTTTGCGCGATCTCCCCACTTCTGATGGCGCTTCTCGACCCTCTGCATGGCCGTACTGGTATGCTCTCTTTCCTGCTCAAATCCTGGCGCCGATGAGCATCGACATTCTCTTCACTGTCGGAACGCTCGTTGTGACCGCAGCGTTCCCTTCCAAGACCCAAGCGCTCGCTGGCGCGGTCTTCAACACATTCGCGCAGGTCGGCTCCAGCATCGGACTTTGCTTGTCCTCGGTCATTTCGACCAGCGTCACTGCTCATTCAGACTTCACGGATAAGAAAAGCCCGCAGGCGACCTTAGTGGGGTATAGGGCAACGTTCTGGGCATTGTTCGCGTGGACGATAGCCGCTTGCCTCATTGCCACTTTTGGCCTCAGGAAGGTGGGCAGAATTGGTATGAAGCGAGATTAAGGCGGATTCTGAACCCTGAGAATGAGTACACGTGCGAGCAGTCATCTACAACGCAGAGCTCCGTGGGACGAGGTCCTACCCTACGAACTGTTCGATGAAAAGGAAGCAGTCATTTGCAAGTCCAGCACACGACCACGCTATCGACCCTTATCGATGCTCGTACTATACCATCAGTGTACCATCTTTGCAATGTATCGGCTGGCCGTCCTCGTTGCAGCAGCAGCCTTGGTCGCTATCGCAGATGCACTTTCCATCATTTCCGGCGGGGTCTTCACCTGAGCCCCACTTTTCGACCGTCAACGCCGTCTACATTAAGCCGATTGATTGCTTGACTTACCGTCGCACCACAGCAACCTCCTTCCTTTCCGTTTGTCTTTGGTCCACATTTTTGCAGGTCGCCATGCTTAGGGTCGTCGAACAATGTCTTCTGGCCATCATAGCAATAGCCCTGACCACCTGTTAACAGCTGTTCCCACTTTACCGCTGTAGCGCAAGAACATACCACGACCCAGTAATGCGTACTGCATACATATCTAATGGCAGGTCAGAAATCGTTCAACCTGCTCTTGGTCTCGAGAACCCTACCCCTCGCCTTTCGACCCAGCGTTGACATCTGTGCAATTTCTCGGCCCACAATTGGCTGTCTCAGCGAAGGCACCGGTATTGCAATCGTGCTTTGCTGATGCTGTTGACATTCCAATCAACGTCAGGCTCGCGAAGAGTAACAGAAAAGTGCGCGCATTCGCCATTTCGAATGAGGAACCAGTAAGGTGCTTCGCAACGCAAAGATTGAAGCACCTTGTCTTGAACTTATGAACATGTTGAGCGCCATTATGCGGGTAATTCGCTGCTTCCGGATGGGAATTATGCCAGTAGCGAACGAGCCGAATACGATTTGACGAAGTTTTAGAAATGGCCTTTCAAGCATCTTTCTTGGTACTGAGATCAGATCTGGTCGACTCTTCCAGACTGACTCAGCGACCGGAGCATTCTCAGCGAGTTCATTCGACGTCAAAGCTTTCGACAAGGGTCGACAACACCATGTACCGCAGCGTCACGAGAAACATATTCAGCAAGACTTGTAACGAACTCAATCCATACCTGAGTTCTAGATCTAGTAACAGCACCTTTGAGAAGACCACAGTGAGCGATACCTAAAGCTTGGTCTACCAACCTTTCCGGAGAGCAGCGATTCTTCCAAGTTAGGTCTTGGCAATAACGCGAATTCACTTCGCCTGGTTTATGCGATTTCCGCATCTAATGGTAAATATAGAGTCACGGAAGCCGGTCTCAGAATGATCGAGAACGATACTTGTGAGAGCTGCATAATTCGGGTGAACTATACTTCCTCTATTGTTGTCTCTGCACCTCACTTTGGACTTCCTGGCTCAAACTCGCAACCATGCTCATCCGGAAAGCGAAGGGAAGCCGAAGGGTTGACTTCCACACTCCTCACAGAAGCAGGATGCTCTCTACTTCGGGCAATGTGAACTGATTGGATCTTCACCTATGTAGGATGCAGGGACTCTCGAACGACCCTACGGTGACGAGAGTTGAGATCCGCCACGCAAAGAGCTGGAAAGGCTACACTTCACAAAGATGGAAAGCTCTCATGTGATCCCTCAGGGGCCTAATTTGTCGACTCACTTCATCTTGCGAAAATCAGCTCAAGCTTGGGATACATCATGCCAAGCAGTCAGAGGGACATGGAAAGCTTTCTCCTATTTGCTTCACGCAGTTGCAGACCTCTTCGGGTGAGGTCCATCGTTCTCGTCCGACATCATCACCTCACTTCTCGGCAATCGACTCAAGCTCAGAGGGCATCGTATCCTTGAGGCAGAGAGATTCGGAAGACTTGCTGGTAACGAGCGGAACGCCTCTAAGTGAGTCCTCACAAATTTGACTGATAATTTCACCTCACCCGTCAGCTAGTAGCTCGAGGTGGCGATTCATCCTGTCATCCAGGCAAATCCCAAATGAAAGCTTCCCGCAGCCACGCAGTGCAGAGCAAGAAGCCTTCAAGTGAGGTTTGTCCTTTGGAGTCCACTATCCCACCTCACCTCGAACGTCTCAGCTCCAGTCTGAACCAGATACAATCTGCCACGCAGAGAGAAATGAATAGCTTTGCTCGATCACAAGCAATCGAGCTGAAACCACGTTGAGACAATTTGACGCTCTCCAACGCATGCAATTTCATTCCCGCTATTGATACACAGATCTCTATATCTCCGCTCACACCGCCGCCGCCGCCTTCTCAGTTGCCAACTTCTTCGCCTTGCGCTTAGCTTTCCTAGCTGCCTTCTTAGCTGCCTTCATTGCCCGGATCTCGTTCAACTTGATCTGCTTCGCAGCGATCTCGCTCCTAACCTTCTCAAGTCTTGTCTCCCTCTCATCGAGATCCTCGACGCCATTGGTAACTGACACTCCAGTATCATCAGCTCTCTCTTGAGTCGTAGACTTGGTACCACTGCCTGTTTCAGACTTGCTCTCGTCGACTGGCAGCTCAAGCACTCCTTCCTCGACCTGATTCTCTGGCGTCGCTTCCTTGCTTCCGAAGATCTTCCTAAACACACCGAACTTCTCAAGAACGTACGTTGGCACCTTGAGCTTGACCATGAGCTGCTTCTTTTCGTCTTCTGTATCGGCATATTCGCTGTCCTCAGACTTGCGCTTCGATCCTGTCATCTCTCCGTCCTGTGAAGCAGGCTGCAGGTGCTTCTCCACCCAGTCCGGCATGTCTCCGGCCGGCATGAGTTTCTTGCAATCGCTCGCGAGCCACTTGAACCATTCGACTTCCTGTTTGGCTTCGGGGGTGGGGCGGTAATTGATGGTCTGCTTTGCTTTCGGAGGCACGAAGTCCTGCTCTTGGTCGATCTCGTTGTGTTCATCTCTGTACGTCGAAGGTTGACTTCGAGCCCTCCGCCTTGGGAGTATTGGATTGCTTCTCAGACCAATGACTTCGCGAAGGCTGACCGACATGTTGTATGGTGTTGACTTGTTGTGTTTGAGAAGTTGTCGATGAGAAGATGAAGAGGTTGACAATGATATGCAAGTGGTTCTTTTAAAGGCTAGGATCGGGCCATATGAGGTTCTGCTCACATGCATTTCGAGATCTCGACTTGGCTTGTTCACTCCAGCATGTGCTTATTGCATCGAAGCGCGACAGCATTGTGATATTGCCAGAAGCTGTCTCGGCCCGCATGGCAACTCCTTCACCCACAGCAAGTTCCATTTCGGAGTGACTTGTGCTTGATCAGATGATGGGAAAGTTGGTGCCGCATTATATGATAATGAAGGACGATTATGGATATAGTCGATTCTACTGTTTGTGTACAAGCAAGATGATGTATGAGATTATGTTGTACTAGCGAACGTCTTGCGTGCGAGGAAAGTGCAGTTGGAATGACCACCAGTGGACAAAGGCCTGCAACACGTCCATACCTCATCAAGCAAACACCATCCTCTTTTTTTGATACATTCCTCAAAGCTCCTGGATTAGCACATTCCAGCCGTCGTGATAGATCCTTCCGAGTCCACAATCAGCATAGGGAGGTAGCAATCTATCTTCGACTCGACTCTTGCTCGCCCCATCCACAGACCCATCAGTACTGATCGTCACAACTCCGTGATTCAGCAGTCCGCCACTAGCAAAGAGATCCAAGCAAAGCTCAGATGTACTATTCTGCAACGCGAAATTCGTCACAATCTCGACCAGATTCTCAAGTCTGCCGGCATTTTGGTCGAAGGCAGCAACAGCCTTATCTGCCTCGTCAAAGGTGACCCAGTGGAACGTGACAATAAAGTCCTCGACAACAGATGTGGCCAATCGAATGTTGTCCGTGGCATGTGGAGATGCCGCGAAGAAAGTATTGATCGTATCGTTGATAGCAGATTTGAGGCAGACTGAACTGTTGCCGAGCGAGCACGAGGGTGCTCTGAGCAGAATGTTGTCGTAGGTTAGAGATGCGAGATTGACTTCTTCTCCGCTTCGCTTTCGGAGAAATTGTGTCTCTTGCCGATTCATTTGCAAGACGGCTGCAGTGAAAGCGCCAACTGCGTAGACGAGGAGCTGTATGATGTTGATCATGGTGCTGCAGTGATGGTCGCAGGGTAGGGGCCGAGATGTGATGCAGTTGAAGCAGGTTTGCAGGATGTTGCGGCGTTCTTATGCAGCTCGCAGAGCTTGACCAAGCCCTTGATGAGGTTGAACAGAATTCGGTCATGATACATCATGCGCTACCACGAATACGAGGTGCTCCTCGCAATCAAGTCTGAGCTAGAATCTGTATCAATCATGGAAGGCAATTGAGAGATGAATGCAGGAACAATTGCATGATACGCCGAAAGAGTCATCATTTTGCAAATAAGTAAGCTCGTAGCTTTTCGTCAATGTTCTACAGCATGTCAGCGGGTAACATCTATGCTCTATCATCTTACATGACACCGAGCTTGGCGAATGCTTTCACCACATCTTGATCAACGTTGACCAGCCATTGCTCTTGGAACTTTTCGTAACCACCAGCTGCCGTGATCGCTTGCTGTAAATGGTGCTTGACGAATTCGGGCACTTTGATAGTATGCACTTCGTCCGTTGCAGCCATTGCTCGAGTGCGAGCATCTTCGGGAGACTCTGGTCCCCATTCGGTATTTGGACCATTGTCGTTGTACACCAATGAGTCTCCCGAAGCGTCGGCTTCATCTTCTCGCAGCTCCACGATGACGTCCGTCCAAATTGTCATCAAAGACTGCAGCTGCAGTAGTATGAAGGGCTGGTTGGTCTCCAACAACTTGGTCAGAGCCAGACACATCAACTTCTTACGCGATGGATCTCCAATGTCTTCAACATGCGACGACCACTCTTCCAAAAGCCACTTCATTGTATCTTCCAGAGTAGCGCCTCCAAAAACATCAGCTGACGCCTTTTGGCAGCTGTAGAGGAAGCTGTCTAAGGACGCAAGGATCGCACGAGAGAGCACTGCAAAATAGTCCGTCTCAACGATGCCCTTGATTTGTGTATCTTTGCGATTGGGCCCCGTCGTACGATGCGCACTCCAAGCACTGTGCAGCCCTTCTAACAACTTCTGAAGCAGTCCGAAGTTTCCAGCGTCCGTGTTTGTGACATTGGCCAGATCATATACAATCATAGCTGAAGCATCACTGAATTGACCAAGAGGCAGCACAGACGCCACTTCTGGTTGTTGAGCCATCCGAAGCATAGTCTCGATCAGGCCGCACACTAGTCCCACCAGGTCCACACTGAGAGGTCTCAGCAGAAGTGCTAAAGCACGAAACATGTCCGCACGGACAGGAGCTGAGAGCATGTGCTGTGGAGCGGCGAGCACATAAGACTTCGCAATCATCAAGCCAGTGCGTAGATTTTCTGACCCAAGCTCATAGATCGGGTAGAGATACTGCACCAGGTCCAAGAGCTCGGGCGATGCGGAGCCATTGGGCGTCTGCTGCAAGACGTTACTCCAAAGATCAAGTGCCTCGTCCATAAGATAAATCTGCGTCTCCGAGCCCGGCTCAACAGCGCCTTTGATTATCGGGAGAACCATCGGATGTAGTGGCAATGATTCAGACTTCATAGCAGTGACCAGTCTCGCGAGTATGGTGAGGATAGCCTGCTTCATCAGGTGCTCCTCGCCAGACTGCTCCCAAAGTCCTGGTAGGAGATTGACAATACGTTCTGCGAATGGTGTCACATGCTGGTCCAATCGTTCGACGATGACACTGATAGTGTTCAGGAGCGCCATCTTGGTCTCAGTGAGTTCCACCTCCCTTATAAGTGTCATGAGTTGCGTAAGTATCGTCTGCGCGTAGGGAAGGAATTGCTCGACCTGAAACTCCCAGTCGTTGGCGATGTTCGCGAGCTGTCTGCCTGCTGTAACCCTCACGACCTGGTCATTGAGTGGATCTTCATCGTTCAGAAGTTGCTGGAAGATTTGATAGACGATGGGTCTGCTGTCATGAGACACCTTGACACTGATCCATTGCCCCAGCAAGATTGCGATTCTCCGGCGAAGGATGTTGAAGCCTGCGGATGACTTCTGCACTTCTTGCACCAAGACGTCTCTGATAAAGGTGTCGAAATCGAGATGTTGATATAAGACCGATGCCGACAGACCTATTGCCGTATAGACCGAGTCTTTGAAGAGCACATTATCGTTTTCTGGGTTCGCCACAGAGTAGAAGACGTTGAGCAGGGGCTCTACTATGATCTCCTTGTAGTTGATTGCAAGGTCGAGGAAAAGTTTCTCGGAGCAAGACCTCACCGAAAACTCCCAGTCCTCCCCATCACCTTCTTCCCTCTTCTCCCACTCTTCCGGCTCTTCTAGCCATTCTCTCAAGTCGCTAGCTCGAAAGACGAAGAACTTGGTCACGAGAATCTCCATCACCTCGCGGACGAATGGGTCGATCAGGAGAGTCTGCTTGATCGTCTCTGTGGCTCTGTTCTTCTCTTCCTTGTCCTCCGGCGAGCGGTATTTGAATGTGTTCGCCGGGTTGTGGACCATTTTCACGCAAGCCCGGAGGATGAGCATACCCTTCAAGGATATTTTCTCCACGAACGGCTTCTCGTCTGAAGCGTCTCCGTCAGAGCCAATCCTGGAGTCTCCTACAGCTGAAACGATGGCTTCCTTAGAGCCAAACGCGCTGCCAAAGTCCTTGGTCAAGCCCCAATACGAGAGTGTCAGCTGTAGCGAATTCGGCAGTAGTGCAAATGCCGCCGGATGGTCTCTGGCCATTTCATGATGCATCTTTGAAAGTTGAAGCGCATGTCGACCGATCAGGCGAGCCGAGTCTGCTGAAAGTGTCTGGTCGTTCAGAAGTGGTAAGAAAGCACTGACATGCTCCAGCGACAAGTTCCAAAATGAAGTAACGTCTGAATCGCGATTAGGATGCTCGTAACCAGAGATAAAAAGGCGTCGTAGCAACTTTATTGCTAGTAGGCTTTGGTGCATGCTGTCTTCATTCAGTGTTTCGCGCCACTGAGCAACGATGTTCGCGTATGCGTTCCCTACCACTGCAACAATCTCAGGCGTGGCCGCTTGCAGATGTTGCCTTGTCCGCTGCAGCCGGCCTGTCGATAGTTCCTTCACGACGTGTAACAAGGCAAGCAGACTTCGTGCTGATTGTAAAGGCGTCGTATTAGACTGCAGAATGCGGACGAAACCTGAAATTGCGTCTGGCCAGTCATTTGGAAACTCGTACCTAGCAATTTTCGCCACAACAAGAGCCGCTTGCAAAGCCAGGCGATTATCCGACTCCTGAACAACGCCATCGACTAGACGACCGCGAATAATGTCTTTGTCGTCCTTGGGTACGGCATTCAAGGCTGTCTTCCGCCAATACTTGTCGATGCCATTCTTGAGCTGGATAATGGCAAGGTAGCGAACTTCGATAGGGAGATGACTTGACAGGTATGCACTTTGCAGATGTCGATAGAACAGAGGCGTCTTCTCCCATTGTACCAGCTGCTTGGTGCCGCTTTGAATCTGTATGGGATCTGATGATGCTGCAGACTGAAGGGTATGGACAATTTCTGCTTCGGTAAGCGGATTTGCCTCGCCCGGCACCTCTATCGAGAACGAGGGCATGCCGGGCGCAATATAGTCTGACTGCCAGCGGTCAAAGTCTGGCGATAAGCATATGTTGTTCTTGGTGAAGTGATGCTTGATGTCTAGGAAATTGAGCAACCTCGAACGCGTCGGAAAGAGGCGCGAATCAGACTTTGGCAGGTGCGGCTACGGCCGCGCTATCCTTGTACGTCTTGGCATGTTGTTCCTTCTAGCAGGGAGAGCAGCTCTCCTCTCTTGCTTCATCACCTCGCACGATATGCCTATGCAGAAGCTGAAGCTCAAGCCATGCAAAGCATCGAAAGCCAGTTCATCGAAGCAGATCAAGGCGGAGGAGGTCTCTTTTGAGGTGCCGACGAAAGCAAAGAGAAAAGCCCAGAGGCCGAAAGAATTCGACTCGTCCGCAAACATATCACCCTTTCTCGATAACAGAGTACTTGAGAGGCGACAAGTCGCCGCGAAAAAGACAACTTAGCTCCTGAATTCGTCATGAGAATCTAATCTATGCTCCTTGCTCGGGCAGGAAACTCGTGATCGGGTTGCTCAATGTCTTGGCTTACTTATCGACTGTACACCAGGAGATTTCAAGACGAGGTCTGGAATCATGGCCTCTCTATCACAAAGAGACCGCACTACTCCATCATTCGCAAATGTGTCTCCGCTAAGTCTTGGAGCATTAAGCATGCCCCAGACATGTCAACAATCCCCATCCATCCAATGGATCCTCGCTCTCATTCGTGGATCTTTTTCCTTTTCACTTTATGTCCACTCAAGTCGCCTGCACTAGAACCTCGACTTCATCCTCATAGCACCCAACTCACCACCTCCGGGACAATTGGGATAGCACGGTGGTACACAAGCGACATCGTATGGATCTCCGGTGTCGATGCATTTATACTGCCCACAGCAGTCACTGTCCTGCTTACAAGGCCGGTAATAGCAGCTGGAAGACACCGCATTAGCCAAGTCGCGTTCGACCTGGTAGATATTCGTCCGCGTGGTGAACTCACCTTCCGCTGGATCCACCGCTGCCACCCTGGCTCTGACACTCTGCCAACCCGTGATCATTATCACCGCACGTGAGACCCGAGCAGCATTCGGCATCCGATCCGCAACTTGCGCCCGAGCTGCCGCATGAGGGCGTGCCGGTCCCGCATTGCCCTCCGCAGATGTAGCCATTACTATAGCAGTCTTTGCCGCATGGAGAACCTTCGCAGCAGATGTCGCCAGGACCACACTCGACTAGGAAGCAGTTAGCTGTTGGGCACAGTTGCCTGAAGAGTAAGACGAACGGCCGTAAGCACTACATGCGATTGCGCTCTCTGAGGAAAAGATTAATACTGATAGTACAAGATTGAGAATGCTCTTCAATTTGGAAAAGAATGCTTTACGCAAATCACAGGTCAAAGCAGGAAGATGAGTCGTATGCCCTGTTGGAGGATGAACTTCTGAATTTCTGAGTCCACGTAGCATCGTCATCGGTTCAGGTACGCTCGACACTTCTTCCAGAACATCTTACATGAATCTGAAAACGCTCGCTATGGACGGCGTGGGCTGCATAACTCAATGGAGATAATTTTCTTAATCTCAGCGTGCAGAAACGATCGCTTCCAACGACTTCACTGAAGTCGTCTCATTCCCGGGGCCAGGTACCGACCTTCAGGCAGCGAAAACATACTTTCATGCTGCCAAGATCAAGATCAGAGTTGACGATGCAGCCTTGTTGACGGTCCCTCCCCGAGTCTTTGCGGGGAGCAAGCGACAGGATAGCAGGTAAAAGTCCCACTCGAGATATCGTTGGCTGAATCATTGTTGAAGCATGTCGAAGTGCTCTCTCACTGGTCGACTTTCTGCATTGCTGATTTCGTTGCCTTCCCCAGTTGGGAAGCGAAAAGAAAAAGAAAGGCAAGCAGAGAGATTGAATGTTTGGTCCTATACTAGCGTATCTTGGTCCCAGGAAGCAGCTGGACCATGCTAGAGCAGTCCATTGAAGCTCACCTGGGAGTCTAAAAAAGTGCGCTGATTTGACCAGTTTCTGACGTCGGGCATCTTGCTCCTTGGGGCGAGGAGTGGATTGCCTCAAGCGCAATCCAGCGGCGGATGAGAGTTGGGTTGTGACTCCATCAAGGGTTTCGTGGGCAGCGGTCTTGACCTGACTGACGGCAGGATTTTCGTGGGCTGGTAACAGCTATTCGTGTGAAATGGTGAGCATATAGCAGCCGCCTTCAGCTGGAAGTCTTGGTGTCGCTCCTGATGTATTGTTCAAAAGGCATCGGTCAATTTCAGTGCTTGAATCAAGCCCACTGGTCGTCACGCCGGAGTGCTATTGGAATATCTCTACCAAAAGTCGTTTCAGGCATGAAGCATTCTTAAGCATTCCTGAGCATTTTGAAGTAGGTGTTTCGAAGGGACCGATCGACTGATTGTGGTATCGCAAGCAGCTATATTGGTCTTGGCAGCGTCAGTCCCAGTTGAGCGTGCAAAGATGGGCAGGCATGGTGGATGGCAGGTGCCACGACCTTTGCTCTTGCGCAGATGGTTCACTAAGTCTTGGTCAGTAGAGCCCTCCTGCGAAGGGCTGGTCTTGGCGTTACAAGTGGGCATCCGTGCTCCTCTCGATATGCTCAGCGAACACTTCAGTATTCATGCAGACGTGGCGGGCCACCATAACATGGTCGGGGGACCAGCGATGCTAGCTTGGCGACATCATTTCTTCCGACAGCGAAGGTGTAGAAGAAGTATTTTGGTCATCGACCGAACAGGTTTCATTCAGCAGCTCATTTTACCGCAACATTCCTTCCAGAGTACTTTTTCATAGTCTCTGTACTTGCGACATATTCTCTCCGTGATGATGCACCCGTTCCTGCCTGCTATGCGCCGTAGAACCCATCGTGACTGAAGTACCAAAGCTGACTCGAGGTATCTATCGCTTGCCAGCGGACTTCTTCTCAGCCTCCTTCATGACCTTCTTGACAATCTTCTGCTCCTCGATCAAGAAAGCGCGAACGACACGGTCCTTGACGCAGTTGGCGCAGCGCGAGCCGCCGTAGGATCGGGAGACGGTCTTCTTTGGGTGCGAAACGGTGGCATATTCACGTGGACGGAGTGCTGGGACCTGTAATTATCGCATGTCAGTATGCTGTACTGAATCGTCTCGTCCATTTCTCTTGTCCCAATGCATGCGCCTGTTCTCCACTCCTCCATCTTTGGTGCATATCGAATTGGCTGATCTAGGATTCGGGAAACATACACCTGGGAGCTTGGTGCCGCAGTCACCGCATTTTGGAGCAGTACCGCGCTTCTTGATGTGCAGGTATCTGAGCTCGCCGCCTGGAGTCTTGATCACACGGACGCGGTTCGACTTGGTGTTGTATGATTGCCGGCGGCGCTGTTCAATACTCCATTAGTCTCCCAATTCCACTCCCATCGCATCGCAAATCGCTCGTAACCGGAGACGTACGTAGGTGAGTCTGTTGGAAGGCATTGTGTCGGTCGTTGGGTGTTTCCTGGTGTTGTCGACTCGGAGTGCTCAACGGCGGTGGCAGACTGGATTTTCGATGTGCCAAAGCGACAAGCCAAAATCAAGTGCGGGAAGCGCCGCGGTGGAAAGTGCGACTCTTGGCAGAAACGTGCATGACTCGCGCAAGGTCAGCGCAGAACGCGGAGACGAACTTTTCGAGGAAGTCGCGACACTGCACGCCACCTTCACTTCGCTCCATCGCCAGCACCGCGCAGGCCACAGCGCATCTGCTGCGATATCGATAGAACAACTACCAAAGACAGACGCATTCGGTGTGCGTGTGTCGCGGCAGGAACGAATCAGGACGGCGAGCTCGGCGCCGTGAGCCGCAGCAGAAACTTCGATACCTGAACATATAACAATCGACATGTCTGGTATACCACCACCGCCTCCGCCTGGCTGGGTGCCTCCCCCACCGCCGGGAGCTCCACCAGGTCTGTCTTCATCATCTGCGCCGCCACCTCCGCCTGGCTTTCAACCACCGAAGGATCCTCAGGCCGAGAAGTTGCAGCAGAAGAAGCAGAAATGGCTCAGACAGCAGAGGCAGCGCTTCGCCGAGAAGCGAAAGGGCGGCTTTGTGGAGACGCAGAAGGCTGATATGCCTCCGGAGCACCTGCGCAAAATCGTGAGAGACATTGGAGATGTGTCGCAGAAGAAATTCAGCGCGGACAAGCGAAGTTACTTGGGCGCGTTGAAATTCATGCCGCACGCAGTGCTCAAGCTGCTAGAAAACATGCCTATGCCGTGGGAGAGCAGTAGAGAGGTCAAGGTGCTGTACCACGTCAATGGTTGCTTGACACTGGTCAATGAAGTGCCGAGAGTCATCGAGCCAGTCTTTCACGCGCAGTGGGCGACGATGTGGGTCGTCATGCGAAGAGAGAAGAGTGATCGACGACACTTCAAGCGTATGCGATTCCCACCCTTCGACGATGAGGAGCCGCCACTTTCTTGGAGCGAGAACATTGAAGACGTGGAACCTCTTGAGCCAATTCAGATGGAGCTGGATGAGAATGAGGATGAACCTGTCTACGAATGGTTCTACGACCACCGGCCGCTATCAGATACTAGCCATGTGAATGGACCGAGCTACAAGGAATGGAATCTGTCACTAACACAAATGGCCACACTGCATCGATTAAGCAATCCGCTTCTCTCAGACACCACAGATAAGAACTACTTCCACCTCTTCGACATGCCGGCATTCGCCACAGCGAAGGCATTGAACGTGGCCATTCCGGGCGGACCACGATTCGAACCTTTGTATAAGGATATTGACCCGAACGATGAAGACTTTGGCGAATTCAACGCGATCGATCGCATTATTTTCCGTGCGCCCATTAGAACCGAATACCGAGTCGCCTTCCCATACCTCTACAACAGCTTGCCACGTAGCGTCAAGTTGGGGATCTACAGCTACCCACAGACTGTCTACGTCAAGACGGAGGACCCCAATCTTCCTCCCTTCTACTTCGATCCTGTCATCAACCCAATTTCGTCCCGATCGGTAGCACCAAAGAACCTCACAATCAGCCATGAAGATGACATCTTTGGTGCTGGCAACAACGAAGAGCCTGATGAGGAGGATGGTGGCTTCAGTCTTCCTGGCGAGGTTGAGCCATTCTTGGATGACCACGATCTATACAATGACGACACAGCGTCCGCGATCGCCCTCTGGTGGGCTCCATATCCATTCGATCGCAGATCAGGCAAAATGGTGCGAGCACAAGATGTCCCATTGGTAAAGCAGTGGTACCTTGAGCATGTACCGCAAGGCCAGCCCGTCAAGGTCCGGGTGTCTTACCAGAAGCTGCTCAAGACTTACGTCCTCAATGAGCTGCACAAGAAGCCACCGAAGGCACAGAACAAGCAGAATCTTTGCCGAAGTCTGAAGTCCACGAAATTCTTCCAACAAACCACAATCGATTGGGTCGAAGCCGGTCTACAAGTGTGCCGGCAAGGTTTCAACATGTTGAACTTGCTCATCCATCGCAAGAACTTGACTTATCTGCATCTTGACTACAACTTCAACTTGAAGCCTATCAAGACGCTAACAACCAAGGAGCGAAAGAAGAGTAGATTCGGAAACGCATTCCACTTGATGCGAGAAATCCTCCGTCTAACCAAACTCATCGTCGACGCACAGGTCCAGTACCGTCTCGGCAACATCGACGCTTTCCAGCTGGCGGACGGCATACTCTATGCCTTTAACCACGTTGGACAGCTCACTGGTATGTACAGGTACAAGTACAAGCTCATGCACCAGATCCGATCATGCAAGGACTTGAAGCACTTGATCTACTACCGCTTCAACTCCGGACCTGTCGGAAAGGGTCCTGGGTGCGGTTTCTGGGCTCCAGCGTGGCGGGTATGGCTCTTCTTCCTACGCGGAATCATACCACTCCTCGAGAGATGGCTTGGCAACCTGCTTAGCAGGCAGTTCGAGGGTCGTCACAGCAAGGGTGTCGCAAAGACGGTCACCAAACAGCGTGTGGAATCTCATTTCGATCTCGAACTTCGTGCCTCAGTGATGGCCGATCTCATGGACATGATGCCAGAAGGTATCAAGCAGAGCAAGGTCAACACTGTGCTTCAGCATCTCAGCGAGGCGTGGCGATGCTGGAAGTCAAACATTCCATGGAAGGTGCCCGGCTTGCCAAAGCCTATCGAGGACATCATCCTTCGCTACGTCAAGTCCAAAGCAGACTGGTGGGTATCTGTAGCGCACTACAACCGAGAACGTATCAGACGTGGTGCCACTGTCGATAAGACTGTCGCCAAAAAGAACCTTGGTCGTCTTACTCGATTGTGGTTGAAGGCTGAGCAGGAGCGACAACACAACTACCTCAAGGATGGTCCCTACGTCAGCACGGAAGAAGGTGTCGCCATCTTCACCACTGCTGTACACTGGCTCGAGAGTCGCAAGTTCCAGCCGATTCCCTTCCCATCAGTCAGCTACAAGCACGACACAAAGATCCTCATTCTTGCACTCGAGAGACTGAGAGAAGCATACTCAGTGAAGGGCCGCTTGAATCAGAGTCAACGTGAAGAGCTTGCGCTCATCGAGCAGGCTTACGACAGTCCTGGCACAACACTGGCCAGAATCAAGCGTTTCTTGCTGACACAGCGGTCGTTTAAGGAAGTCGGCATTGATATGAACGACAACTACAGCTCTATCAATCCAGTTTACGACATTGAGCCCATCGAGAAGATCACCGATGCATACCTTGATCAGTATCTCTGGTATCAGGCCGATCAGCGACGACTTTTCCCTGCCTGGATCAAGCCCTCTGATTCCGAGGTTCCGCCATTACTTACATACAAGTGGGCGCAAGGTATCAATAACCTGTCAAATGTCTGGAGCGTGGACGGAGGCGAATGCAACGTCATGCTTGAGACCAGGTTAGACAAGGTGTATGAGAAGATGGACATCACGCTCCTCAACCGTCTCCTACGACTGATCATGGACCACAACTTGGCAGATTACATCTCGTCCAAGAACAATGTGCAGCTCAACTACAAGGACATGAATCACACGAACAGCTATGGTATGATTCGTGGCCTACAGTTCAGCGCTTTCGTCTTCCAGTACTACGGCTTGATCATCGATCTGCTATTGCTGGGCTTGCAGCGCGCTTCAGAAATGGCTGGACCACCAAACGCACCCAACGACTTCTTGCAATTCCGAGATCGTGCGACTGAGAGCCGGCACCCAATTCGCCTCTACACTCGATACATCGACAAGATCTGGATCTTCTTTCGGTTCACTGCCGACGAGTCGAGAGACCTCATCCAGCGCTTCTTGACTGAGCAGCCTGACCCGAATTTCGAAAATGTGATTGGCTACAAGAACAAGAAGTGCTGGCCTCGCGACTCTCGTATGCGCTTGATGAGGCATGATGTCAACCTTGGTCGTGCTGTCTTCTGGGACATGAAGAACCGCCTGCCAAGGTCCATTACGACTATTGAGTGGGACGACACTTTTGCAAGCGTATACAGCCGCGACAATCCGAACCTGCTCTTCGCAATGAATGGTTTCGAGGTCCGCATCCTGCCTAAGATTCGCAACATGAACGATGAGTTCCCCACCAAGGACTCTGTTTGGGCGCTGGTTGACAATCAGACAAAGGAGCGTACAGCGCATGCCTTCCTGCAAGTTACTGCAGAGGATATTGCGAAGTTCAACAACCGCATTCGCCAGATCTTGATGAGCTCTGGAAGCACGACTTTCACAAAAATCGCAAACAAGTGGAACACAACCTTGATCGCTCTCTTCACGTATTACCGCGAAGCTGCTGTCAGTACCGTCGAACTGCTTGACACTATCGTCAAGTGCGAGACGAAGATCCAGACTCGTGTCAAGATCGGCTTGAACTCCAAGATGCCTTCGCGTTTCCCGCCGGCTGTGTTCTATACACCAAAGGAGCTGGGTGGTTTGGGCATGATTTCCGGATCTCACATCCTCATTCCAGCCTCGGATAAGAGGTGGAGTAAGCAGACCGACAGTGGTGTCAGTCACTTCCGTGCTGGTATGAGCCACGATGAAGAGACGCTGATTCCCAACATCTTCCGATACATCATTCCATGGGAGTCAGAGTTCACTGACTCTCAGCGTGTCTGGACGGAGTACTCGCAGAAGCGGCTGGAAGCTTACCAGCAAAACCGTCGACTAACGCTTGAAGATCTCGAGGACTCTTGGGATCGTGGTCTGCCACGTATCAATACCTTGTTCCAGAAGGATCGCTCTACGCTGTCTTTCGACAAGGGTTTCCGAGCACGCACCGAATTCAAGCTTTACCAGCACATGAAGAGCAATCCTTTCTGGTGGACATCCCAGCGACATGATGGTAAACTCTGGTAAGTCAGACCGCAACAATCGTGGCGAGGGCCGGGCTAACGTGACGCAGGAACCTGAATGCATACCGGACAGACGTCATCCAGGCACTTGGTGGTGTTGAGACCATCTTGGAGCACACACGTACGTACACTTTTACCCTTAGCATTTGGGCATTTGTACTGACATGTCTCTTTTCCAGTCTTCAAAGCTACAGCATTTCCAAGTTGGGAAGGCCTGTTTTGGGTTCGTCGATTAATCCCTCCAATATGCGAAGTTATCAATGCTAACAGCTTCGCAGGAAAAAGCATCAGGTTTCGAAGAATCGATGAAGTACAAGAAACTGACAAACGCTCAACGATCCGGTCTCAACCAGATTCCCAATCGTCGCTTTACCCTCTGGTGGAGCCCTACCATCAATCGAGCCAACGTCTACGTTGGTTTCCAGGTGCAGCTTGACCTTACAGGTATTTTCTTGCACGGAAAGATTCCAACCCTCAAGATCTCTCTCATCCAGATCTTCCGAGCTCACTTGTGGCAGAAGATCCATGAGTCCGTGGTCATGGATCTGTGTCAGGTGTTCGACCAAGAACTGGACGCACTTGGCATTGAAACAGTTCAGAAGGAGACGATCCATCCTCGAAAGTCGTACAAGATGAACTCGTCTTGTGCCGACATTCTGCTGTTCGCTTCGCACAAGTGGAGCGTCAGCAACCCAAGCTTATTGTACGATACCAAGGACAACATGGGCCTGACCACTACGAACAAGTTCTGGATCGATGTTCAGCTCCGATACGGAGATTACGACTCCCACGACATCGAGCGATATGTGCGTGCGAAATACCTCGACTACACGACCGACAGCATGTCGATCTACCCATCCGCCACTGGTCTCATGGTGGGTATCGACCTGGCTTACAACCTTTATTCGGCATACGGCCAGTACTTTCCTGGTCTCAAGCAGCTCGTGCAGCAAGCCATGGCCAAAATCATGAAGGCCAATCCGGCGCTCTATGTCTTGCGCGAGCGTATCCGAAAGGGTCTCCAGCTGTACGCTTCTGAGAGCAACCAAGAGTTCCTCAATTCGCAGAACTACTCCGAGCTGTTCAGCAACCAGATCCAGCTTTTCATTGATGACACCAACGTCTACCGTGTGACTATTCACAAGACGTTCGAGGGTAACTTGACAACCAAGCCGATCAACGGAGCCATCTTCATCTTCAACCCAAGAACAGGTCAGCTCTTCTTGAAAATCATTCACACCAGCGTCTGGGCAGGACAGAAGCGTCTTGGTCAGCTTGCCAAGTGGAAAACAGCAGAGGAAGTTGCAGCGCTTATTCGGTCTTTGCCTGTCGAGGAGCAGCCAAAGCAGCTCATTGTCACCAGAAAGGGTCTGCTCGATCCTCTAGAGGTGCACTTGCTCGACTTCCCGAACATCAGTATCCGTGCTTCGGAACTTCAATTGCCATTCCAGGCTGCCATGAAGGTGGAGAAGCTGGGAGACATGATTCTGCGTGCGACCGAGCCGCAGATGGTGCTCTTCAATTTGTACGATGAGTGGCTCAAGAGCATTTCATCGTATACAGCATTCTCGCGTCTGATCTTGATCCTGCGTGCTCTGCACGTCAACCAAGATAAGACTAAGTTACTGTTGCGACCGGATAAGACTGTCATCACTCAGGAGCACCACATTTGGCCGACTCTCTCTGACGATGACTGGGTAAAGGTCGAAGTGCAGCTGCGAGATCTGATTCTCAATGACTACGGCAAGAAGAACAACGTCAACACATCCTCGCTGACCAACAGCGAAATTCGAGACATCATCTTGGGTATGGAGATCAGCGCGCCTAGCATGCAGAGACAGCAGGCTGCTGAGATCGAGAAGCAACAAGAGCAGGAACAGCTTACTGCTGTCACGACCAAGACGCAGAATGTCGCCGGCGAGGAAATGATCGTAACAACTACATCTGCTTACGAGCAGCAGAGCTTTGCATCGAAGACTGAATGGCGGACACGAGCCATCGCTACCTCCAACCTCCGGACGAGAGCCAACAATATCTACATCTCGTCTGAAGACATTCGGGACGATGAGCATCACTTCACGTACGTCATGCCGAAGAATATCCTGAAGCGCTTCATCGCCATTTCCGACCTGCGCGTGCAAGTGGCTGGTTACCTTTACGGTGCTTCGCCACCAGACAACAAGCAAGTCAAGGAGATCAAGTCGATCGTTATGGTGCCACAAGTAGGCTCGACTCGCGACATCCAGCTTCCGCGCAACTTGCCAGAGAACGAGATGCTCAGTGGCCTTGAGCCACTTGGTGTCATCCACACCACCGCCGGCAACGAGACAAATTACATGACCGCTCAAGACGTTACTCAACACGCCAAGCTTATGGCTGCGCACCCATCCTGGGATCGTAAGACTGTCACAATGACTGTCAACTTCACGCCAGGTTCGGTCTCGCTGTCCGCATGGTCACTGACCCCTCAAGGCTACCAGTGGGGTGCCGAGAACAAGGATCTTGGCAGTGACCAACCAGCTGGCTTTCAGACTGGCTTTGGCGAAAAGAGTCAACTTCTTCTTTCAGATAAAATCCGAGGCTACTTCTTGGTACCTGAGGACGAGAGATGGAATTGGTCATTCTTGGGAAGCGGATTCGGCGACCGCGAGAAGGGTCGAGTCTATGTTAATGTTGGTGTGCCTAGACGATTCTACGATGATGTGCATCGCCCTATTCACTTCCAGAACTTTGCGGAGTTGGAGGACGTATGGGTGGACAGGAGTGATAATTTGGCTTAGACTTGGGAAGCATGAGTCCGTGATGCATCAGCGAATGGAGTTCAGGCGCATCTACGAGGAGGAAAAGGCATACTTGTGATTGAATTGCATGCATGATGAGATGTAGCATATGTACCTACACGAAAGAAGCACGACGTGGTACAGCTGAAAGCCGTATCATCCCCATCACCACAACTGTGCCTTACCTAACCTATAGATATGGCAGGCTTCGCACCTCGCTGCCCTAATAACATGTATTTCACGATATGGCGGAGGCGCCTCCGATGGTGTCTGCCAATCGGTGAAGGGCCGCAATGATGACGTCCAGGATGCAGCTGTCTGGCGCCAAAATTATCGAGCTCTCAATGTCGACTCTGCTTCTCATCGCACGACCGCCTGGCTTCTCGTCGATCTTGTACCAAGGTTGACAAAGCGCTTCATCAAGGTACACGGGACATTGTAGGCACCAGAACTTCTCTCATAGCAATCCAAGGTCCGCCTCAATATATCGAACCACTACCAGATCATCATCTACAAGGCTCTGGGTCTGCTACATACCCAGCAATCCCTTAGCTTACCAACCTGGCAAAGAGGAATCAAGCATAAAGATGTCGGCTAGCCTGCTACCTCGAGCTACACGATCCAGCTCCGTCGCCCCCAGCCGAATCCACACCCATCTCGTCCTGTCCAATCGAAGCGGCGGCATATCAGCTCGACAATGGCAGCTATACAGCCCAAATAGGGCATCAGGAGCGGTGACGAGAGGCCGCACAGAACTGCGATCTCTCAGCAGCTCGGGATCCCGCCCGTTCGCGCTCGCCAAATCACATCCACATCCACCGAAAAGCAAAGATCGCGGCCCGAAGAGTGAAGAGGACACACAGACCGATTTCAGTGCCATGAATGTGCTGGGCAATACCCCTCCGCCCACAACAGCTGTGGATGCGTGTATGGACGACGGCTTTGCGCTGGATTCTGGCTTACGTGTCATCGGATCTGGCGTCCTTCTCGTAGGCGGAGAATGCTTTCGGTGGAGACCTTGGATGCGAGAAGGTCGCAAAGAAGGCACTATAGAATCTGGTGCCTCAGGCGACGATATCAAAGGTGCGCCATCTATGTCGGGTCATTTGAGGAACAGCAAGGGACAGCTAGATATTTCGAAAGATGCGTGGGGGATTTTGGATCTGGTTTGGCCGAAACCTGATCTATTGATTTTGGGCACGGGCGAGAAGATGATTCCTCTTGCTCCGGAGACGAGAAAGAACATCAATGAGCTGGGCATCAGAATTGAGGTTCAGGATACCAGGAATGCGGCTGCGCAGTTTAATATGCTAGCTACGGAAAGAGGAACACAGCAGATTGCTGCTGCGCTTGTCCCGGTTGGCTGGAAAGAGGGCAAATGAAGACGTTGTGTAAAAGCGGCGAAGGGAACGAGATCGCCTCATACATGTGTCGAACAATGCAACAATTTCAGTCCAGGCTGTGATAGCAGGCATCACACAATGGCATCGTCTTGCACGACGCCAGCAGAGGGCCACTCACCTGATCAAGAGACCGTGCTGCTGGTGGAAAGCAGGAGGGCTGTGAGCAATGTGTGAATGCGCAACGCGTACTGGCAGGTAGAGTGAAAGAAGCTCAAGTGCCACGGGGCGTGCATTACAAGTCCCCCAAAATGGTGTGCCAGCCAAATCGCAATGCAGATTGGGAAAGAGCTAGGAATGGGCAGAATCATCACTTCACATATCGGACTTTCACGCAATCCTGCAGGACTTCACCTCGATTCGCTGCTTCGGAACCTCTGCGCTTTCATTGGCCGGAGTGGGGCTGAGCGACACGAGGCTGAAAGCAGCGCATGCAACAAGAATGCGCGCATGGAAGGATGTGGGGATAAGAAAGTCTCATTTTCGACCGAGTGACGGTAAATGGTGATATATAGTCCGTCTGAAATCCTCTGCGTTCTCCAGCACCATAATTCAAATCAGTCTCACTGTCAAGCACTATGGCGGCCACCAAGCATTCATTCAATCCTGCCACTGATATTCCTTCCCTAAACGGAAAAGTCATTCTCATCACCGGAGCGAACACTGGTCCAGGCAAACAAACAGCCTTAGAGCTCGCAAAGCACTCCCCAGCCGCCGTCTGGCTGACATCCCGCGATCTCACCAAAGGCCAGACCGCAGTAGAAGATGTCCAGAAAGTCGCCTCACCAGGCACCAAAATCCATCTCCTCCAACTTGACCTATCATCCTTCACCTCAATCAAGACCGCTGCGGAGATATTCCTCTCAAGCGTCTCAAGACTAGACATTCTCTTCCTCAATGCCGGAATCTTAGGTCATCCTCCAGCTTTGACGGAAGAAGGCTATGAGATCCATATGGGAACGAATCATCTGGGCCACGCATTGTTGCTCATGCTCCTGACTCCCCTCCTCATCAAAACATCTCATGAGAATTTCGGAGATATGAGTAGGGTCGTGAGCTTGACCAGTATCGGATACAGATTATCCGACTCCAGCATTCACTTCGATAAACTCAGACAGCCTGATGGCCTACCGCAGATTGTTCGATATGTACAATCTAAACTCGCGAATCTCCTATATGCGAAGGAAGTCGCCAAGCGGTATTCTCAATTCAAGATTGTGAGTGTTCATCCTGGGGAAGTCGATACGGAGTTGTTCTCTAGGGAGCCTGGGGACGAACAGGTCCGATATTTGGTGAAAGAGGTTGCGCCGAAGAGGATCGGGACCTTGGAGGAGGGTGTCAAGAACCAGATTTGGGCGGCTGTTGCTGAAGTGGAGAGTGGTGGGTATTATGAGCCTGTTGGGAAGAGGGCCGAGGAAGGGTTGGCGACTGATGAGGTCATGGCGAGGAGGATACGGGAGTGGACTGAGAAGGAGTTGGAGTGTCATGGTCTTGACTGAAGGTGATCAGATTGAAGAACGAATATTTTGGTTTCAGGTCTTTCGTATTCGGTGTGTGCTCAACGATGTCGCAGACTTTGTGGCTTTGATCGGAGGATCGTCGATGGTTGACCATCTCCTCTCTATAGGATCGTAGAGTCTCGAGATTACTTCTTCATGACCAGATGAGTCTCGGCGCAGACACTCGATGGCGGTCCTGTCCAAGGGTCCATTAGGCAGCCCGATCTGCAGACCCCATAATCTCTGCTTGATAGGAACCAAGTCACCCAGATTCTCTGGTATTGGCATCTGATACACTTCTCCCTCTCTTTCTTCTACCTGATCTAGGCCGCTCCCTTCAATGTCGATGACCTCTCTCGCAACAGTCGCCATGAGATTCGCATCCCACATTGCTTCTCGACTGCCAGCAGCTTCCATAAGTCGCACCGCCCGTTTGCGAATATGTCGATACCGACAGTGTATAACAGTGTAGCCGAGTGGCACAATAGAGAAGCCATCTATCGAAAACTTTGGCACGTCTGGCTTATGCGCAAAGGGGGTACTATACATAGCTCCAGACTTGAAAACCAGAATTTGAATCTGGATACTATGGAAGATGATGTCTAAGAAGGAGGATATGTGCGAATCAAACATTGCGGTATTCGTGGATGGTTGTAGAGATGTGGCTAGAAGAACTTGAAGAATCGCGTGCTGTGATAGAATTGAGTGGTCTCTAAGGCGGTCCATCACGGTAGGTGATTCGGCTTTCAGCAATGCGATATACTGTGAATGCCAAACAGTGAGCCTGTCTCTTAACCGCATCTGTTCGGTAAGTAGATGAGCTCCAGCTCCTGTTGAATCTGTGGACTGTGACTTCAATTTCAGGATCTCGATGGTAAGCTCGTCCAGTGAGGTTCTTGCTTCGCTCGCGGATCTCAATGCGAACCTGCGGCCTGCAAAGCTTCGAGGGAAACTGGTAAACAAGCTGCTTTCGCTAAGATGTGGGCACGAATGCAAAGTCTTGAGATGGCCTCGCGGAGCTGTGTATCGACAGGGTCACGGTACTCGTTCCCAGATAGTGCTTCTAGCAGTCTGCTACCATGCCTGAGATGATCAATTGCATTTCGATAGTGACCGCGTAGACACTCGAGGGCGATGAAGACGATGCACGTAATCAATGTTGTCCTGATGGCACCTCTGCCGTCGAGTCTGAGATTGTCGTGCAGACTTGTGATAGCATCATTGTACTGTTTGAGAAGCCTAATTTCCTCTGCTGCAAATCTTATACCCTCGGGGGATGATGAATTTTGCAGCTGCTTGGGCAGGAGCTGGTGGGCTGAGCTCAATGCTGAAGTTCCACGTAGGACAGCTGGTTCGCTGTAGGAGGCGGTGACGACGAGATCTTGCCAAAAGCCTGACCGATAGAGACCGGAGATTTTCGTGGAAGCTCGACATAAGTACCACTCAAAGAGGTTGCTGTCAACGGTGTCTGTCAAAGGGTTTGAATAGTGGTGCACTGAGCCTTGACGGTTTGAAACGTGTAGCCCAATTAGCTCGTATGTGCTTGACCATATGCCATATCCGTCACACTTTCTGCCAGTGGAGACGCAGCGATAGCAGCCTGGCCTTTCTTCGTCGCACTTCACTTTGCGAATTCTGGGTTGATGAGTGTTGTGCCTATAGTCGCAACGAATGGAAGATGTACTTGCAAGTTCGACAGCCAGACTTCACCTTGCGACCTCCTTTCCGAGGTGCCTTGCTGGTATCATGCTGGTTACTTATGTCGTCGTGCCCGCTTCGCGCTCCCAAGCATGAGTCTCATTGAACCGATGGCATTAGAAAGTGAAATTCAATCTCAAGAGAAGGAAGAAGTCATCCCTGGCAAGAGCTGAGATGAAGAGGCTCGGAGTGACCTCCCATTGGCCAGATCGGATTCAATTGGCTGGGAGAAAGGACGATCTTGGTTCCTGCAGACGCGGTGCCCAGCTTGAAGACATCATGTTGCTCCACACGGAGCTGTGGCTTGGATGCCATCCATCCTAAACATCGCTATCAATATTCTACTCTTTTGCGGGATCAGCAGCACCGCTTTCGACATGGGAGAGAGCAAGCGACCAAAACGTCGGATACTTATTCTTGGCGACTCCATCACCCACGGTGGAGAAGGAGATTACACTTGGCGATACAGATTATGGGAATGGTTTCAGCAGCATAAGATTAATGCGGACTTTGTGGGACCATATACTGGAGTCAACCGGCGTGGCGAACCTGTACCACCACAACCTCCACGCTTCCCTGGAGAACCTGAACCTCCACCTAAAGACCGTATTCCTTGGGGGTACAATGCCAATGTCTCACATCGCTTCGATAGCAATCATTTCGCTACCTGGGGCTACCAAGCAAAGCAAGCAACGAGTGTTATTCGAGAAGCCGTTCGGGAATCGAACGCCACTATGCTACTGTCACTCGTGGGCTTCAACGATCTTGGCTGGTTCGTAGACGATGCGAATGGGACGATGAAAAGCATTGAGACCATTCTCCAAGAATGCCGCAAGGCAAATCCGACCATGGAATTTGTGTTTGGAAATGTCGTTCATAGAAGCAAGATGGATGGAAGACAAGACCTGATTGACAATACTAATCTGCTCAACAAGCTTCTGAAGACTGCTGCTTCTAACTGGAATAGCGCCAAGTCTCCCGTCTCGTATGCTGATGTTGCCTCCTTGTACGAGTGCGGACCTGAATATGGCGAGGAATGTCCAGCAGCATATGATGGTCTCCGTAGGTCACCCCGAAATTAATAGGCATTGTCCATTGCTGACCAACAGATCCGAATGCTCGAGGAGAATATCAGATCGCGAAAGCATTTTCGAAAGCATTGCATAAAGACTTCGCTCTTGGAGAACGACCGCTAGAGATACCAATGAGGATACCTGCAAGAGACCTCCGAGTACCTTCACACATTGTTGTTGAAGGTGCTCCAATGGGCCTAGCTGTGACTTGGAACCACGTATTCGGCGCTGAATACGATTACCGTCGAAGAGAGAAAGGCCAATCAGAGTGGTCCAAACACCAGATCGCCACCAATCGCGCTGACCTGACCGATACGAATCCAGGAACAGAATATGAAATACAGATCCGGTCCCGTCATGGGTACGAAAATGGCTCTTGGTCAGACAGCTGTAGCGCAACAGCGACCCAAGATACAGCTCCACCTCCGCGAAATATCAAGGTGTTTCCAGCAGATTCGTCTTTCTCCATATCATGGGATCCTCCTGCAGGGCACTGGAACATCGAGCGTTACGAGATCCTGTGGGCTGACCAAGATGTTCAAGGCTTTCCAAGCAATCAAGGCGCTCGAGGCAACGCGACAGTCGTGCGTGGCATCGCAAATGGTCACCGCATCCAAGCTGGCATGAGAACGTGGACGCGGTCTTCAAGTGGTCTGTATGGGGGTGGTGATTACGCGTTTGCGCGACCTCTCCGGCTAGGTGCTGGCTCTCCGCAAAGGCCGAGTCATCTCGAGGCTCGCAGGGTGGACGACAGGACAATTGATCTGTCTTGGCGGGGGAGAGGTTCCAACGCTGGTTATCTAATCTATGTAAGGAATGTCAGTGAAGCGAGCGACGTCGCCACCACGGACGGTCAAGTTGTGGCAGACACTGAGAAGACCGTGGCGGTGATGTTTGGCAATATTTGGGACTTTGAAATATCGGTCAGCGCCATCAATGGCGAGGAGGAATCGCAAAGGAGTGCGGGTATTGTGCCCGAGAAAGCTGAGTGAAGTTGTAGGAGAGGCGTTTGATCAGCCTGATGATCAGAGCCCACTGCTTCCTACACATGTCGAACATAGATTTCTCTTCTTCTCGCCAGCCTCCAATAGTGTTCCAACTCTGCCTTGTTACAGCTTCGTTGCAGCATCGTGACATGCTTGCGCACTGCTCGCCTTGTTGGGTAGTTGGGCAGTGGTCGTGACCTTGCAAGTTCCTGTTTGAACCCATGGAATTTGGGACTGAAGGTTTCGCGGTGGCCGACGTGTCGTCGCCTTGGGAACCCGATTTCTCGGCTTTTCTGCAACGCTGCCTCCCTCCTTCTCATCACAACACAAACGCACTGCTTTCTTTCTTGGTACGCGCGTGGCCTCCGATATACGCCACTCGTTGCAGCCTGATAAATACTTTCCACATCGGATAAAAACAGCATCATGGCCACCGTCTGTCACATCGCTCATTTAAACAGTCACGTACCGGGCACTACCTTGTAAGACCCGACGACAACTAGGTTGAACAGTCTGCGAAACAGATGAAAATCGATGCGATTAACCCTTCTCTATATCCCGAACAGCTTTGCGAAGCTCTCTAGTCCTTTTAGAGGGCGGAAGGCATCGAGTACATCGAATTCAACTTGATGTTCTCGCTTGGGTCAATCACGTGACTGTTTAAATGAGCGATGTACCTGCGGTGATGGCCTCAAAGCGGCAGCTCTCTAGCTGCAAGTGCAGGGCCAAGGGGGCACTCGCTGCCATTGAGCTTTCGCGCGTGAACTGCGCACGGATCCGACATCCTCGTCATCGGGCTGAAACGACACACACCACAAGAATTTGGCTCGGATCCTGATACCGACGAAGCCATGCCTCCGGCACAGACACAGCAGATGACTGTCTCCCAGCAGCGTGGGACGGCCGCCAGTCTCTCGGAGTCCGGAGCTGTTTCAAGATTTCTCATGCGTGTTTCACAACCACGAGTCGTGAATCTTCGGAAGAGCACGACCCTGGAGAGATGTCAATGGCTCAAAAGACGCCGAGCTGTGCCTCAAATGGCCGGGGTCTCACAGCGGCCAAGGCTCTGGCGATGGCCGAATCGACTCGTCGATCGAAACGCGATGTTTCTCTATTCTACAACGGGTTATGGTCGAAGTCTTTGACAAAGAGCCACTGCCTAGACTAACCTCATACGCTTGCCTCGCGAGGAGCACTGTGCATGATTCATTGCGACCGCGAAAAAGCGCTTTCGCCGTCTGTCACAAGCAGCAAGCATGTCAAAGATCGAGTACTGTTACGTCAGCGATCTCCTCCATACTGACAGCCCTCGGCTAAGACTGATCCAGCAAAGATCTAGCACGCCGCTGTCACGCGCTCAAAGGTGTTCCAGCCTCTGCATAAGCCTACATGCATCCCCTACGCATACCCCGCTGGGCGTGCCGTTGCGTTCACGAATAGTAGGCTTGCCGCATTCGCCGTCGCCATAAAAAATCGATCGCACTACCCAGGACGTGTCCAAGCTTGGCGAAAGATGCCCATTACTCGACCCTGCTCTGATGGCCAGCAGCGAATCGAAGTTCAACGGGAGTTCGCGCACTCGCTGGGTGCTGCTGTTCTCCTGGGCCTGCAACGCCTGCTACAGCCAGTGGCCTCACGAGAAACACAACCAAAGCGGGGTACAGCACAACCTTCGCGCTCACGATCCCCTCTGCTTCCATTCTGAGCACCTCAAGCCTGCTTTTTTGGTGGTTTGGTCGACGTCAAGGCCAGCTACTTCGCGCCGCATACGACAGCATAGCGCTGTCGTTGTAGTCGCTTCTGCTTGGGCTGAGTGGCTCGACGGCCATCTCCCGCCTGTTCGCGCAATCTGCATCCCCCCATGAAGCACTAGATTGACGGCATGCTACTACTTTGTCCGCGCGCAAGCCTCCAGTCAGCTCCCTGTGATGTTCGGAGCTATCAACTACCTCTCCGCTTTCGTAAAGCTTACCTTTCTACCTCGTCATTCGATGTTCACCACTCACGATACCCCAATCTCGCCTTGCAGAAACACGACTACGCTTTCAGAAAGCTCCTCCTCGAGCTGTACGCGACTGTAGATACTTACTGCTTGCATCTTGACGGTAGCCGCAATCGCATCGTTCGGCACGACGCTGGCCAATGTCACAATCGCAATCTTCTTGAGAGAGCCATGCATGCAATTCCTCTCGAGTCAGACCAATATCCAGCGACTGCAGAATAGCCCTGCCCAGGAAGAAGCCGCACCTCTGCCGCGATGTCGTATGTCACTCCTCCGGTGACCCACCTCTTGTCGGGTCCACATGTCTACATGTAGTGTCAATACCAGACTCCTCAAAGGTTGTCCGGTTGTTACACAGCTACATGGCCTCGCTTTTGCGTTGAAACTATGTACACTGACGACTTGTTGTCCAGAAACACTCCGTCAGATCAAAAGCGCAATCCGCATCCAAACGTGACGAACCAGAGTGCATATTCCGCGTCGCCTTCCCAACTCACGCTGGGTGGTGACCTCCACTCAGCTGGCTTACCGAATCCCTATCAGACCAATCCATACGCCTACATACAGAGTCCTCATGATCCCACAGGTGGTTTCGGCTTTCCTCAACCCAGCTACCGGCCTCAGCAACTTCAGACACATCAGCCTCATCCCCCTCCTCATCTCCAACACAATCTATCTCCTACAAACCCGCGAAAGCGTCGCGCTTCAGAGCTAGAGCCCTTACCTGGATCCTCAAGCAGTAATGCGAGCGCCTTCACGAATCCAGGCGGACTGATGTCTGCGCCTGGTGATTTAGACACGACGGGACTGGGTGTACATACGCAGCAGACTCTGCCGAGCCCGACTGTGAAAAAGGGTCGCACCAACACGCCTTGGACGCCCGCTGAGGAACAGAGGCTTAAGACGCTTCGCGATGCGGGTAGTAGCTGGAGTGAGATAGCGAAGACGTTCCCGACACGGACTGAGGGAAGTGTCAAGAAGCATTGGTACAAAGTGCGATCATCAATCCTCCTTCTCAGTCTGCGCTGAACGTGTTGTGCCGGGGCTGACTTGTGAATAGGACATGCATTATGCAGAGTTCGCGGAAGACGAGGTCAGCAATTTTGTTCGCCTCACAGCGAGTGTTTCTGATGTGACCATTGCGCTAACTTCCGGGCAGAGCGCGGCACTCCTGCAAGCGATCAAAGACTATGAGAACAATAAGTGGAAAGTCATTGGACAAAAGGTCGGGAAGCCGGCGAAGGTATGCTCTCCCTATCTTTATATATGATTTTGTCCCTTTTGCAGCTGGCTAATGATGTTGCATAGGCGTGTGAACAGTTCGCGAAAGAACAGGGCTGGAAAGTATGATTGGAAAAATGCTCCGAGGATTGGCGCAATAACATGTGATGCTATTGCAGCATGCACTTTTTTGGATGAGATACCCCGACGGCGATGCGCCGATCTTGGAAGGCGCTGACCACTTTTCTTCTGGGTCATGCATAGCGTCTATGCGAGGCGTCAAGGAGCTGGCGAGGTATTCTGTATCGCTGAATGGTCAATGTATGGCATATTGGTATGAGGAAGTGCGAACGCCCGGCAAGGAACAGGGCAGGCGTGAGAGAACTAGGCATGAATGTATTCGGGTAACGCGGCCTGCAAGCTTTGGAACACGTTGGAGCAGCGGGCAGAGAAGATCCATTCCCCTTTGTCGAGGATGTGTAGGTGATGACTGATGGGAGAAATGCTCATACAACGCGTGAAGATGGAGTGACGTTCAGTTTGAGCTCATGGTTGTGGGAGAGAGAGTGGGTCTGTTTCGAGTTTCTGTCCAGCCAACCGTTGGACTGTGCTCTCAGCAGGGCCTGGAGAAAGATAACATCTTCCCTCCACACGTGCTCTGCGCCTCTCACAACTCAACCTTCGACATGCTCGGCTCCTGAGAATCACTGCCTCTTTGTGGCTGCTCGTTTCACCATCTTCTGGAGTGTTTCAGGACACAATGACTTGCGTCCCACGTGCTCGATGTTCCAGAATCGAGACTCGTGTTTCAGAATCTTGGACTACTGAGGTTTGGTGCTCTGCTGCAAGACTCGCGCTCACCGGGTGGCGAGAACATTCGGAAGTCTATCTCTCCGGCACAGAATCAGATGATTGCGGCAACAGGCAAGATTGCCGAAGACAGCTTTTGCGACTCGGCAGCCGACTTCTCCTCTCTCTCACGAAGCGAGCGGCATTGCTATCAGCTATAGTTGGCAACGAGACAATGACATTGGCCCCACGTTGTCGGCGGTGCTTCTGTTTGCAGTCGTGGCTTGCATCGTCTCTGGCGGCTGCCGCGAGTGTTCTTCTTCGACGATTCGAGAAATGGGATTTCCGCCCGCCTTCCCGCAGCCCCAACCCTGTCTATAGCAAGCCCGAAAAGGCTATCATCGACATCTGACTTGCGCATCACTTCTGCAAGAAGGAAATTAGGGCCATTCGGCAAAGCAGAGTTTGCCACCTGGGAGCCTGGGCCAGTTATGCTTTGGTATGATGCAACAGCATCCTTCTGGATACTGGACCTCGAGAGCGGACACCATCTCATCCGAAGATGCAGAAGCGACCTCAGAACGAAACAAGAGACCTGCCGCATACAGCAGCGCATTGGAGCACTGCCTCCTTCGCTTGCTTAAGCATACCCTGGAAGCTTGTTGACGTGGTCCCACGATATATGATCATGTTGAGATGACCTCAGTGTCAGAGCCCGGGAATGCCTCACCACTGTGGCCGATGTGAAACGCAGGGTGATCTCTCGAGGTCAAAATTATCTTTGAACAGGCGAAACGTAGACAACCGTTAGGCACTTGACAAGCCAAAGACAGCGTCAATGCGGCTCAGTTCTGCCATTCTTACCTAGGGTGTCCATGCATGGGCCATTGAACGGTCTAGAGAACCGTTAACCTGAGTGGAGCCTCTAACCGGTACCTGCAGGAGCGCAAGGACGAATACTGTGACAGTGCGACGTCAAGCTTAGCTTCCCAAGGCTGATCTTCTGCAGCTTCCATGTTACAGATTTCTGCAGCCCGTCGTGCTTCTTTCCCGGGTCGAGCCAATCTGGCAGCAGAAACGCCCAACTCCGCCGCTTTGACACCCATCTACCATGCGTTCGTATGCCGGTGTGGCGATCAAGCGAGGATGGTCGTTTTCGAATGAGACCACCCTCATCATCTTGCGTCTTCAGCATGGCCTTTAAGTACTAAGCCATGCCAGCCCTGCCCATCAATACCGCCAGATCCTCACCTCTGTTATGATTGTGTATCTTTGTACGTTGAACGTCTTATGATCATACTTCCCTCGCTTTAATACACCCTCATCACATTGTTATAATATTGCTGATTTATTTCTTGTATCACCATTACGATCGAGCGGCAGCTCCGTGCAATACACAATCGCTTCAACGACAGTTTTGTCGTTGTCAGTCGTTCCCGGCTATATCATCCACGCGCCACCAAAGGCACGCTGCCTGAGCGGAGAGCTCTGGCAGCCTCTATGCTCAGTAGCAGCTGTGGCGCGACCATTCAATGAATTCTCCTTCGACTTCGGCAGCCATGGGCACCAACAGAACACCAACGAGGTCACGCAGGTGACCAGTGCTGAGTACCAACAGCTGCTGCATGGCTTCGACTCCTCTTTCCTTCAACCACAGCACCAACAGCCACAGCAACAACAACATCAATCTCCACAGGACTATTCACAGTATGGAGTTGCGAGCGTACTGCCGTCGCAGATGTCTGCGCCGGAGCCTGCGTACGCAATGGAACAGTCGCAATTGCTCGCATCAGCGAAGCCGAGACAAATGTCACAAGTGTCAGCTTCGCATTCATCGCAATATGGAACGCCATATCAAAGTCCTCCTACACTTGTTGGATATCAGCACACCGCTCAGTCGAGAAAACGAAGCTTCCAGGAAGACTACTCCTCTTATGAGTACCCAGGTCTTCAGCAGCTCCAAGCCCATGCCGTCAACGGAGCACAAGTCCAAGTCGAAGGGACACCAAACGGCCTCCCACATGGCCACAACGCTCAGTTACAACCTGGGGCAGTTTCATATCAGTATCAACCACAGAGGTCTACCTCTGCGCACTCTCATTCCAGTACGCCTGTACAACAGTCATATCATCCACCGCAACAACAACAGAACCAGACACAGCATCATCACCACCGATTACCCAATCAACAGCCACCCAACAAACTTCAGCGAACATCGTACAGCCAAGATTCGCCAGAGGAGGATGATCATGGTCCACCAAGCGTCGTTGGACAACCAGGAATGCCACAACCAGCATCGCGGCCAAAGGGTCCTAAGCTCAAATTCACACCAGAAGACGACGCCTTGTTGGTCGAGCTCAAAGAGACCAAGAATCTCACTTGGAAACAAATCGCGGACTTCTTCCCAGGCCGAAGCTCAGGCACGCTACAAGTGCGATACTGCACCAAACTCAAAGCCAAGACGACTGTTTGGACAGATGAAATGGTACGTTCTATCGCTACTTGCAGCACTGTCGATCCGTAATGGCAGCTTTCATCTCTCTTCATGACTGTATGGGTCACCAAGCATTAGTAAAGAAATAGTGACTAACATCATGCAGGTTCAACGTCTCAAAGTTGCGATTTCAGAGTACGATAATGATCGATGGCGCATCATTTCCGGCAAAGTTGGCAACGGCTTTTCAGCAACAGCCTGCAAAGAGAAAGCTCTTGAAATCGAAATGGACGACGATGATACAGCGATACTACAGCGAAGAGAGTCTTATACGGCAGCAAGTTTACTTTCGGAGTCGACGACGATTACAGCAAGGGAACCACTTCCTGAGGGTTCGTGATACACGCGCATGCCTTTATGAAGGTTGTTTGATCTATTGCACTTACGCGGCGTTTTGTGTTTAGGAAGCATTACAGCGACGGATGGGAATCTCTTGACGATGCATTCAAGCATCACTCTAAACGTGCTGGTCACGTAATGATACCACATATTAATGATTGCGAGAGGAAGAAGAAGCTTTACGCCTTACGACTATTGGTTCGTATTGGGCGACTTTGATGTATACTAGCGACGCAGACTTCGGGATTGTCTGGATTAGAAGATGGGTCGAGATGGCCTTAGCTGCATATACAAGCAGCCTTTAGCAGTAGAGATGATGTCTAATGGGACAATGGAAAATCCTTGCTACCCGACCCAACAATCCGGCTTCTCGTCTTCTGCATTGATACTATCTCAACTCATATCCGTGTCGGGCAGCGATGACATCTTGCTTGGAAGTCTAAGCATCCGCCTCACATATGCTTGAGATTGAATTGATGGTGGAAATTGGCTGGGTACTACAAATCGCCAGAGTTTCTTGATTCCTTCCACCTTCACTGCGAAAGTCTCTAACCTGCGAAAGTCTCTAACAATTATCGCAGAACGGCACATCATGCTCTCACGCAAGCAGTCACTTCGCAGCCTCGGCACTTCCACATTAGAGGAATGTGGTGTGCGTCGAGCATCCAACGTCAGGTTAAGGTGTGCACTACAGCATCCAAGTAGGAGATCTGCAAGAATCTGAAACGACTGAGGCTGTGTGTGGCATGCAGGGCAGCCTCGTAGCCTCAGATCCCGGGCAGCACGGCAGCACAAGTTCGACTGTTTGCCACCCTGTTACAGCTATTTCGAGCAGGTGTCGATCTGCTCCAGGTGGTGCGGGTCTGGAAATCGAACGTCGATCGGGGTCAGGTCCGCCTTTCGCAGAACACGTGACTTCAGACATTTCCACTCGGAGAACGTTTTCCACCACTGCGATTTTGTGAGATGTGTTTTGAGATGTCCTTGGCTCGCACAAGAGCTCGTCCAACTTGAGAGGATATTTCGTGCGGAGAAGATCGGACAATCCTCGGCATTACTCGGTGGCTTCCGCTGCCAGGGGTCAAAACATGTTGAGCGCGACTTCACTCATCCGTCTCCCAAGCCTTGACGGTCTTCCGTTCAGTCCATTTTTCAGGAAAGACACCATACTCAGGCGGTCTATGCGACCTGATATGGTTGGTCGTCTTTCTGTGCGGTGCCGGAACCGCCGATTCCAATTGTCCAATAGCCAAGCTACGTCTCGCTGACCATTCGACAGGCGCGCACAGTTCTGAGCCTCGCGGTCCAAACCAATATTCCCTTTTGCTTCTTGCCCATGAGGACTATTTCCACAATGCCGCCCAAATCTGTGGTTCACGCTCAGAGTGGAGAGTTCTTGACGCACAGGCCCAGCGTGCATGTGGACTTTCCCCGGCGGCACAGTGTGTGGTAGCTCCAAACTGAGGCCATCGCTACTACCAAACCCGACCGCACTCACTCTGAGCTGGTCAGCAAGGTAGAGGTAGTGAACAAATTCCCGGCAAGAGCAAGTGTGCGGCCATGAAAACGCTCGGCTTCCTCTCATTTTCGTTTTGTTCCCTCTACATTCAAAACATTTCAACTCCTCCAACGTTCATACAGTATCAAGCAAACAATACAGAAAAACAGAACATACCTCAAGATCATTCAGAGAAGTATCAACATGCCTCCATCGTCAGCTTCTCGCAAGGCCAGCACCACGCCCAAACCAGACCTGGGACCAGTACCAACGCAGAAGGAGTTGAAGGTCAAGTTTGAGAAATGGTTCCCTCGCGACGACGAACCAAGAACTTTGGAGGAGCTACAAGACCTCACATCAGAGCAGGTCGCAGATCCCAAACTTGGTCCAACCCTCGAGGAGTACAGGATGCTAATGCGGAGAGACGGCACGAAATGGACCGACGAAGAGGTGAGGATTCTTCAGGATTCGATTGCATGAGAACAGGCTAACTTTTACAGACCGATAACCTGTACCGGTGGCGATCGAAATCTCTTGCCGTGCTATATGAAGAAATTGGACGACGTCTGCAGCGATCTAACCTAGCCTGCAGACTGCGAGTTCTCCACCTACGCAAACGCAAAATCAAGGGATTCGAGCATTATGACATCTCCAAGCTCGCCGACAGATCTGGACAGAGAGGGCCTCGAGGAGGTGCCGGCGTTGTCAAGTCACGGCGTATTGTGTCTGCGTCGCCGCAACGCACGAGCAACCGGAATATGGCATTGGCTCCCCCGAATACACAGCCCGGGCCATCCCAGCCGCAGCCGGTTCAGTCTTCCCTACCTTCAGCAGTTCGGTCTGGTTTCCGCCCAGTCGACCAGTCCGGCCAGGATAACGTTGACACGACCGAAACTGCTCAAGCCTTGCTCAGCTTCAGTCAGGGCGCAGTTAACCACAGCCCCCAAGACGAGATTAGCACCGCGTTGGCAATCAACAAAGCTGCGCGCTCAGATACTCCACAGCAACGACCAGAACACTTCTCCGACCCAACATCGCCTGATACCGGTGTCGTCGATCCTGATGTCACCCCTCAATGGCCTCCCCCGCGTACTTTTAAGGACGATGCGCGGACCAGCTACTCTCCGGAATCCTCTCGTCCCCCAGCAAGCACTGAAGCAGAGGCCAAAGAGGATTCCTCTGCGCTTGAGTCGAAGCCAGTGAGCGAACCTATGAGTCTCGCTCGCGTCATGAACTCGGACTAGCTCTACTCAGCATCATCTTTCGACGGACATCGAATGGGACTCCGCAAGCAAAGTTCTTTCATTTCCCTCAAAAGTGGACCACATTGGACACCGAAAAACAGTTTGAGAACACAACAGCAGCACTCGTCACTTGGAGGTCGTTTCGTTCAAATTGGCATTAATATGGGGTTTCATGCAGAATTGGTCTGCTTAGCGATGGTGTTCTGGCATTCCTGAGCTACGAGCTATGAGAATCGTTTCCAGATACCCGCAGCAATAACGGCGACTATTTCATAGTTCTAATACTCGTTAGTATTTCATCAAGGAAAGCGCTAGGTGGCCACAGCGCATGTTGGATAAAAAGTATATAGCTTTCGCTCATGACGAGAATGAAGTTGTATACACGATCCTTTGATCATATCCCATTACATTTCATCAAATCTGAATCTCCCCAGAAGTCGTGCCAGGATTCATACATATGTAACGCTTTCTTGCCAAACTCATTCTTTTGCGAGCGTGAAAGTTGCTCGCGATACATGTCTCAAATGGAGTTTCACGCTGCTACGCTGGTCTTGGCTAAGTTGACCGCACCGGGTGATGGCAATTTCACGAGCGGTCACCTCGTCGTTGTGTCCGAGTGAGAGACCTGCCAGCTGTCGATCACCTTTGATCTCGACTCAGGTAGCAGACCTCAAAGTCTGTATGGTTGTCCACAACGATCCATCTTGCTGATCGCAGACATGGAAGTTTGCGAAATCGGGGAGATCCACTTCGAGAGGCCAAAGTATATGGTGTAGATTAGTGCTTTTAGGACACTAGAGACTGCAGCGAGATAAGATGAGTCAGCTCGAACCTCTACAACCACCGGTTCTGATATGACAAACGCAAGGCTGAGTAAGGCTGTGACCAAGGTCACACTGCTCAGAAATGTCAGCAGAGCCCGCGCTCAACGTCAAGAATTGGCAGTATAGCTACGAAACTGCTACGTAATCAGTTCTTGTGCGGCCTCAGCCAGGTTTTGACTGCACCGCTGGTCGAAGATCTCCGACGTGGTGGCTCAGTGGGAGGGCTGATGACCAGACGCAATTCCCGGTAGCCTTGCCTGCGATCGGAAATCAGGTTGCCAGCAGTCGGAAGTACCATCTCATCAACTTATCATCTACACAAACTGGAATTGTGTCGGATATAGCAGATCTAGCTCGTTACCCCCAGTCACAGGATAAGCATATACGGACAATAAGCCGAATCAGAAGCGGAATGTCGCTGACTGCTGGAACGGCGGGCCACCACCATAAAAATGGTCCCATGCGCAGTCTGAATCAGCACTCCTACCCAAACGGGACTTGAAAGTGTGCTGGGATTGACAGGCTTTCGATCCACACCGCTACTCGATTCGTTGCGTTTCCTGGTACGTGGTGCTTTTGCTAATCATTCAATTCCAGTAGCCTAGCGTGCACACAGCTGGCACCGTTTCGGTGGCCCATGCAGGCCAAGGGTACTCTAGGCAAGTCCATGCGCATTTAAGATACCTCAAAAGTGATGGCATCATTCCACATAGAGATGCTTGAAAGCCTATCAAGGATGGCAAGGCTGCAGCCTGACTATCCTTCGAGAAGAAGCTTAAGCCGCAGCTGGCTTCCAGCGGGCTTTGACCGCTAGTGGCTAGGTGCGACGGGCACGCAATCAGAGCCAAGGCTGGCTGTGGGAGGCCAGAAATGGTTCATCGCTAAGATCCGCTCTGTAGAACTGGTTCCGCTCAAAACTTTCTGGTGTGGGGCCAAGCATTGGCTGAGAGCCTCGCCACATTCGAGGTCGCTTCACTCCTCCGCACGCAATGAGTTCTGAGCCCAAGGCTTTGGCTCTTGCTGCGTGCCCGGCTATTTGACCTGTGACCCAGACCTTTTGATCGAGAACAGACACAGAACAACACGTGGAAGCCATGGATCGCTGTTTTGGCTGTATTCTCTTTTAACTGTCTGTGATTTCCCGAGTAGGTTCGCATAGGTGTCGCAATCGCTATGAGCAAGCACTGGAATCAGTTCCGATGCCTTTTGGTCGACGTGTCCAAGTATCGGAGTCGAAGGGTCAGTGCGTTCCTTGAAGAGAATGATCTCACCGATCCATTGGTTGACAGAATATACAACGTGGATCTTGAAAGACGGTAGCTCATAGACGACCCGTAAAGGAGAGAAACTTCGTCGCAAAGCTCAATTTGCGCCAATACCGGGTGCCTTGAGAGGAACAAGCTTCGTCTGGGTGCACAGCAAGCTTCCTTTCTCACCATCATCCTCCATTCCAGAGACCGACGCTGAGCATTGGGAGATCTATTTCGATGTACCTCCGGAACGGACTCGATGGTACTGTCCTACGGGAGAGGGGCAGTCTGAGCATATGATCGGTCAGCGCACAGGCTCCGACCAGACGTCGCAAGCACTGGACGCCGATATCCTTGAGACCTGCACCCACGAGTATGTCGATAACTGCACATATCGCCGATACTCTTCATGGTGACAACATAGTGTCTGAGCGCCGGTAAGTCTGCTTCACGGGTCTCGCTAGGGTGGTACTAGATTCTTGAATTTCATTCGGTAGCGCAGCGATGCTGACGGACGAAGGCGCCCGGTGCGCATACTAAGCCGGATTATAGGTGGAGGACTTCAAAGGATTTGAATGCGGTCTTCATGTGACGAAGTGTATCGCAAACTCAAGCGCGCAGCGTCGATCACTTGTGCGCAAAGACCAGCAGCCACTTGACACCGCAGACATCAGCAGAATTTGGTCCTCCCCTGGCGTATCAATGGGTGCGACTTGAGCCTTCCCGGAGTAGTTGTTGACCGCTTCCGTGACAACTCGTCTCTTCTTGCCGAATCGTTCATGTCGCCAGCGGATGGAGAAGCCGCTCATGCAGAACGGTATGGAAGCGCAAACATCTCTTCCAACAACAACGGCATCGAGCTAGCCACTAGTCAGCAATCGCATTAAATCCCCACCTGATCAAACATTCAGCGCCAAATATAAACACTGCCCGCATGCACCTGCGAGAGGAGAAGCAACATGGGCAAAGTAACACGCACGCTGCTGGCCCGGGCCAGGTCAGGAACGAAACAATCGTCACTGCCGTCCACATTCGCCGAAGAGCGCGAGCAGAACTCTAACCAAAAGTCCTCCCACAGCGCGGAAGAGCTCAACTCAGAGCCGACCTCACTCCCAAAACGAGAAAGAACGGTGAGGTCGCGGAAAATGTCGCAACCGTAAAAGTCATCATCAAATTGCTCGCTGTATACCATTCTTCAATTCGTCATATGCCATTCGTATCGTAAAACAAGGTATTTCAGTCGTAATCGGTATCATCGTAAACTCGAATCGAAGTGCTCGCTCAAATCATAACTCGGGCATTCATGCATGCAGTCCTTCCGCCAGCACCCGCATCGACAGGCGCGCACGGTGTGAATTGCGTTTCCAAATCTTTGTCGCGCCGTGATGACCCAGGAAAGGCATCACATCGCCGTCAATCCAAGCATAAACACCAATGCAATCGCTGCTCCAAAAGGCGCTAACAGGTCATAATGCTGGTTCATAGGAGCACGGATGTTTCTGCCCTCTCGCATGGACCGCATCAACCCTCTACTGTGAATTCACCAGCCCAACTCCACATCTCCCTCCGTCGTGATACACTCGGGTGCCAATTTGACCCCTCAGCTTCTCCCGTCTCTTCTCCAGCGCACGGTCGTGTTTTCGTTGCCTCCTCTCGCGCATGCGAGCACCAAGTACCTCAAGCCCAACATACTCGACTTTGGCTCCACCAGAGAAAGGCAAGGTGAAAGTTCGACGACGTTTCCGTTCCGCTAGGCGTCGAAGCATCTCCTCGCTAGATCGAGTGTTCAGGTTCAAGTTCGAGCCGCTCCTGCTTTTGACGATATGAGGCCCCGATTTGTCGATGTAATGGCGCCGCACATTCGTGCCATGTCGATCGATGCCGAGAGAGTTGCCTTGAAGGAAACCTCCGGTGCCGCGGAAACCAGGCATGCGGACGGACATGTTGCGCGGGTGGAATCGGGAAGTGCGTTTAGCTTCAATGTTTGAGGTATCGCCTCCAGGTGGTAGTGGTTCGTAATCCTCGTCGTCGCCATCTTCGCTATCGTACTCCTCCCAGAAATCACGCGGCTGCCAGAATGAGGAGAGATGTGTCGGCCGAACCTCAGTGACAGGTCGCTGCTGTCGTCGCTTAGAGTTTTGTCTGCGAACAGAACCATTACGTCCAAAAGGGAAAGGCTGGACCAAGCTTTCGCTGTAGCGGCGCACACGCTGGCTCAAGCTAGGGCGACTGGGCATCTTCTTGTTCGGGTCATCAAGCGGTGCGGTCTCGTTGGTAGAATCTCCAAGTTCTCGTTCGAGCTCATAGTTCGGAGTCGGCGGGATGAACTTAATGACAGGAGGTTCTGGAGCTGCGCGCGGATTTGTCAGAGGACTGTCAACGGTGTAGTTGGCATTGCCAATGTCGTTAGTACTTTCGGAAGGCGCATCAACGAAAGCGTGAAAGACGACTTCCTGTGCTCCTGGCGCAGCATCTGGCTCTGATTCGTTCGATGCTTCTCGCAAGTCTTCGTCTATCTGGGCCGGCTTGCTGATAAGTCGTGATCCAGATTGCACAAGAAGAAGGCTCTCGTTATTATGAGGATAAAGCTCAATGCCCTTGGCTTCGCAGACCTCGGCCTCAGTTCCTGACCACTGGCTGGTTGAGAGAGGCGTGGCTGTAGGATGTAGATGTCGTATGTCAAAGCTTCGGCGCTGAGGCGATGTTGCGGTAGTCTTGACGGAGGAGGCGCGACGTTCACGATGTGGTGTCCGTTCTTCGCGAACCTCATACAGCTCACGACGCCCTTCACGCGTCAAGTCCTCGCCTATCTTTTCCATTTTGACTTCGATTGGATAGGACATGCCTTGCGCATCGCGACTTAGACTCGTACGTCGCACTTCCATATTTCTCTCAAGACGGTGATCGGCAGATGATCTTCGGAGATGTGGTGACGGGCTTGCTTCCTCTGATATCGCGTTTGATTCCATGCTAGAAGGCCTTGCTGCAGAGTCACTGACTGACCGCGGCGTTTTGTCTAGGTTATGCTCACGCATCGAACGTCGTAGCTTGTGCGGATTACCAAGCACCTTCGCGGAGGCCACAGACCTCACCTTGGAGCCAATCTCAGGAAGTCCACTCCAATAATCGAAGCCATTTTCACCAGAATCGAATCGCGAGATGCGTGCCGATGGCATCTTTGGCGCATGGTCTTTCGAACGCTCATTGGACTCTGCAAGCTCAACGCTGCCAAGCGAATCCATTCCACGCTTGTGTCGCAATTTCTGCGCACTGCTGTCTTCGCTTCCTCGCTTGCTGTCGACAATGCTCACATCAGCACGTAATGAGTCTCTCTTGGGTGTGTGCCTCAATTTGCGCTTGTGTTCTGGAATGGGGGTGATCATCGCCTGCACGCTCCCGTCCGAGATCGCGCTGTGTCTTTTCGCATTCTCTTCTCGAATCAGCTTGTACACTTTATTGTTCTCCTCAAGTGACTTCTTTTGCGCAGTCGTTGGAGGCGATGATACATCGACTGGGGCCTCCGCAGGCGTAAACTCTGGCAGTTTTTCAAGCGTCGGTGGACTTTTCGGTGGACTTCTCTGAATGGGCTGCGATGGTTGCGACATTTCTTCCAGCTTATTGGCGACGTCGTCGGCGCGAGTCTGGGGCGACATCGCGCGTCGCTCCTCAGGCGGCAGCGAGGGTAATGCTGTTAGTGTGGCCTCATTATTTTGAGATTCTTCTACAGTCTTGCCTTGCGCCTCGTCCGGCTTCTCGGATTCCAGAACAGCATTCCTAAGGAATTCCGTGTCCATCTCCCTGGCAGGCGGCGTCTCTCGCTTTGCGCGTGGTTTCCATTTGAGGCTAGATGTGCCATATAATAGTGCTTGGTCTGGACGCTTAATCTCATCGCCGGGCTGCAGTGGCTTCCACAACCTCTTCACCGGGGTGTGATTGAGCGACTTCCTTAATGTTGGCGATACTGGCGATTCTTCTATTGAGCTAGTCTCATTGCTCGCAAAGTAATTCCTCTCCAAACTATGCTCGACATCGCTATCTGGATCGATGTGGTAGCTCTTCGGTCTTGGCTCTTCGACATCTGAATCGAGATGTTGCGATGGTTCAACCTCTTGCACTGCCAATCGCATGTTTGAAAGGCCTAGAGCTCGATTTGTGTCCAGCCAGCTATGCTGATCCAGCCTCTTATGCTGTCTCGGAGTCATCTCTTCTGGAAGGAGGTCGGGAGTGCTGTCATGTATGCTCTGCCCATCATGCGCTGTTTTGAATGATTCTGCATACGAGCTCGCATAATGCGGGAGATCTGGTCGTGGCGCATCGAGGTGACCATTACTAGGTGGGCTCGGGTCAGGTGTCGGTGGGCTCTGACTTTCAACCTTGGGTGTGCTGAGTCCGGACTTCTGCTGCTCGAGCGCGTTCCTGACGCGATCAGCAAACAGAGGTGCAGGACTTAGCCTCCTATCTGGTTTGCTTTCGGCGACGTCGCTGTTAGTCATCGTAGGCGGAGTCGGAGGAAGACCTGAGTTCTGGCGACTCAGATGCGGTGGTTGTGGAGGAGTAGTGGTTCTACTGCTATCGTATGGTGCCTGAGATGTGGTAGAACTGTCGGAGGGGATATCTGCCTGCGTGGTTGGTACATTTCGCGAAGGATGAGTCGTCTTGCGCTTCAAGCTACCACTTGATGGCCTGATTTGCTCGTTGAAGCTCAGGGCAGCCTTCTCGAGCGCATCGAACCCTTCGCGAGGAGGGTCCATTGCCTGAAAGTGTTACTGTAGTGGTGGCAACATAGATCCGTGAAAGATGTAGATGCGCGACAATATGTGGTCGTTATTCGTAAATCGTATCTCCGTGATGCGTAGCTTAGTCGTCCAAATTGTCCAATTCAATGCGCGATGGCTTCGTCGTGCCAGCAACTACCCGGTAGATTACAATAGCTGGAGGAAGTACGAGGCAGGAGGTGATGGTTTCGTTTTGCTGGAGTCTCGTGACAGATTTGTGCCGGTATGCAGAATGCGCAAGCCTCCAGCGAGGCGTACTAGTCGTTACAATGGGCGTTGTGTGCGTCGCTGATGGCGTTCTGGAGTAGTGTTACAGAGGCTTGTTGCGTAGCGTGTCGTCAAAGCGTCGGCAGTGCCTGTGATACTGCCTTCAAGGTCGTTTAAGAGGCAGAAGTGAGGTCGGATAAGTGCAAATGGGAGGACCGTTGCTTTGCTGCAGTCCAAAGGATTTGTTCCGGGATCTGGGATGATGCTGATGCTTCGGTCTTCGAAGCTCGCTCGGCTCGGCTGTTCGACTGCCGGTCTCTGTTGTCGCCGGTTCTGTGGTCCGTATCGGTATGCGCTGGGCGGGTATTGGATGTAGAAGATGGCAGATGGAGGTGCGCAGTAATAAGGCAGCACAGCACAGCACAGCACAGCACAGCACAGCACAGCACCGCGCTGGCCTGAGTCGTAAAACGGGCTGGCGTCCCAAGTCCAGGCTAGAAACGAGAACGTGCCTCGACGCCAAAAAAGCTCGTGATGTAATGGCCGGAGATCGAGCATCAGACTTCCTCCAGTGCATGCCACTACATGGCTTTCATGCAGCTAGCTGTATGCATGGCTGCATTGGCTTGGCTTGGCTTCTACCAATCATTTCACAAACAAACTTGGGCTACGCAGCAATTCTCCCTTCCTCGCACATTTTTGCGTGGTTCGGACAATTTCAGACCCAAGACACTGGTAGCTCCTATTGTATTTGCAATCGGTATGTCGATGTGGTGTCACTACTACCGACTGCAAAGCACCTCCAGCGCGGCGGAATTGTGAACTCAGGGGATATAATCACGGCTCTTTATCGTAGTCATCATCCCACGCGCTCGCTTACCTACGCCGAACCTTGAGATGCGCTCGGAGAGGCATAACTACTTACCTCATAAGAACGACAACCTCCGTACACCGGCAGACCTAGACAGCACAACAGCACTCTCACTCTACACGGGTTGCTCTACAACAACCCATGCTCCCAAGGCTCATCCCTCATCTCAAACGGCGCACCCTTCAACTCCCCGAAATACCTGATCTTCACATCCTTCAAATTGATCCCTTCTTGAGGCTGATCCACACTCGCCAAATTCACAGCGAAAACATCAAACTTTTCTCCCTCGTGTTCGAAATACCCTTCCATCCAAACATGAGCACCACAATCTTGACAAAAGTAACGAGCTAAGCTCTTTACGCGAGGTTGGTAGTTTCCTAGAGCTGAGCGAGGAGCTGTAGATTCCGTGAGGAGGGTGAAATCTGCGTTTTCCGGGTTGGGGAGCATGAGGTTTGTCGTGCTGAATTTGGTGCAGAAGGTGCAGTTGCAGCGGGTCGCTGTAAATTGTCCTTTTCCTGCTTGGTGGATGGGGATGCGGAAAGAGTATTTGATTTTGCTGGAAAAAATGGTGTTTTAGCATTGGGTCTCGAATGTGTTGTTGTGTTTACAGCTTACCCGCAATGGCAACCGCCTTTGATTTCTTGATTTTCTTCTGACATCGTGAGTACTCGAAGACAAGACTACCTGATATGAAGATTTGAGGACGTGTGTGAAGATGAGAGATGTCAATGTACTTCCAGCTCGTCTCTATAGATCTGCAGATTGTTTGGAACGGAGTTCCAGCTCTGTGCCGCATGAATATGGCTTTCAGAGCTCAGGCAGCAATTCCAATCAGAGCGAAGAGCGAGAGCTTCGGCGGCGATCGTAGAAATCCTTCGCGACTTTGAACCAAGCGTTCACGAGATCAGGTGACTGGCGGGCATTCGGACTTTCTTCACGCAAGGTGTCCATCGCAATGATTCTAGAGACCAAAAAGGAACCCATCAAGTCTGTGCTGCTGTGAACTTTGCAGAACTCCATGATCGGTCTCCAATTCATGGACATAGAACTTGACAGGAGTTGTATTCACTTACAGGAACCATCAAGGTGCCCAATCCTTAGCGCTGGTAGCTTGTATTGGCCATTCATGTGATTGTGTGCTCGAAGAAATATACTGAGAGCATGATGGTAAACGCGAACATCCGAATAGTCTTAAAATTGTGCTGACTTAGGTATGCTGGTTTCCTGCTGATGCAACCCGGCTCTGGTGGGCTGATGACATTACATTCATGATCTCGTATACTCATCACTTGCTCGATCTCTTCTCGAGCTGATCCTTGTACTCTGCTTTGATGTCCTCCTTCAAGTCTCCAATCTTGTCCGTAACACGCCTCACCAGCGGGGGAAGGTCCTAGCTTCCGCGACTGCCGCGACGCCATGGACTCACAGAGTCGTCGGGATATCTTCTACCACTGACGCCAGTATCTGCGAAGCGAGTCTGCTTCGGACGGCCATGTCTGCGATCCTCGCCAGAGTAGTCTTCGAACTCGCTTCCGCTCATCCTCGCACTTCGTCTCCTGTCGCGTGGATCACGATGGCGGTCTCTCGGATCTCTCGATGGTGGCCGGTCTCTCGGGTCAACGGAAGGCGGCCTATCTCTCGGATCCATAGGCGGTGGTCTGTCTCTCGGGTCCATTGGAGGCGGCGGGCCTGCATCAGGTGGATAGCGAGCATCTCGAGGATCACGAGGAGGTGGCGCATCGTGTCTTGAGCTCATTGGAGGACCGGAAGGATATGGAGGACGATGGTCTGGTGGAACATCTTCATAAGGCGCAGGGGAGCCTTCATATCTTCCTGGCGGAGGTCGCGGACTGCCATATCTTCTGTCCCTTGGGTCAATTCCTGGCTCTGGGCTTCGACTGGGATATCGTCCTTCATCACGAGCTCTCCGGAGTGAAGGATTGCGAAGGGGAGGTCCACCTTGGTATGGCTGCGGACCTGGTGGGGGCGGGCCGGCTGGAGGTCTCTGTTGGAAAGCAGGCGGAGGTGGGCCAGGGTGTTGCGCAACGGTCGATGCAAACAGCGGACTAGCTGACGGCGCAAACGAAGGGCCGACACCGTTATGGGTAGGAGGAGGCGTATTTGGTCTTTCATGAACTGAAGTCCTTCTACGACTTGGATCATCATAACCTGCGCCGAAGTAATCATCGCCTTCTCGCTGGCTCGGGGTTGGATCGTGACTTCGCGAATGGCGCAAAGTTTGGTCTCGATCAGAATCACGAGGATCCGCGGGCGGACGATGATGCCGGTGTCTGCTGGAGTTGGAGCCTGATGGCGGACTGTATACTTGACTCGTGTCTTCATCGTCAGCATCATCTGGAAAGCCGCCGGAAACTGGTCTATCGGGCCTATCGACTTGGGAACCTCGTCGTCTACGATGTTGGCTCGAGTGATGGCTGTGGCTTGAGTGCTCTCTGGGCGGGTGTGGATGTCGATCCGGATATGCTCCAGCGACAGCCGGTGACGCAGCTTCATCAGGGCTATATCTGCTGTCCGGGTGGCTCTTTCTTCGTGACGGATGATCTCGAGAATGGCTTCTGCTGTGACCGTCCCAGAGATGAGGACTGCCGACGCTGCGCGCGATGCGGCCGAAAGTTGATGCAGCCTCTTTGCCCTTATCAAGCATGGTCGGGCGAGGGCTCAAGGCTGGTCTCTTCGAGCTACGGCGGACGATGGATGGTCGGCCATCCACATGTCGGTACAACGGGTTGCGGAAATAAGCCAATGCAGGTCCCCTAGAATCGACAGATCCCTCCTCATCGGTGACATTTCCATCTTCCCGACGAGGCGGCGGATGGGCGCGCTCGTGGAGGCGCCTTGGAGGAGTCTCGTCATCATGCTCGACCTCGATACGCTTCATGCGCTCTTCTTCCTCCGCTTCTCTTCTCAGGCGTTCTGAGACGCCTTCGTACCAAGCAACCATGTGCTTATCTGGCTCGAGTGGAAAGCACTCCCGAGGAAGAATTTTGGGAAATACTTCTCCAGTATCGTGGTCCTTGACATCCCACTTGCGCACTGCTTCACGCAAGAAGCTTGAATGCTCATCAGGGCCCAGCAAGACTTGAATAGTCTGCCACATGATCCATCCTTCTGTCTTCAAGGCAGGCACGGTCGGATCTGTGAATGCTGTTTGATGCGTGTGGTGTAATGGCTGCAAGCTGTGCAGACATCCCAGGCTCTTATAGATGAACGCGATGCTCTCGCTCGGTGTGCCTAGGAATAGCTGATCGTAGTTTCCGTGCAGATCGCGGTAGAAATGTGCAAGCTGGTTTGGCGTGAGATCCGGATTGTCTGAGGTTTCATACATCTCATTCTGCCATACTCGTCAGCATTGCTCCTGTTCGCAGTAGCGAGCGATCAAAACCCACCATGAGATCTTTGAGGCCTCGCAACAAGCTCTTCAACTTATCAGTACCGGTCTTGTCCGGCTTAAACAGATACCCCCAGTACTCGTATGCCTCGCGCTGTTCCACATCCGCCTCATGCTCGTCGGCCTCCTCCCTCCTCTCCTCTTGTCGCGCTGCCTCTTCATTTGGGGGAGTCGCATGGCCCGCTGTGGTCGCCATCTTCGAGTCCTCAAGCTGGGCGCTAAATCTGAGGCTCGCTGGTGTCTGGTCGGGAAACACTGATCCAGTGGTAGCTCTTCGCGTGGCAAGCCCAAAGTGACGGTTTCAGCTTGACGAGACTCGCGACAGTCGTGCGACTCATGGGCTCAGGACTTCACGAATTCAAGCAGGAAGCTCGCACATATACCAATGTCTCTCCGTCTCCATCCGCGCTCGTATGACAGGTCAGTCAGGAAGTCATCTGCCTTGCGCGCCGCCTGTCTGTCATGTTGTCTTTGGTAGCTGCAGGTCAACGATCCCTAGCCTTATGTACGTCACTCACGCGGAGGCTGAGCTCATCAGCCGACGAGGCGAAACCATCAAGCTTGGCATAGAGAGGTATTAGCAGCGAGGCACGATAGAGTCGTGCTGTATTAAACGTTTCATTGATCATCATCTCTGGTGCAACTTCGCTACTGTAAACTAGTACACTGCGGTCCTCAGCCCTGCTGACTAGACCGACTTTCCTCTTGCTGAAAGGCAATGCCACATCTATCGTCTCTATTAACCGAGAGATCTGTAAACCACCCAAGCGCCGATACAGCTGTGCAGAATTGGCAAAGTGAATAACGCTTTTCGCGAAACCATGTAGGCCGAGCCCTCTAGTGCTCGAGCAGTCTCAAGCTACCCTGCACAACCACGTTCTCAAGCACTGAGCCCGGTGGAATGTCGATGGTCTGACCCTCAGTTGCCACAATGATGACAGTTCCCTTGAGGATGACACCACGGCCAAGGTTGACAGCACCGGTAATGGTAAGGTGATCGAGCTCAAGAATCTTTGGGATCGATGGAATGCGGCCCTGGAAGTTGGACACCTTCTTGAAGTCGCCGCCGAGCTTGATGAGTGGAGCTGGACCGAAGCGGTTTGGATCCATCACAAGCTGACCGTGCTTGAGCGTGTAAAGATCCGACTTGACGAGCATCAGGTCAGAGCAGGTCTTGACTGGCAAGAAGCGGCGACGCGGCACGTTGACACCGTGAGCGTTCTGGAAGTGCTTGATGGCAGCACCGACGGCGGTCTCGAGCTGAATGATGCTCACATCTGCCTCGCCCTTCTTGTCGGCTGGGATGCTCTTGCCGTTTGGAATGATTTCCATGGCAAGCTCGTTGTTCTCCACAACACGCTTGACAGCACGGAGGTTCATCCAGATGTTGTTGGTGTTGAAGTACTTGAACTTCTTGATAGACTTGAACTCGTTGACGTACTGCTTTGGAACCTGGGCGATTTCAAGCAGACGAGCCTGACCCTCGTAGTCAATGATGGTACCACCCTTGACGTCGGCCTTGGTCTTGTCGGTCAACTCCATGATGTACTCGGCTCTTGTCTCAACCATGTGCTGCAAGATGTTGAGATCAACAACTGCGCCCAAGTTGTCGGCGTTGGAAAGGAAAAGGATCTCGACGCCGCGGTCGAGCAGCTTGTCGAGAATGCCAGAGTTGTAGAGCGATTCGAAAACGTCACCGTGACCTGGTGGGTACCAGTCGGAGATTGGCGAGTCTGCGTTCTTTGGGGCTGGAAGGAGGGAGTCCTTCAGGATACGTGGGTAGCGGGATTGGTTGAAGGTCATGATGTCGATGTTGTGACCCTCGTACTTCTTGATGATAGAGGCGGTATCAGAGTCGGTGTTGAAGGAGTTCATCAGCACGAATGGGACGTTGACGTCGTATGTGCGGTTGAGGTACTCGATCTGGCGGACCGACAGGTCGAGGAAGGACATGCCATCACGGACTTCGATGACTGACTTTGGACCGACGCAACCCATGGAGGTACCAAGACCACCGTTGAGCTTGAGCACAGCAAGCTTGTTGAGAAACTCGACAGACTCTGAGTTTCCGAGGCTGTTGTAGTCAACGACTTGCTCTGGCTTTGGTGGAGCAATGCGTGCCCAGTCAATCTCGTTGCCCTTGGCCTTATCGTTCAAGTAGCGGCGGAAGAGGGCAAAGAAGTTGTCCATCTCGGTCTCGAATCGCTGCTTCTCTTTTGGATCCTTGACGGTGTCGGCAAGGTTGTTGAGGGCATTGCGCATTTGAGATGCAGCAACAGATGTGGAGGTGTTTTCGAAAGCCTGATCGGAGCCATTAATTAGCATTTCGTGTATCTCTTGGGCGATTCTGCTAGCCATTGTCGCTCTTTTGCAATTCGTAGCTGTCATGGTCGTAGCAATCTTGACAGCAAAATCTGGGTCCCTGAATGAAAGAATTCATATTGCTCGAGGGTCACCATTCACGGATTTCGCACGAGAATAAATCGCATGCGAGCTTGCATGTGAATGAGTGCCGAGGAGACCCACAGCTTCAAGCTGATAGCCTCAAGACTTCGTGTTGTGCGCTGGTGAAGAATGATGCCCATCCTGTGCTCTCGTGTGGAGAGCTCTCAGGTGATGGTCATGCCAATGGGCAAGATTCTTGCGCCACTCGCAGCTCGTTGCCGTGAATGGCCACGCTGTCTTCGGAGGCGTGAGGAGCACGATAGCAAGCAAGAGCCACTTGCTGCTGTCGCCATCTCTTGTAGGTCAAATCCTTCGAATGATGCTGCTGCTGCCGCTGCCATTGCACATGAAAAGCAAAGAAAAGGCATAAACTTACGACGTGGGACTGCGACTTGCCGTGGTGACGGCCATCTGCGTTGTCGGCACTGCCGTTGGTCGGCTTCAAGTGCGATGGCAGTGCGTCCTTGATCTTGGATGCCATGTTTGCGGTGCTGGAGTGATTGTAGAGAGTGTGTTGAGCTGCAAGGAAGAAGCGGTCAGTGACGACTGTCAATGGAGGAGAAAAGTTTGGCTCTCTCAAAACCAAGACTCGCGACTGAACTCACAGTGTGGGGTGGACTTTTGGTGCCGGTGTTTCGTCACAGGCGGATCACACCAAGCAAGCGTCAAGCAGGTTTGGAAAAGCCAGTGGTAGTGGAGGTGAGGGAGAAAAGGGAAGAGAGGAATGAATGGGCGAGAAGAGCGAGAGCGGTATCTGGCGACTTTTATTCTTGTCGATAGTCGTCTGTCGCAACCCAAAACACACGCAGCACCCACCAGCAAGCTCTTGGTGGGGCGGCGATTGAGCCAGGGTCGAGTGCTCCTTCCGTTCAGCGAGCCGTTGGGGACAGCGCGACTAGCGGCATCAACAAGAAACGAAATGGTCTGTCTAGATTCGCCAGATATCGCAAGAAGCACGCACCTAGCTGTCCCATCAATGTCATTGCACAGTGCCGTTGCCGTTGCCGTTCTGCCTCTGCCAACCTGCCTCGCCCGGCCAGCTCAAGCATGCATGCATTCGAGCCACGCTGGCCTTGCCACCTCCGCAGAAAAGTGCTGCCAAGCCATTTCACAACCACGCTGCTCGGAGGCATTCTCACAGTAGCTGCTGATCTTGAGTTGAGCCTGAAAAGCGTATCCGAGAAACGTTTCATGCATTTCACATCTAGCGAAGAGTGCCACCTGCGTCGATCAGTGCAGATTGCACAGTGCCATGGAGAAGCAAACTCTGCTCGGATCCAACCCAACCACTTTGCAGCCTTCGTTGAACGTCTTCTCAGCACTTGCTCTTCAACCACCACCCATGACAGGCAATTCCCAATGTCTGCATGGACGTATCTGGCCATGTCGCTATCTCACGGCTTTTCTGCTACCGCTGCCCATGCTCGCCGCTTCTCGGCAACGCAACCCTCACCTGCAGGTCCGCCTGATGCGGCGCTAGTCTCCCGAACGCCACCCGCAATCTTCGAGCAGGAAACTTCACACGTGCGAGAGGGAGAGGATGCGACAAAGCTTCCTCTTTCACTTCAACCCTGGTATGGACAACGTCCAAATATCGCACCAGCCTGCTGTATATGGGACATCAAGCGTCATCGCAATCACTAGCGACAATACATTGAGCGACTACGAAGCAGTGGCATAACATTTCGAAAGCACTTCGCTCGACCTCTGCAATCAGGCTGAAGCTCCAAGAGGTCACCCAATATTCTTGCTGTAAGGATCGGGATGGAAACGACTTGTCATTCACAGCCCTGAATAACGTAGTGGACCTCTTCATTTCACGCATTCCGGCCTCGTCAATCTGTTTGGGATTGTTTCCACCACGCTCAGCCACAAGGTCTTCAGAAGCGGGCATCATTCGGTCAGCATGGTCCTTGTGTTTCAGAGAGGCAATGTACGAAACAGGGTGGATCTTCGAACTTCCTTCCAAACGGACCGAGCTCCGATCTATCCTCATGGAATGACTGCATGCTCGATCTTCTTGTTCAGAAAGCCACCTGCCTCAAGACTATTCGGCATAGATGTTCCTGCTATCGCATATGATTACGCTGTGCTCATCAGAGCCCTTGACGCTGAAGCTCCTCCAAAGCAAGCAGATTTGCTAAATTTGATATCCAGATTTCGCCTTGGACACAGTCCAGAACCTTGAGCTGACCATCTCGATCTGCAACCACCACACTTGACACTCACGATCTTCTTCATCCCGTCTCAAGCCTGCCCTCATCTCCTTCACGACCATCAATGTCATTATCGTTGATACCATCCATGAGATTCTGGAGTACTGGCTTGCACCTTTCTGCATTGTCCACAAAGGGCACACTCTCTTGGCTCCACTATACTCTGGTCGGAGTAGACACCAGGAGACAAGCATTACAACATCGAACTCGAGCTGGTGAATTCCCTCCTTGACACGATTCTCGAGGACCTCGTCCCATCCGTACTTCTTGATATCAACATGGTCGATGTATAACTTGAGCGCGGACTTGTATCTGTCCTTGTTGGCCTCGTACTTTGGAGTGGCATCCCAAATCGCCTTGAAGCCGGCGGCAATTGCTTGAAAGAGTGTATGGTCCTTCACGAAGGCCTCGTCGAGGGTCAGATAGGTTTTGTAGTCATCTCTGTTGAGGACGAGGGCCATCTATTCATCGTCAACACTGCTTACGCCGATATGGAGGGCACGCTACTGACCTTGCTTGAGCTCTTCTTCTAGTGATCCTGGGTCTGACTGAAGATATTATCTGTCGATGCTGTGTGTCTTGGTATTGTTGATGTACATGTTCTTGAAAGTTACGGAGCCCATATTGGTGTATACGGGATCGAGAACACATGCTATAGAATTGTCTTGTGATCAAGAATGCTTGTGGGTGAATGCTCCGAGCATATGTTGGCTTTTAAAGGCATAGCGGCACGGGTATGATTGCTACAAATGCCTTATCAAAGCGATATTGTTTTTCACAAGCTATGTCGGTCAAAGCATGGCCTCCAGATTGCAGACTCTCTTTCAGCCTAGGCACATGTGGAATAGGGATGGCTATAGACATCGAAGTGCGTGGATACGAGAAACTTGCTAAGCAAAGGAGAACAATTCAATTTCAGCGATCAGGGGCGAAGAACATTGCTTAAAAAGGTGAAGATTCATCGTAAGTCTTTCTAAACTATGAAACTTGCTTGTTCGTCCATCCCATTCAGAATTTCTCGACTCAGGGTTCGCAAATTGCCTTCTTACTTATACAGCTAAACCCAGCATCTCAAGAGCATGCTCACCAGATGTTCTCTGTCTCTGAGGAGGGAGTTCCATATCCTCCTCATCCTCAACGTACGCCGCATATCGCCTCTTTCCCAACCCAAGATCCGGTAATGGCTTCCACGTGCTATAGTACTTCCGACAATCACCATGGAGGTGCATTCCCTGTTCTCCCTCACATTTACAAATTCTACGCTTCATGAAGTTGACGAGGCGGTTGAGCTTGCGGAAGACGTAGTCAAGGAATCCGGGCCGGAATCGAATCATTCCTCCCTCCTTGATCCAGGCTCGTAGGGATCGAAGCTCATCAGCCGTGATAAAGTAGCCTAGATGACTGTCTTGAAGCTCGTCAATCCAATTCTCGAAGACCTCGCGCTTCAGTGCGCTGTATAGTGCTGCTGGAGATAGAACAGATGACATTGCGGATATGCGGAAAAGCGTCACGCCCTTGTTGACCGAAGCAAATTCTGGGAAATGGACTGTAACATCACTGGTCAGCCTGAGTTTCCTCTTTCACTTGGATGCTGCATCTGTGTGCATCTTGGTGCTTTGTCACTCACCAGGATTGAAATCCAGCTTTCCATAGTCTCTCGGTGCTCGCCTTGCATTTCTGACAATATCCTTCCAAGCATCGATAACCACATCGTTGAAGACTCTACGCGGTATCATGGTGGTATTGTCCTGGAATGCCTTATCCTGGTCAAGGTCTGCATAAGAACGTTCGATGTTCTCGAAGGCGGTGAATCTGTCATCATATATGTAGTTCCCATTGGCATCCTCGCCAAAAGCTACAGACTTGGTGACTTCTGCATCGCGGAACAAGTGGCCACGACACTTCGGACAACGGGACGCAAGACCATAAGCTTCAGACCAGTGTATCAGACAATCTTGACAGAATATGTTCGTGCAGCCGCATTCGCGCATTCTGCGTAACGGACAGTTGATCTGGTCCCACGGAATATAGCAAACCGGGCAGAAGTCGTCAGCTTCCTCGTCGTTCATGTCAGACACGCTGACTGGATCAGTGACCAGGGAGATAGCAAGAGCCATATTCGGTCGACGTCTTGGCATCCATCTGTCTTCGTTCAAATCTGGATCATTATCCGGAAGCCCTCGATAGGTCTGTCTGTGACGGATGGCTCGATCACTGATGCCATTAATGAGATCTTTGATGCAGTGCTCCCAGAGCTCAGTCCCCCGAAGCTCCCCAAGTCGACTATTGGGGAACTCGTAATATGCCACCTCTTCGGCGTTGTCTCCAGGCCTCTCGTGTGGTGGATTCCATAAGTCTGTGACTCGTTTGACGCGGAACTCGAAGTTACTTCTATTGTCTGCGGTTTCCCGCTGCCCTTCAAATGATGCAAGGACAATGAACAGATGTGTCTTCCCATTGCAGGAAGCCAAAGCGTTCTATTAAAAGGGTTTGATCAGTATGTAATTGCTCGCAAGGTAAGCTGTAACTAGTGGTCGACTTACCAAATCATGTTGCAAGCGCACGACATCGTCGACCCAAGCGTTCGCGGCACGAAACTCTGCTCCGTGCTGTGGACGGGCATCAGAAAGCGTGACATAGGAGTAGCTATGACGAGAGGCGTAGCCGCTGTTCTCAATCACGGCTCCGTGTTCTATCAGGGGTCTCGGGACATATCGATTGACAAGGTCTCTGAAGAAGTATCTGATGGAGTCCTCGTCGTCCAATAAACTCTCATCTGGGAAATGACAGTGTATTGCGTGGTGAGGCTGGAAGATGCTGATCGGAAGCCGTCGAATCTGAACCTCTTCGATGCCATCGTCACTAATGTCGATGTTGTCTCCTCTGCCTTGGTCAGCCCTTGCAATGATCTCTTGGTCTCCACTGCCCCATGACCCCAGCTCCAAGCTGCTCTCTGTATCGCTGGATTCAGACATTCTGCCAGGTTCTGCGGAAGTGAATGATACGTGTAGCCCGCGTGTTGCCGCCGCATCGAAACATAACCACCGACATGTCAAGACAAAGGACCGCCATGGTGAAGTCTTGATCCGGCGAGCACAAAGGCTTTGGAGTATCGATCTGTGTACAAAGAACGAGAGGATATCCTTGACTAGGGAAATACTGTCACCAGAATGTGAGTGCTGCCTTTGGATGCGTTGTGAACTTCTGTGCCGAAAAATAGATCTGGCTCTGCAAGGCAAGTACGCTCGGATGTCATGGCAAGCGATCCCGATATTTTTTTCACAATGGCGACCGAATGTGGCGACCGAACGCTAGCGTGATGCGATCTCGAAACATGGCCGAGCACTGATGTTCTTGCACTGCGACATTGTTGTCGAAGTCGCTGACCAGAGAAAGGAAGTCTCGACGGATTCATCGACTTGGCAGCCTTGGCGGCGGTCGTAGCTCAGGAAAGTGAGGGCCTTCAAGGTTGCCTTCATCGTCATATCGAATCCTTATGCGCAGTAACGTAATGCATATTGGTGTCGTTGAGGAATTCTACGCTACTGTCAGTGGGACATTTTTCGCAAGAGGACGGCGCGAAAGCAATGTGTAGAAACCGCAGAAGCATTAGACTACCATGAACGTCTCTGCTTTCGCGTCAAGCATGGCAGCGAAAGTCGACCTCTTGACCAACTTCTGGCTTCGTCGGCACTCAAATTGCGTCTCAAGATTCTTCTTGACATTCGAGGTGGCCAGATTTGAGTGCCGCGGCCTAATCGGTCATGCTTGAGCTACACACTGCTAGCGGATCGTCGAGATTGAAGAAGGAGCTCGCGAAAACGTTGAACTCATGAAGCGTGATCTGTATTTTGAGACCAGTGGGTTATCTCCCGCCAGCTCGATGGCTGCACACTGAGCCCTGACGAGCCACCTTAGCTACAACGCCGGCTCCCATGCATGAAAAGTCCCATTCATTCGGCATTTCCCAAATACAGCCGCTTACATCACAACACCGGAGTTGGAGGCAATACGCTGTAGTTGAAAAGTCAGCAAGTTGCCCATGCCTCTCTAATAGACTGTCCTTGATAGTACTCACCGGCCAAAGCTCCGCAGCCTCCTTACCCACAGGACCAGTGATAGCAGAACCCTTCATCTCACCCTTGGGGTTGACGATGACACCTGCGTTGTCCTCGAAGTACAGGTAGACACCGTCCGCTCTCCTCCATGGCTTGCTCTGGCGCACAATGACAGCAGGCATGACCTTCTTTCGGAGTTCTGGCTTGCCCTTCTTGACGGTGGCCATGACCATGTCGCCGACACCAGCAGCTGGGAGACGGTTGAGACGAGCACCGAAGCCCTTGACGGAGATGATGTAGAGGTTACGGGCGCCGGAGTTGTCACAGCAGTTCATGACCGCACCGCTGTGAGATTATTAGCTTGCCATTCCACCTATTCCACACTCGCTCTTTCTCGGTTCGCATTCGAATTTCGCCCGATTGCGCGATTGCAGGTGTTCAGAATATCGACGTACACTGGCAGACCGAGGGTCATCTTCAGCTTGTTACCGGAGGTGTTGACTCGTCTGCGCGCATCTGGTCAGTATTGCCCATCAATCGCAATTGCTGCATCTCGTCTTGACATACGATTTGGCCGACATCTTGACGGTTCGTTGGGCGGATTTTCGGTGCTGTGGTGTGGCTCTTGCCTTATCGTCGTCGTCGTGCGAACTTTCTCAAGTTTGATGTTCTCGAATGCCACTCGCAGTGTGGGCGGGCGCCAAGAGTCGGAACATAGAGAAAGTTTGCCGACTTGGCACGTGCACATCTTGATCATCTCATCCTCCTGTTGCTGAATTCCTCTGTCGCAACTCGCCCGTCGGCTCACGACGCGACTTCATGCGCTGCATCTTAAAGGCACCATCACCACTGTGGTGGAAGTCGTCGATCATTACACGTGATCATGGGAACACCGGCCGCAGCGCAGCAAGACCAACGCGTAGATCCTAGTTACGAGATAATGGACGCGCTGACAGTGTAATACGCGAAGCTATACTACGCAACCTTAACACCCATAGCAATTCCTCTCAAGACTTGCCGTTCACGGTCACAGGCTTCTTCGTTACAGTCGGCACCGCCTCTGTCACTGAGATACCATGCTCCGCGACCGCTTCCTCCAAGCTCTTGAAAGTGGACGTCAAATCTGTCTGGACGTCCAATATTGCATTCTCAACTGATTCCTTGCGTACCTTGACTCGATAGTGCTTCGGCTGGTCATCGACGAGAAGCCTCAAAAGGTCAGGTCTCGAATAATGGCCTACCGGATCCGCAATGGCCTTTGCATAATCTATGTCGTCAAGATTGATGTCTACGTAGATTAGGCCTTCGAAAAGAGGATCGACTTGTTCGGTGATCTTCTTCCCATCCGGCGCGAAGACACCCGAGTTTCCACCACCTCCACTGAGCATGAAGCTGCCTTCTGATGATCCTTGACCGGCCGAATTGGTCTTGGCACCTTCCGGTGATACGCACTGGTTGCTGACGAGCACGTATGCTTGGCCCTCCAAAGCGTACATTTGGCTGGCAACGACCTCGTTTGCCTGGTTGCAGACCGACCACGGCTCACCAAGACCCAGGTACTCGCCATTAAAGGGCCATGCTGCGATATGGACCTGTTCGCCTTGAGCATAGATGTGATACTTCAACAAAGGCTGGAAATGTTCCCAGCAGTTGAGTACGCCTATCTTTCGCAGAGGAGTGTCGACGACATTGTTCAACGAGTCTCCGGTCGCATCGCCGAACAAGGTACGCTCGATATGCGGTGGCTTGAGCTTGCGTCGGGCCATGAGGACTTTTCCCTTGTTGTCGATGAAGCAATTGGAAATGTACAGTGTGCCTCCGGCTCGCTCGCTGTATCCAAGCATGACATAGATATTGTTGTCCGCGGCAGCCTGGCGTATGCGCGCCATCTCTGGTCCATGAGCTGTGATGCAGTTCTGCATGTACTTGTGGACTAAAGGAATGTTTTCGCGATAATTGCCTCCCCACAGAAAGTTGGGATATCAAGGGATCCAGCACTCTGACAACCCCAGCAGGAGGGCTCCATTGGCAGCCGCCTCTCTGATGTACTTGATGGTCTTCTGCGTTGCGGCCTCCTTATCGAACCAGCATGGCTCTGCTTGCAAGACGGCTGCTTTGTACTGACGAACCGACATGGTGGACGAACTCTGCTGATAGAGATGACGCGAAAGAGAAAAGGGCAAATCGGGGTATACAATTCGATCTTGCGGCACACGAGCATTTTCATATTAGACGCCCATATCACCTCGTTAACACGTTATCGAAAGCTTTTGGACATGAACTCCGCATCGGGTGGGCATTTTCCAATGCTTGCAGTAGAGAAGAACAGGCTACGCTAACGTGCGGCTGTGAACAAGGCTCACTGATTGGCAGATCGTAACCCTACCCCACCGTCGGATGAGCATTATCCTGACCTTTATCTCGAACCAGTCTCAATCTGCACTGCTGGCTCATCTCCAACTTGTATCACGCTGTTCAACACTATCTTGGCTTTGAAGTTTCCGGTCGTGCTCGCCATCTCCATTGGCTAGTGCGTTGACCTTATCATCGCGAACGAATTCTGGGATCTGCATAATGGAAGGCAAATAAGCTGTACCTCTAACTGCTGAAGCTCTGAACGGCCGTCTGAGAGTCGGACTTGTGGGCTAGGCTATCTAGCCTGTCGGAGGTACAATACATGAACGCCATCGGCCTCTCATCCCACAATCGCATTTTCTCACTGCTTCCTTGCTTGTAAAGGACCTCATTCCTCAGGTCGCCATGGATTGCCAGAAGGAACACCGCAGCAAATACAACGTCTGGGTAAGTCAGCTCTAGTACAGAAGACCAAGGGAATTCGTGACATCGCTGACCACTGAGTGTCCTGCAGATCATCTTGTTCGCAACACTGGGCAGCATCACGGACGGCTACTCCACAGCGATCATTGCCACTACTTTGGGTCAACCTTCCTTCAAGGCATCCATGAAGCTGGACGTCTATTCGAATTCTGTACAACTAGTTGGTGCGATCCAAGGTCTCTACCAAGCAGGAGGGCTTCTCGGAACAATTTGGACCGGCGTCTATGGCGACGCTCTCGGGCGTCGCTTGGCAATCTGCTTAGCCTCGATCTTCTGTATCGTTGGAGGTGCTTTGCAGACCGGTTCCGTGCATGTCGCGATGTTTATGGCGGCGAGATTTGTAAGTGGGTTGGGTATTGGTATGCACTCTCATGATCACAAGCTGTGTGGTAGAGTCGGCTCACGAATTTGCCAGGCGCTCTTGTCACTTTGACACCACTTTGGCAGAGTGAAGTTGCTCCGCCGAAGACGCGAGGCTTTCTTGTCGGTTTGCACGGTACGCATACGCCAGCATCGACGTTCTTCGTAGCGTTGACAGGATTATAGGCGTGTTCATCTTGATCGGCTACAGCAGCGCCAGTTGGGTTGGTGTTGGGTTCTACTACGTCAATGCCCAAGGTGCACAATGGCGTCCGCCGCTTGCCATCCAGACTATTGCTCCGCTCATACTCGCCTCCGGCATTATGTTCATGCCAGAATCTCCCCGGTGGCGTGCGTATTGTTACCAGCCGAAAGTTGCAAATGTTGATTTTTTGCAGTCATGGAACGTGGACGAAGCGAACAAAGCTTGCAAGTTCTGACCAAAATCCATTCTGATGCTTTCGATCCAGATGGTGAGTACGCTCGCATGGAGCATGCCCAGATCGAACAGCAGATCAACTACGAGAGGACTCTGCCTTCATCTTGGGCTGCGATCTTCACCATTCCATCCTATCGCAGAAGGGCTGCTATTGGCTTTGCTTGTATGTTTCTGGCTCAATGTACCGGAACACAAGTCATCAACAGTGAGTCGGTTGCTCGTCCTTCTGGCGTATTTCCAGTTGGCTGATGGTTGAAGATTATGGGCCACAGCTATACGCAAACCTTGGGCATGGCGTCGGTGCCTCTTTGATCATTCAAGCAGGCTGGATTTCCTGGGGGATCATCGGCAACTCCATCAATGCCATCTTGCTGGACAAGGTCGGACGCAAATGGCTCATGGGTGAGTAGCAAATCATTTTCAATGGGGTTGCTCGGTATTGACTGATCGCCTAGTCGTGGGCATGGTTGGGTGTGCTGTGTCTCTCCTGCTCGAGATCGTCATGGTGGCACTGTACCAAGACAGTGACAATCGAGCAGGCAATAGTGCCGCGGTCTTCTTCTTATTCTTGCACATTGGCTTGTAGGTTGTCCCTCTCTCCACAGGCGCCTGTCTCGCTAAGATCGGATAGCTATGCATCGTGCTTGGACGCTTCGACCTATGTGTACACGTCTGAGTTGTGGCCAACGCACCTACGTGCGAAAGGCTGTGCAGTCTCCGTGAGCGGACTATTCGTAAGCTCACTGATCTTGCTCAGCGCTGCGTCCGACGGCTTTGCTGCCATCGGGTGGAGGTACTATCTGGTGTTTCTGATCACCACCGTGATTGGAGCTATCATCTTTGCAACCTTCTTTCCCGAGGTAACGATCATGATTCATCCTTGCATTGATATACGAGCGCTAACCGAATTCTTTTCCCAGACAAGAGGGAAACCGCTTGAGGAGATTGCTGCAATATTTGGTGACAATGTGGTTGTTTACGGCGAGAATGTCGATTCTGGCTCCCCGCAGTCAATTGAGAAGGAAACATACCAGCCAGAGAAAGTTTGAAGAGCTAGATGGAGCATCAACAGGAGTATCGTCTCGCAAGTCCATAGTGCAAAGAGGTCGCATCCGAAGTTGCACCATGAGTCCCATCGTATTCACCATGTGTACTGGCTCTGTTATTACGTAGCTGGCCACTGGGCGTATTGTGCGTACTCCAAGAGTGAATCCGGGCGCCAGAAGGATCCATCGGGCATCATAATGTTCAGCAAGTCCCAGCCCCCGTCCTGTAATATGTCTTCGGTGGCGTTGTCAATGGAGTTGTGGGCAGCTGCGGAGTGGCCACTCGTTAATGAGGGATTGAGGACATCTTCGCACGTGTCTTCAAGGCTCGACATACCCACGAATGGCTGAAGGCAAGGAGTTTTGGACTCTGGCTCGTCCGTCACGACTTCCAGAAATCGGCATACATCTCGCAACTCGGCTGGCAGAGAGTTCAAGTCAGGCAATTGGCTCGCCCATTCCTGTAGCGGCGAGTGAGAATGTCAGCGGGAGCCATAGACGCTCGATAGCAATGTCTCAGGATAGTATCCTGCCGGCACATACCTTCGCCAAAATATGCAAAGCTTTGAGGGCGCGTACGCTCCATGCCCAAAGCACGCTCATGTCTCGAAGACAGGTTGCACATATTTGAAATCGCCGTGCCGCCTCAGCAGGAGACGATGCCTCGAAAGTGGTCATGTCGAGAAGATGAATCACAGCTGCTGTAAATGCACAGTGTACATTGGATATTGGTATGCATCTCTGCGAATGCTCAGCAAAATTCCAAGGCTTGATCAACCAGGACTTACAAGAGTATAATGCTTTCGATACATGCGAAGAATATCGGCAATTGTGGCTGCTGCGCTGCGACATAGTCTCAAGTGATTTGCAACGTGTTCGTCCTCGCCGTGTGCAGGGTGCTTCGGTCTTGACGAGTGCCTATGAGGGTTTCGAAGTATGAACGGGCGATGCAGTAGTATGATGCACACCTGATATTGCAAACTTGAATGATGCTTTAGCACACTGCCACGTAGGGGACGAGGTCAAGACTTACTGGAAACTATAGACATGAGGCAGCGCGGGTTGTCGAGAGGAATTTGGAAGCCGAAGGAACCCTGGCAATTTGTTGTGAAACGTGGATAGAGCAACGTCAGTGCTGAGGGCGAGGCTCAACTTTTCTTCTTTGCTCAAGCCGCTGTTTGGAGCATATCTAGCATCTTCAGCTGGATTAGAAGTAGTGAGATGTTCTCGGACTATACTTACATTTTCTCCAAAGACGTGGACACAATACAGAACAGCTCACATGCTGCGTGACAAGTTGAGCCTATGCGAGCTTCAGGCAGGACCATGTACATCTCCTCTCGAGATGATGACCATTGTGTGAGCTCGATGTCGCTTGTCAGGTGCGGTTTTGGGGTAGTCATATCCTGAGATTGTATGGCACTCGGGCGTCCAAGGCCAACGTTGCACAACCTGTGGGGATGCATGTCAGCCATGGGTAGTCAATCTCTGCATCTTCTCGATCGGGAGCCTCACTTGTCAACGAAGAAGCAGGCCCACCATGCGACCCGTCTGACCTCCTCTTCAAGAGGGCAAATCTGGCCTCGAGAGACCCAGCTGCTGCAATCTATATTGAGTCCTAGGGTATGCGCCATGCGCACTGCCATCCCCATGTGGACCCATGCTGACGTCTCGCGATTCACAGCATATTCATAAAGAGCAACCAGGACTCCAGCTTGAACAGTTGATGTTGTTGGAGCCTCGAGTTCGTGGAAGAGGAGCACTTTGGCTTTTCGTGCAAAGGTGTCTCCAGCAGTGTTTGGATCCGCTGGGAGCGATCTCGTTTCAGGACGATCAGAGTAGCGAGACGCCAGAGCAAAGATAGCGGATAGTAGGAGGGAGGTACAATAAAGGCCTCGAACTCCAGCATTGTATTCATTCATGAAGGCCTTCTTGTGGACAATGTATTGCCAGCTGTTTTGCCAACCCCAGAACATATCAAGTAGGTGCATTTGCAACTCAAGGGCGGGGTCGTTGTTCAAATTCAGCTTTTGTAACGTGTTGGCTGCTTCGACTCGTACTTGCTGCAATGACCGCGCGGTTATGTTGGACATTGGGCCATGCAGGAGGGTAAAGTTGCTCGGCGAGCCAAAATATCGTAGTTCACCATCTTCACCAAGATTGAAGCGTCCCATAAGTTGAGTCAGATCATCGACAAGCGTGGTTTGCGTCGCAGATGGCGGTTCCCTTCGATCTTCTGCAAAAGTCCCATGATCGCTTTCATCGTCACTAGAGATCGGCGCCCGGCTTCCTGTGGCCGATTCTCGTTGCGCTTGAGGCTGAAGCAGATGACTGCCCTGATCACTCCTTCCCAACGAGCTCACAGCATGGTCGTCTGGCGGCAACTTGGGTCCCACATCTTCCAATTTTGCCCGCAGCTGATCGATCACATTCTGCTGTGAGTAGATCTGCGCCTGTAATGATTCCACGTAACGTCGACTGGGAGGCCTGCGTGAAGTTTGTGATGAGCGAGCTTCGTCAAAGTCTGGAAACTCGTGGAACATACTTGCGTCGGTCCTCATGAATGAGGTATTCGCATTTCTTGCCTATGCGCAGACAGGTGCCACACGTGGGCTGTTGGCCATCACACCTCGTCCGTCGACTCCGGCAATTTTGACATGCCACAGATATTCTGTGAGCTATTTTGCGCACAGTTGGCTCTGGATCTGTGTCACCATTCATGGGCCGCCTATAGCATGGTGGTGGAATTTGGCGAAACCTGGGACTGCTCAGTTTCTCGAAGCTTGCCTTCCGTATGAGCAGAACCCTGGTCAATCTTGAAGCGGGGTCAGACTAACAGCAGATAAGAATCGACTGCTCGGACAGGTGGTTGTCTGACGCTATCGGCCTTGATGTAGAGCAGAAATTCTTGCTTGGACGCGCGCATCTTTCGCTGGAAAATTTCTTGGCTCAATGTGTGAACTCCGGGCTCCACTCTGCGGGTTGAAGCTCGTCACGCCGCTGACTCACTCTTTCATTCAAAAAGCTGCACAGGTGGACAATGTCGATACTGTAGATCTATGTTAACAAGTTCTCGCTCAAAATGCTTTTACGCTACCCAAGCAGGTCATCAAGTCCACTGCTTCCTGTGTTCGGCTTCTGTTGCTGAGGCTGAGCCATTGGCGCTGCTGCTGGAGCGCCATATAAGCCAGCTTGGCTCTTCTCCTTCGCGAGCTCCGCCACTGTCTTGCCTTTCTGCGCTGGACCTGCACCCTTCTTCATGCTGCTTCCTGAAAGGAGACTGGCAAATGCGTCACCGCCTGCCTTTTTCACAGGTGGAGATCCGATGCCACCAGCGGTTGGAGAGGTGACGCCCGAAGCGCTGCCACCAACGGGTTTTTGAGCTGGTGCTTGTACGGATGTGAAGTAGTTCGGCCCCGTAGGTTGATATCCTGTCGGCTTCGGAGACGAGAAGGATGACAGAGCAGGTGTGCCAGTACTGCTTGGCGGAGGAGATGTGGTCGAGAAGAGGTTGCTAAAGTCTGCTTTTTGTGCGCCAGATTGTGGTGTCGGCTGTGCAAACTGCGTGTTCGGTGTAGTCGAAGCTGTAGAGAAGGAAGTGTAGTTCGGCTTTGGAATACTTGGAACAGTCTGAGCCGCGGGTGCAGCAGGCGCGGCAGGTGTTGCTGATTGGAAGTCATCGAAGTCATCCTCGTCAGCAGGAGCCGAAGGTGCTGCAGAAGGAGGTGACAGTATTGCTGCAGATGAGCTCGACGCTCCATTGGCTGGTGCAGAAACTACAGGCTCGTCGCCAAAGTCGAAGAGGTCCACTTCTGGCTCTTTTGGCTTCGGAGGCTCTGCCTTCTTTGCTGCTGCCCGCTTCGAGGGAGCATCTGCTTTCCTTCGTCCAGGCCGAGCTTGTGCGCCGCCATCATCGAATTCGTCATATTCCTCAAAGCGGTCCTGTGTATTTGACCGACCAGATTCGTCGTAGTCTTCGTGGCTTTCACCGCCAAAGCCGCCACCGTCTCCATACACGCCTCTTGTGGTACCACCGAAGGATGAGCTGGATCCACCTCCACCGCCGTACCCAGCACTTTCGCTACCGAATCCGCCGTATCTACCAGAGCTACTCGTAGAGCTGAAGCCGAGACCAGCTCCTCCTTCAACACCACCGTATTTGTTCCTCGTCTGTCGCGACTTCTTTCTTTCTTGCCGGATTCGGTCAACGTCGCTCAAAAGCTCGGTGAGCTCCTTGCTTCTGTTCCGCACGTTGATACCTTGATCTTTGCCATTCTGATCGATGTAGTGGAATTGCCGCAGCATCTTTAGTAGGGAGAGGTGAGATCGGGCATCGTCGATGACTCGTTCGGAGCCGTTCTTGACTAGGAATTCCAGCAGCTGTAGTGCTTTGTAGATCTGCCGCCATTCTTCTGCCGACTTTTCTGTGAAGCGTTTGTAGACCATGGGCATAATTTCATTCAATTGTTGGCTGCAATACGATCAGCGCCAAGCAAGATCAGTACAGCCAGCTGTCGCATACTAGTTGAAGGTGCCATTGGCAATTTCTTGCATGAGAGACGATGAAGCGCCCCAAGGCTCATTATTGGTAGCCTCTCGCACCTTGGACTCCATTTCCGTGTAGTTCATGACAGCTGTGCTACAGTCAGTCCTCTCCCATGCTGCCGTCCACATGTCTGAGCGCACCATTCTGCACTTTGCGGATGCCTGCCTTCACATCGTACAACGACATGTTGGCGACCTGGTTGCGCAGGCTGTTGAGATCCATCGCGACGGTATTGTCAGGCAAAAGACAGATACGCAATGAGCTTCTTGAACGAATTGCTGGATGTGGTGGTCCTGGCGGTCTCGTGAAAGGTGGAGTGGATATTCAAGGAGACGGCCGCGCTAATTCCGGATCGGTCCATCAAAGCGTGTGGTCATGGCTTCTCCGTTGCGGACTTGTCGGGTGATCGATGGAGGCAAACTGCACGCTTCCTGTCCCTTTCCATCATCCCATCCATCGAGATATTTGTTTGATTCATTCGGGCATTGAACGTGTACTTGTATCATCTCAGTTCGACTGTACCATAGTGAGTAGAAGCGAAAGGCTGGACTTTGCGCGCCCGAAACATATTTTCACGCATTGGCAATGCTAAGCAGAACCGCCAGGATTTCGTTTGATCCATCACCGAGACTTGTTCTATAGATATTGTAAGTCGCCCATCATCAGACTATGCTCCAACAACACTCTGCAGCTTCTCAATACATCTCATTGCACCTCGCAAAGGCGCAACTGCAGATTGTCGCAGGATGACAGAGCTTGACGCCGGCGCCAAGGCAATCTCCTGTTCATTCCGAGTCCGACTGGCCAAACCACGGCACGCACGCACGCACGCATGCCCTGGTTACGCATTTGCTGAGAGTGCCCCGCAGGTCGCCAGTGCCAGTGCCCCGCGCTCGTCGAAGCTCTTTCCCTCGTTTTTCTTGCAACATGTTTCGCTCCAACAACCTCCTCCGAACATCCCTCAACACCACTCTCCAAGCATCTCGACTCCAGCAACCAACTTTCAATCGGTCCTTCCACGCTTCAGCCGCCAACATGACTATCTCCGCCTACTTTGATGTGACCTGGACTGGTCCCAAGATCGAGGTCGACGCCAGCGGCAAGGTCACCAACGTGGACAAGTCCGATGCTGGTAAGCCATTCCATCATTCCCTGACACGATAGCATCGTCCCAGTAGCATATGAAGCTGACCATACGCCACATAGAGCGCCAAGCCCGCATCAACTTCGACCTCTTCGATGATGTCGTCCCAAAGACCGCTGAGAACTTCCGTGCTCTCTGCACTGGCGAGAAGGGCTTTGGCTACGCTGGCTCCAAGTTCCACCGTGTCATCCCAGACTTCATGCTTCAGGGCGGTGACTTCACCCGTGGCAACGTAAGAGCCCCATATACACATTTCGCAGAACTCGAATGGCATTACTGACAGCTGGCATTAGGGCACTGGTGGCAAGTCCATCTACGGCGAGAAGTTCGCTGATGAGAACTTCAAGCTCACCCACAACAAGCCATTCCTCCTCTCCATGGCCAACGCTGGCCCAAACACCAACGGCTCCCAATTCTTCATCACCACCGTTGTGACTAGCTGGCTCGACGGTCGTCACGTCGTTTTCGGCCAGGTCAAGGAGGGCGACACTGAGGCCATGGGCGCTGTCAAGTCTATTGAGGCATGCGGTACCAGCTCTGGTGGTATCAAGAACAAGAACAGCCCACCCACCATCGTTGGCGCTGGTGCTTCTTAGGCGCGACAAGAGCAATGCATGCCATGCATGGTACGACGATATGATACAACATCTGCAGGATAGCGAAGCAACGTCTAGCGTTGGCTGAGTATCTGCAGCCTCCTGGGCTCGCCCAGTGAGCTTAAAAGTAGCCTTGACATGGAATGAGATTCTTCTCACCACTTCTACCTTTCCCAACGCATCGAATTATTAGTGTCAAATATGTTTCCTTACGCAAACAGCATACGCGCGACGAGCATATGAGGTGACGTTGCGCCAGGCTTGCCATCCCGTCCGCCAATTTTTGGGCAGGAGCATCGTCGCGACTGAGGGCACTTGCTTCTCGGACAGCGCGAAGAAACAAACCATGCTGTTGGTAAAGCCCGAAATGATTATAATCACAACGATGCGATAACATCTATGGTTGATCGCAATTTCGGATTTGCTCTGATATCTTGGTTGCGAGAATTTGACCACTCGCGCCGAGCACGAGGGAACACAGAAGTCTCATTACTCAATACGGGATTGACTGCCTCCGAAGAAATGTTGACCGGGAGCCTGTGGTCAAACACTGCGCAGAAATGCTGATGATATGCTTCGATCTATCTTCTCTAATGCTGTGGTAGAGATGTGGCTGCTACTGCATTGCAATGCCAGTAATGATCTCCGCCTCCTCGATTGGTCCTTCCAATCTCCTCTGAACTCCTTGCGGTCTGATCTAGGCTCAATATCGCTCGCAGTCTTCGAGACATGTGATGTGCTGAACGATCCATATTATCTACTTCATTCACTTAAGGTCGATGTTGACATGGTATGACCCCGGCTCTAAATTTATAGACCTGTGCGTTGTTTCTATTTCCCTTTCCATGGCCGATTTTTGACTGAGCAGACCGCGGGTAAAGCTTACAGGCAATTCCAGAGTCGCGACGGTGCTCATTGGAACCACGATATCAAGCTCGACAGAAACATTTGCCTCGTGCTTGTAGCGCACCTCGATGAGACCATATGGACATTGCACTGATCCGTGGACCTCACCGAACTCAGAGTCATATGGAGGTTGAATGGCGAACGTCTTGTACGCATCGCCGGTGGGCTTCAATCCCAGAACCGCCGCGTAGAACCATTCGTAGATGGTGCCAAGCATATCATGGCATTTGGATCTGCAGTCATCCTGCCAGAATTCTAGAAGTGTGGTTTCTCCGCGGCGCAGGAATCGCATGTAGGAAGGGTGCTCTTCTTGTCGAGCCATCTGCAACACGATATCGGGCCTCCGCAAGTCGTTGAGTGTGTTAAACAGGTAGCGCAGGCCTATCTCGCCAGCTTGGATTTTGCCATCCGAGACAGCATCCAAGAACGTTTTCTGGACATCCGCGACATGCTCCACTGGTACGAGCTTGAATTGCAGGGCGATCGCTTGTGCAACGGCTGTCTTATCTCGAACTCCTGGATTGTCCAGAGAGGTGTAGTAAGCTTGTCGGCTGGGGACGTCGTCGGCAACAAGCAGATGCTCATTGTACACCTTGTAGATCCGAGCAGCCCATTCCTGGAAAAGTACGACATCATGCTTCAGTCCGAGCTCGGCTGCCATCATTTCAAGACACTGCAGGCACTTGTAGTAGACTGCAGTCTCAATGTTGGCTTGCAAATTGCCAAAGGCGATATCTCTGCCCCAATCACCTAAGCCGTGCTCGATTAGGCCGCCTTTGCGCTCCCACGTCTGCATATATTCCACGAAGCGGACTGCCGCTGGGTAGACCTTCTTATTTATGTGCGTGGAGCCGTAGTAATCCTTCAAGATCTGAGGTATGAAGCAGATAGCACAGCTCCATGTAATGCAATTTCTCATGGGACCGCACATGAATCGGAAATCTGGCGCCACTGGCGATGAGGGATCAGCCAAGAACTCACACACCCATTGTTTTTGTGCACTCACTATTAGGAATGAAGCCTGAGCCGTCCTGAGCGTCGAGAATATCTTCAAGGATCTTGCTATGCAAAGCTTCGATATTGAAAACATATTGCTGACCAGCTGCCAGCAGGTGAGTGACCTCGAGCCAGCCAAACTTTTCGATTTGTGGGCAGTCGGTATGGTAGCTGAAGAGGTTGCTCGAGTAAGTCCAATAGCAAGCATTGAGAAGTTGGTTGACATCGTCTTTGTCTGTCTTCATGGTCCCAAGTCGTCGTGCTGCTGACGAGACGTGTTGGCCCACAACGGATCGGATTACTGGCAGATTCTGACCAGCTTCCAATGCAACGCCCTCGACCTGAATATACCTTGCACTAGTGAAGGAGAAGTCAGGCTGCCAGACCTCGTCTTCTCCTGTACCTGCCAAGATGAATTCGGAGTAGACATGGGTCTCAAACTCCTTGAACAAAGAGTCAGGCATCAATACAAATCCTATTTCATCAACAGTCTCAGAGTATCGAACTATGACCTTGCTACCTGCCCCACCATTCGTGACGACTCTGACCATTGTCGAAGCGTTCTGTCCTAGGTCGAAAGTCACAATGCCTGGTGCCAAGTCCCGTCGCGAAACCGGCTGGAATGTCTCATGCAGCACGACGGGAGGTTGTCGCTGATATCTCAGCTGCCCCCGCGGTCCTGTCACTGGTTTTGCCTGATCCCACTCAGAGTCGTCGAAACCAGGAGTATCCCAACCCTGCGGATACAGTCTGCGATCATGAGTTTCTGATGCATAGATGTTTGCTAGCAGTGTTGCACTTTTGTGGACTTTCCAGTCTGGTCCAGTTGTGATCGTTTCGTGACTACCGTCTTCGTAGAAGACATGAAGTTCGCAGAAGAAGCAGAGCTCATTGCCTTGTCTGATATACGTGCGATCCTCGTACATTGGCCAGAAGAACCGGTCGCCTTGATCTCCGGCATAAAATCCGTTTCCAACGTGAGCCCCTATTGTATTGCTGCCTTGGACGAGTAGATCGGTCAAATCATAGCCAACATACTGTACAGTCTTGTGGCAGTCCGTCCAGCCTGGGTCAAGCACATGCTTGGACGCGGGTTTGCCGTTCAATGAGAGATTGAAATGGCCTAGACCAGAGGCAAGAGCAATCAGGCGGGTTGAAACTTTGTCGACATTGAAAGTCTTTCGGACATAGATCGGTTGATCAGCGCCTATCGTGTAACGATCAGCAAAGTGCCCAATCTGCATGATACGCCGCAAGCATACCATCTCCGATCCACACGCCCTTCCACCTGTTTGGCTCGTCCTCAAACCAAGCACGAAAGATCAAGCTGGAGTGAGGCATGTACGTTTGATTCATACTCCATGGCGGCAAATATCGCGACCGAGGGTATGCAGTGAAGAAATGATTGATATTGGACGTGTGTTCCTGTCCAAGTCCATCCCATACCGTCACGATCCAGAAATAGTTAGTAGCAGACTGGAAGCCTCCATCTGGCTTGCAGTGAATGTTGCGTTGACTAGTGCTAGTCACCTTGCCGGTAGTCCAGACGATGGGAGCTTCTGCTCTGAAGATGCCATTTGGTGATATTCGAAGACCAATCTGATATGCATTCTGCCTCTTCCCGGGAGTCTCGCTTGTTAGAGACCAGTGAAGATAAAGCTCGTCCGCGTCTATACCCAGGGTTTCGTGGTAGCCATGAAGGCCGCAATCAACAACCTCCATCTCGTCTCATGTGACACTACACCATCGCGTACACTGCAATCATTCTTTTGAAGCTGCATACTTGACGCTAGCGAATGCATTGCCGCGAAGATGGTGCCGTCAATAGATGCCGTCGCGTTGAATGCAGCGATGGTGGAGAGAAAATCGGTAGCATTCGACCGAAGCCCTAAGTGACAGGGTCTTTAGCTTTGCGCTACCAACAAGGACGATATGGAGGAGGAGGCCGCGACTTGCTTCACTCGCAACTTCTGTGAGCGTACGTTACGCACGCATTGATGTGCCGTTCTTGTATGACGTGGAACGCGACATACGGGAGCACTTGGATGCGATGCCGCTATGTCGGGTCTTCCGACAATAGCACTTTCCCCTTTGAAATCTTGTCCTGCTAGCATCCATGCTCAGAGCCAAGATTACCTACCTCTACTAACAGGTCTCCGATTGATAAAGAAGCAGAGCTTTGCATAGCTGAGCCGCATCAGACGGCAAGATCTTAACAATCTTTGGCACGTGGCGCCGAGGATATCTACAGGGTTTCTTCGATCTGTCTATACCACCAGCGTCTGGGCATGCCTTGGTGCATGTCTCCGAGGCTCTCTCGCTCGGGCGATTTGCGAGCGAAGCGCTTCGAGTGTGGCGTTCCTCAGGACTGTGGTCTCCCGACATGCAGCGCACAGATCGCAGTAACAATCGGTAGCGCACACGGTAAGCATACTGTATGCAGTCCAGATTCCCGGGAGATGTAGCTCAACGATCAAGATAAAGCTGGATGCACCCCATATCGCTACCCCAGATGAATATTCAAACCCCCTCCTGAATCGTGTACTAGCAACACAGGCACCATGGGTCGCTTCACATCTTTCTACTCCTCAGCTTTCCTGGCTATAGGAGGTTTCCTCTTTGGCTACGACAGTGGTATCATCACCTCAGCCATCTCCGTGTCAGAGTTCATCAAATACTTCAACAACCCCTCCGACAATGAGACGGGCGGCATTGTGTCCTGCTTTCAAGGCGGAGCCATACTGGGCACGATCATCAACATGCTGGTGGCAGACAGGCTGGGAAGAAAGAGGACGATTCTTGTCGGCTCGATCATCTCAGTCGTCGGCTGTGCTCTGCAGGGAGGCGCAGCAACAATGGCCATGCTCATGGTCGGACGCTTTATTGCAGGGGCTGCAGTGGGCATGTTGACATCGACAATCCCGCTGTATGCGGCCGAAATTTCCGAGCCCAAGTATCGAGGCCTGCAATCCGGACTGCTGCAGTGGATGCTGTCTTGGGGCTTCCTGGTGGCACAGTGGATCGGTTACGGATTGTCCTTTGTGACGACTTCAAGCGTGCAGTGAGTCCATTTCTATCCCCGCCGCACCTTGGCTGCGATGATACTGACTAGCTTTCCTTCCAGATGGCGCTTCCCTCTCGCCTTTCAATGCGTTCCAGCTCTCATCCTCACGATTGGTATCAATTTCCTCTCCGAATCGCCTCGCTGGCTTGTAGAGAAGGACCGTCATGAAGAAGCACGCGTCGTCCTCGAGAAACTTCGCAACACCGATACAGATGATGCCACCCGCCTAATTGATCTCGAGCTTCAGGAGATTATCGACGTTGTGACAGCCGACCGCCTCGCGAACCAGACTTCTTGGACAACAATTTTCACGAAGCCAACTTGGCGCAAGCGACTGCTGTTGGGATGTGGTGTTCAAGCCTTTGGACCACTCTCAGGCATCAATGTAATCAACTACTATGGGTAAGTCTGATGGGTTCGAGGCATGTATCATGTCTAGGACATTTGCTAACCTCGAATCCTTCGATTATTTAGTCCTAGAATTTACGGCCTATTGGGCATCTCAGACCAAACCTCGCTTCAGATCATCGGCATCTCTGGAGCACTGTCAGTCGTGTATTGCACAATAGGTCTTCTTACCCTTGACAAAACTGGTCGTATCAAGCCATTGATCGTCAGCGCTGTCGGGCTTGCAGGAGCTCTCATTGCGAACGCTGTCACGGCCGGCTACATCAGTCCCGGGAATGAGAACATGCTACGAGCCATGGTCGCCATGAATTTTGTCTTCTCGCTCTTCTACACTCCGCTAGGAATTATCTCATGGGTTTACCCGGCCGAGATTTTCCCAGTTGAAGTCCGTGCCTTGGGAAATGCCATTACGACTTTCACGAACTGGACCATCAACCTTATCTTCGCACAATTCAGTCCGCAGGCACTTTCGACCATTGGCTTCCGATACTTCTATGTATTCGTTGCGTTCAATGTCATCGCAATGTTGTCCTATATCTTCTTTTATCCCGAAACGAAGGGCAAGACATTGGAGCAGATGGATGAGCTCTTCGGCGACCAGCTTGTTCCACATGCGCTTCAAGACCCAGAGGGCGCGGCCGCTGCATTTGAGGGCAAGGGAAGGATGAGTGTCGAGCATAGAGAGGTGTGAGATCAATTAGTATAATGTCCTTTGAGAAGATCGTAGTAATCATGCTTTGATGTACTTTCGAACTCACTTCACTCTTGCAACATGTTTCACACGAATCATCGTGTGTCCGGGGCCTTCGAAGAATGTTCTTTCAAATCCTCGATCGCGGGCTCGCTTGATGCCTTGGTAGCAAGCAGAACGAGAGACATGGCTTTGATGTACGGCGTTACTAGAAGTATCTTTAGTGCGAGCAACAAAGCCTGGTCCAGGTGAAAAGAGCTCTGCTTTCGGTCTTCTCCATCTAGCTAGCTTTTGCTCTGCTCTCCTCTTCGTCAGAATAGGCACCAAGATGTCGAACTTGTGGCGTAAGCTGTTCTGCATGCCAAACGAGCACAATCCAAAGTCTCCAGGAAAGCATATGAAAGCCAAGCAACATGTCAAAGTCAGCGGCGGACCTCCCGAATCCGTGCACAAGAAGCCGCGCATGCGCAGCTCCAAGCGAATCGCGGTCTCAACATCTGATCCAGGCATAGCAGAGCGTGGAGTTCGTGGCCTACGGGGCGGAGGCTGCGGTCCGAGCAAAATTGCCAGACCACAACAATCGCCTCGCAATGCTCAGCATGACAATCGCCATTGTGCCCATGCACAACCATCTCGTGCCTTTGTACATACTGATGACCGTCAATCACAGCAGCACCAGTCTCAGGTGACGGAACGCAGCGCTGAGGAGGTCATGCGTGCTAAGCTCGCAAGAAAGTACCCAGGCTATGGAACAGATCAAAGCGCGACTCAAGCCGGCGCCAATGTACTCCAGCCGAATAGTTCAGCGCGTCAGTTTAAAGGCACTGGCCGCTACAGCCGGCTGTTGACAGATGGAGATGCTATAGAACTCGCTGATCGAAGTGGCTCGGTCAGAGGCATTCGTGGAGGTTGTTCTGTTCAAGCCGATGATGACTCCAACGTTCAACCCAGTCGCCGGGTCGCTGTCAAGCAAGTCCCACGCTTTGCTAGCAGCAGGATCAATGCTGAAAGCACGGTTGCGACCAGATATGAAGACAACGTTGGAGGCCCTCAGCCCGCCAACGGCACCAAGCCAGTCACCGGTAGCGTGCAGCAGCAACAGCATCGGCTTAACAGGCAGGGAGCAGGAACTGGAGGATGTGTGCAGCGGCAGAAGGTCCGTGTGCTTTCAAGACTGAAAAGCTTCCTTTGCTGCTGTAAAGTCGGACCTCAAGCGCGTCCGCCTGCTCCACATAACGCGACTCGTCCAGACGGCACCGATACGGAGCTCCAAGATCTGTCAGCAACAGCTGCCATTCAAGGTCGCCCAGAGACCCAAGAGGCTGACGAGACCGGCACAGTCATTCGTCGAAGGCCAAGGGAAGCATCTACTGAGCTTGAGGTGCAACAGACTGACAGCCACAGAATCGCAGTACCGACAGTAGATCAGCTATCTCCTGCTGAGCAAACTTCGGCTCTGTCCCAAGATGTCGATGAGATTAGTCCAGTCATTCAGGCAAGATCGGTCGGGTTTGAATCACAAAGTCGATTCAGTGAGTCGTCTTCTAGCAATCATTCCGACATAAGCGCGGTACTTGACGATGAGATTTTGGTCGAACTTCAAAGACAGCGTGTTGCCGAGCAAGATCCAATGAGACATCAGGAACTTGCCAATCAGTACGACCAAAGATTGTTGCAGCTTATGCAAGCTCATGGCGATGGACGACAGAGCTTAAACGGGTTGTCCAGCAATCAGCGATGGAATCTGCGAGGCGGACAAGATGAGAACGAGGTGCATCAGCCGAAAATGTCCTTTTTTGCAAGAGTTCGCAGAATCCTGTGCTGCTGTAGTCGAGAAGACCAGAACTCTGAGCAGGCTCGTTCGCAGGAGCTCGACACTTACATCTCTGAAGCTCAAAATCGACCGCAAAGTGCGTTTCCCTACAGATATCGCGAGCCACATCCCGAGGGAGGCGGGATCGGCTTGGCACTTACGATACCAGAACCTCGACCAGCGACCCCATCTTCAGTACTAGGTATTGCACCACAGAGTCGAAATGTCTCTCACAATCTCGACTCGATTGACCAGAATGAGCATGAGGTGACGCCACCTCGGCCCACCATTAGAAGAATCTCTGAGCCAGCACCTGGCCACAGCATAACTTGGTCGAGGTCGGTCAATGAACGAGCGCAGACCAGAAGCGCAACAGAACCCATGATTGCTAGCCAGCAGCAAGCACAGGCTGGGCCTAGCACGCCTACCAGATCAGAAGAGCTAGGACCACTAAGTGATAGCGCACAGGCTAGTCATCATCGTCGCGCTGCGGCGCTCCTCGATGGCAGTGAGAACATATTACCGCTGATCAGTTCTGTGGTGGAGGAAGCGCAGGATCGTCAATTGAACAGATCCTCGGCGCCACCAAAGCGACTTGACGAAAGTCCAAACGAAGAGCAGCAGCATGGCGTGCAGCGCAGTGTTTCCAGCAGAAGATTGCGCGTCCAAATAACTCCGCGGCGACCGACTTCATTTACTCCGTTCAACTCGCCTGTTGAAAGCACTGCACCGATCGCAGCATTCGGAAATGGGTCGCCAAGGGAGAGACCAAAGTCTAGCATATTCCCAGAGCAGTCGCCCCGCTTGTGAGAAGCGATGGCCTGGAAGGCCCAGAAGTTGGTGTGCGGCTTGGGTAGATAGCATTTCGAATTGCTTCCTTGCTGTCTGGGCTTTCGTGTCCAAGTCCTGCACCACTCATACAGAATACATGATGTCGTCTCTTCAAGCAAATTTATCATGCTTGCCCTTCACCTTGACGTCAAGCATCTCCTCATGGTAATTCCCATCTCGTCTCGCCTTTTTCAGTCTCTTCACCTCATCATCCTCCAATCTCCTCCCCACTTCAGCTTCCAACTCTTTCCTGCTGATCTTGGCGCGCACCTTCTCCTTCTTTTCCTCTTTATGCTTGGGCTTAAACCTTGCCTGCATTCGTACCCTCACCGCGCTTTTCTCCGACGCAGTCTCGGCATCGCCCCTCACTTCCCCATCCTCATCGACTGAGACAAATCTCTCATACGCGCTGATATCGAAAGTGCCAGAAACAGTTTCCGAGGCGGTGAGCGTGAACGTCTCCTCCGGACTCACAGCTTCCCGCGTCGAAGAGAGGAAGCCGTACTTGTCGCAGCCCAAGTACTTTCCGTGATGTCCCTTGAATGTGAACTTGTTGCTTGTTCCAACAATCTTCTGGCTGATCCACACCTGCCTTACATCATGCGGCTCTGCGGTGGAAGGCTCATTCTCGACCATGTTTTCGATCTCGCTCGTGAAGACTTTGCCGAGCTGATCGCATGCAATACATGAGACCGTCTTCGAGGGCAATACGAGTGCGACTGGACCGGCGATGTCGTCTATGCTGTCTGCCGATACCCAGTTCTCATCGTCTTCGGGAGCTGCGTCGGCGGCGATCAGAGATTTGGATGCTGGCGCGTCATTTTCGTCTTCGGCGTCTTTGGCTTCGCGTTTTCGTTTCTTGACCTTTTTGTCGCCTTTGAAGGAGAGTGGCTTCACCATTTTCGTAGATTTTGTGGTCGATGTTGTGGTTGCGGAGCTTTAAAGAGCTTCACATGCAAATGGCAAGCTCAGATCTGCGGCAGGAAAGCTTGGCGAAAATCTTATCCGTCTTACGCAGCATACAGCAAAATATCGAGTGAAGACATCCATACACAAACATATGAGAGGTGTGAATTAGTCTGCGGTGGTCTATATTTATACTTCAAGCATTTGATTCAAGCATGGCTTTCCGCAGCCAAAGCCTTGAAGCCTTGCACCAGATCTGCCTTGAGGTCCTCCACATTCTCAACACCAATGCTCAATCGCAGCAGAGTGCCCTCGACTCCAGCATCACTCATACTCCTCCATTCAATCAAGCTCTCCGCTCCACCGAGACTAGTCGCGTGGTGAAAGAGCTTCAACTTGCTTGGCAGCCTCTTCGCCGCTTCCTCAGTCCTAGTCCAGATGCTAAACACAGGCCCGAACCCATTCGGCATCTGCTTCTTCAACCAACCCATATCTTCTTTCTGTAAACTTGCGTGCACGATCTTCGCAACAACTTCCTTCACGACATTGCTCTCGTCGTCGCCCTCGACAGCGTCATTGATGAACGTGACCAAAGCGTCCGCATTCTCCGACTGCCTCTTGACTCTGAGCTCAAATGTCCGCAGAGACCTGACACCGAGCCAACCTTCCATGCTGCCCATCACTGAGCCGAGGAACACTCGTTCGTAGAACATGCCCCAGTAGTCTTTCTCTCTACCTGGCCTAACAGCAATCACTCCGCAGAGCATATCCGAGTGTCCACCAATATACTTTGTGCCCGAGTGCATGATGAAGTCCGCTCCCCACTTGAACGGATCAAGAAGTGGTGGTGGCGCAAATGTAGCATCAATCGTCAAAACTGCTCCTCTTTGATGTGCCTTCTCGGCAAAGGCCTCAAGATTATATGCTTGGCCGGTAGGGTTCACAGGCGTCTCCAAATGTATCACGTCGCCTTTGCCTAGACCAGCCTCATCCCAGCTCTTTTCGTCAAAGAGATCCACGATCTTGCAACCCGTGAGCTTCTTGAATATACTGAGAACTCCATGACAACCATGATAACCTTCTCCAATTGCCACGACTTTGGGGTTCAAAAATGTTAGGAGAGCATGAAATGCGCTTAAGCCAGAGCTGTAGGTCAGTGCTGGACCGCCAAGGATGCTCGTCAGCATTACTTCAAGGCGGGAAGTGTTGGGTGCTGTGAGGCGAGAATAAATGTGTGCATCGCCTTTCATGGGTCCGCCGGGTGGACATAGTGATGTGAAGTCGATGTCGCGTTCGCGGATGAGTTTGTCAGGATCGGATGGATAACGGAATGTGGTGGACACGTGTAGAGGTGGTGCAACGTCGACATTCTGGTTGATCTGGTCATCGGCGTGAATGGCTAGAGTTGCCAGAGACAGATTTCTGAGGTATGACGATGAGTCCTGGTCGGCAGGCTTTGGAATGGTGAGATTGCTGGTGTTGGGATTGCCATTTGCGTTGCCATTGGTCGCCATGCTGGGTGCAAGTGAGAGAAGAAGAAGAAGAAGAAGAAGAAGAAGAAGAAGAAG
>JAASFE010003322.1:432120-452861 GCA_013365205.1 Pseudocercospora cruenta
ATAGGGAGCGTTAGTTTTAAGATAAATCGTACTTAGTATAAGCTTTTTAACTTAATAAGATAATCTTAGAGGTTTTTAGCTAATCTATCCTAAGATAGTAGCTTCTATTCCCTAAGAGCTATTATATTCTAAGCGGAGGTAGTAGTAATAGTAAGGGCTTATATTAGGTTCCTTAGAAGCTCGTTTATTAACGCCTCTATCGCTCGGTATAATAAAGGCCTTAGTATATTACCCGCTAAGTTTAAGCGTTTAAGCGCGGCGCGCGTAGCGGATAACTTAGCCTCTATCTATTACTAGCGTTTATATATTTCTTCGAGGATTCTTTATATATTATATACTTAGGAGGGTACCTACGTAGGTTCCCTAGCTACTAACGCGTTTATATTAGACTCTAGCGTAAGGTTACTAGAATCTATAGTTTTAATCGAACCTAATATTATAGGCGAGTAATATATATACTAAGGCTTAAAGTAGTATTTAATAGGTTCGATAAGGAAGGAAGGTCCTCTCTAATAGGGACTATAAGAAAAGGAGCGATACGCGAGGCTACGGGAGTATTAAGCTACGTACGTAGGCCTAAGGTATTAGGCCTATACTAAGTCTAGGGTCTAACCCTTTATACTAACTATTTCTCGTATATCTATAGAACTACTTACTCGCGTATTTCTTAGACGATCTAGGGTATCCTATACTTTATATACGAGTCTATAAGTTTATAGCCTTATAGAGCTCTCTTCGTAAAGATCGCTTAAAGAACTCTATTTAATATATACTATAGTAGGCTTCTAGATCTAATAGGTATTATAAGGGTCGTATAGCTACTAAATAGATAGTAGAGCCGCTACGCTAGTAAATATTAAGTAGGTTTATAAAATATCTATCTTAGTTAATAAGGTTATAGATTACTACTAGCTCGTATATAGCCTAATCCGTAGAGAGATAGGCGTCTTAGCTAGTTTAAAACTACGCTTCTATATACCTCTTCTATAGAGCCCTATCTACTAAGAGTATTATACTATATAGGATATAGGCCTCTATAGAGATCTTAGTTCCTTTTAAAATAGGTAGAAGATTAGTATAAAGAAGAGGTTAGAGACCTAGTAGAAATAATTAAGTTAGCTAGATAGCTACTAAGTATAAGAACTACGAAATAGTAGAGGAAACGCGACTTCTACGTCCGAGTCCTTACTATAGTAATTATAAACGCGACTAAGGGTACTTAGAGGTTATAAAAGGCGTATAGAAGCTACTATAGATAGGATATTAAGTTATTAACTACTACGCTATAATAGAGCCTATTAAGGAAGTACCTCTTTACTAGACTTCTTAAACTTCTTAAACTTCTTAATCTTCTTAATCTACTTAAATTATTAGTAGAAGATACCTACTATAGCTTTAATAACTATTAACTAATAAACTAACGATACTACTAGATTAACGACTACTATAGAATACTTACGAGGCTTTTAAATACGGCTAATAATACTATCGGATTATACCTACCTTTATACGCTATACTATTAAGTTCCTTCGTCGTTTCCTTAGTTAGTATCTATTAAGAATATTAGCCTTCCTTAATAAGCCGTATTCGATAGTTTAATATATTACTAATAAGCTAGAGATACTAACCCTTTAATACGTTATATAGGGCCTACGTTAGTTTAGTATACCTATTACTAATCGTATTATCGACTTCGTTATAGACTTAGTAGAAGGCCGTAGAGCTAGCTATACTAAGATTAAGGAAGAACTAGGTCTTAAGTATTTAGTTTCTATAGTTAGGTACTATTTAAACGAGCTTAGATACTATAAGTAGGTTATAAGGAAGATACTATTACTAGATATAGATATACTTAATCTAAGGCCTTAGTTTAGTATATAGTTACTAGTATAGCTAGATACTAGTAGAGTAATAATATTCTTTAATAGTATAGCCTTCGGAAGGGATAGATTAATTCGTACGTTTATAATCTATCTTATTAGTAAGGTATATAATCTAAACTACCTTAGACCTTACTTCCGGCGGATTAAGATATAGTATTACTTTATACTTATTACTAGTAAGTAGAAGAGCCGAATAATCTTCTTTAACCGTATCTAGGGTAAGATTAGTATACGTATCTTTACTAAGTATATAATATTAAAGATTATCTACTTCTATAAAGAAGTTACTATAAAGATCGCTATAGAGAGGGTAGATAAAGATCTCTTAGAGAGCGACGACTTCAACCTACCTATTTATCTACTCGCTATTATCTAGTAACTAATATAGCGTCTACTACTTATCCTTAATAGTACTTTAATCTATAAAGTATAATATACTTAAGATACTCTTACCGCTAGTAATATCGACTATTATCTAGATATATAGCTACTAAACTCGCCTAATCTTAACCTAATTAAGAATATCTAGGCTCTTATAAAGTATCGGCTTAATACCTAGTATAGATATCCCTTAAGTAATAAGAGGTATTAAGAGATAATATAGAACTATTAAGATACTATAATTAAGGCGGAAGTTAAGGCGATTACGGGCTCGTTCTATCGTCGAATAGTAAGGGTTGTATAGCGTAATAGATAGTATACTAGATACTAAATATTAAGGGTTATTATCTCGGTTTATTAAGCTAAATAGCTTATCTAGTCCTTACTATAGAGATTTTAGTATCTTTACGTAATATAATAGTAGGGTATATAGTTATTGAATAGACGCTTAATTAGATTAGATTGCCTCGCTTATATGCCTTCATTTGATTATTATATTGCAGGGTGCCTAGTTGTAGCAAGGGTTGGTTGTGGATACCCACTAAGGATGAAAGCCTACTATACCGCTGTAAACACGACAAGATACGACAGGCTGGGTGCCTTCGGGCATGAGTACCATCGACAACACTGCCGCCCAAGCTGAGACGACCATTCCATTCTCCAAATCTAGCGAAGAAGTGTCCTCTGTTCAGACAGTGCCCACACTTCTGTCCCAAAAGCAGCGCAGTAATCTGTATACTCCTGAGCGATCTTCGGTTTTGCAGGTTCTAAATCATCGTTTGGCGGTGTGATAGACCTGTGCTTTGTAATATCGACACTGCAGAGAAGTGCTGCACAACACAACTGATTCAAGAGGAAGTGACATGGATGTTGTGCTGCAGACATCCGAAACTGCTCGGCACTTTTTGATGTAGCGCTCGGTACCGCTTCAAGCTTGATCTGACCTGACCTCTTCGCGGAGATGCTCGCTTCTGACGCGAAAGGCGATCGCATGGCAAACATCTGGCGCTTCAGGGGAGACTGACAGTCTGCCAGAACTTGGTCTGCATCGTGCTGCATCCACTTCACTCGTGTAGGAGTCTCGACGAAATCGCTCGAAAATTCTCTCTAGCGCCCTCGCATCTACCACACGACATGAGCTTCTTTTCGAAACCGGTTCGAGACGATTGTAAGTGACTTCCTTCTGCAACTCGTTCTGAGTGTATTGAGCTCCAATCGCATACGATGACCTCGCGAAGATAGCGGGAACTTAGCAGCCCTCCAGGCACTCTTCTTGCGGCGCTTGCAGCTCTTGCGAATATGGCTTCCACCTCCGGCACATCAACTCGATCGCCAACTTTACGGCTGCCGACTCCTCCTGCAGTGAGCTTGAAATACAGTTTTAAGGACATCGCCGACATACTGCTGCAGGGACGATGCTCTTGCCGTCCCTTGGCGCCCTTCAACACGGGAAGACCAAAACTCAGAGCTAAAACCTTATGCAGTTGTTCCCGATTTCCACCACTGTCCGCAAGCTAATTGTCGTCTCGGTGCACACCATCATCTACTCTACACAAAATGTGCAGCCCGTAGCGCCGAGCAGAGTTCGAACTTTCGCAAGAGAGGGGATTGTGCCCAGACTGGTTGATGAAAACCTACTTGGACAATCTCGATCATGCGCTTCACGGCTCGGCTTAAACTGCATCGGCGGTTTGAAGTCCAAGAAGTGATGCTCTGATGTGCCACTTGACGGACCGAATGAATCGTGCCAATCACAGCGGGTTTGTTGACGCTTCGCGACTCTGGCCCTAGATGTACTGTTGGATTTAAGCAAACCATCGAGTGCCTGCTCTCCAACGCTCTGCCAAGGCAAACAACCACGAGATTTGGTAAGCAGCTCTCAGGTCCGATATCGCGCAATGCCTCAGGATGCCACAATTGCGATCCTGCCTGCGTTGTACATGTAAAGTAGTGTTTTGCAGCAGACCGAGAACCCTGACGAGAACCAAACATCATCGCTTCGAATCTATCGATGCGAAGCGAAAGACTCCGATTTCACAGGTCAATTGCAGCCACGCCCCGATTGTGCACGCTGAAGCAATAAACCTCACCTCTCCAAGCCCCGCTTGTATCATACGTCGTGTGGACACCGTTCAAGTACCACTCATCAGATATCATGGCTCCCAAGCCTGAGTCTGTGCCTGCGATATGGCTGCGTGGTGGCACTAGCAAAGCTTTATTCTTCCACGAGAAACACGTACCGCCACCAGGGCCGGATCGAGACCGCTTCCTAATGCGCATAATGGGCTCTCCAGATCCAATGCAGATTGACGGCATGGGAGGAACATATCCCGTCACAAGCAAAATCGCCATCATCAGACCTTCAGAGCGAGAAGATGCCGATGTAGATTTCATCTTCGTTCAGGTATCTGTCAATGAAAAGTTCGTAGACTACGATGCGGGTTGTGGCAATATCTCTTCTGGTGTTGGACCTTTTGCTATCAATGAAGGGCTCGTGAAAAGCAAACGGATAGGACAAGCTGCTAATGGCTATACCACGCAAGAAGTCCGCATTTATCAGCCTTTGTCCACGAAGAAAATCCTGGTTGCCCATGTCCCTATGAATCCTGACACTGGGAAGTTCATAGAAAAGGGCGAGTACCAGATCGCAGGATGTCCGGGAAGTGGCTCACCTATACTAATGGACTACCGCTACACAATTGGAGGAGGAGTTGATCGGGTTCTCCTACCCACTGGTCGACCTACCGACACCATGGACATCGACGGAAAGACGGTAAAATACACTATATGCGACGCAGCTCATATCATCGCCTTCGCCTATGCATCCGACTTCGGACTCGAAGGAGACGAGCACCCTAAAGCCATCAATTCGAACCAGGATCTCCTCGCAAGAGTCCGAAAATTCAGAGGTCAAGCTGCTTTCAAAGTCGGGATGTGTAGCGACCCATCGACAGTAGACAAGGAATCCCCAATTTTGCCTATGGTCGCTCTGCTGTCGCCGGCTTCAGGTTCAGAAGCACACATTCAGTCGAGGCTGTTCTTGGATAATGCTTGTCATTCGGCCATGGCTGGTGCTGGTGCGACTTGTACCGCAGCGGCCAGTCGGATCAAGGGCTCTCTGGTCGCAGAGATCATGAGACCGGAGGCGTTGGAGGAAGGAATTTTTAATGTACAACATCCGAGTGGTGTTTTGCCTATTACTATTAGCACTGGTCCGAAAGATGAGAAGGGTTTGCCTACGTTTGAGACTTTGTCGTTTGTGAGAACGGCGAGATATTTGATGAAGGGGGAGATTTTCGTTCCTGAAGATCTGGATGTCTCATTTTGATACATGTGAAGAAAATAGGAGTTCATATGCTCATGCGTTCGTGGGAAGCACGAAGCTGTTTCAGATCCACGCGAGAGCCCTTTCAACCAGTTACATGAGTCTAATCATTCATCTATAGCTTCGCCTTTCCTCTCAACGCCATTCTCCGCTTCTCAGAATCATCGCAAGGCAACACAAAACAAGGTATAGCAGCCTGCTGCTCAGGGTAGTTGTACGGCGCACTCGGATCAACCTTCGCAGAGGGTACGTCGCCCTCGCTTGTCCCAAACTCGAACAACATATCTGGATCTTGCGTATTGCCCCAAGCAGAAATCTTGGTGACCTGTCTCGTAGCACCAAAGAGAGCTTTGTGTTGAGATACCATAAATGCTCCACCCCGACCGTTCGGAGATCCAAGCAACGCCAGACCTTCATCAGAGTCAGGTGTGAAGCTGCTTCCTGGGTAATTGCCTAGATCTTTGTTTACGGGAGGTTCGAGACCGACGTTGATTCTGAGTACGTTTCTGGATCCGTCGTTGTTGACGTGAAGTCTGAGGATGTAGTGGAGTGGCTTGCTGGGTCCACAGCCTTCTCTCCAGGTCAAAGCGTTTATATCTGACCACTTCTCTATGACTGGTAGGTCCGAGGCCGTGAGTGCTGGGTTTTCTTGTGCGTTTCGTGGACTGTTGTTTGAGATTGCGAGCATCATGCCGGCGTCGCAGTTGTAGGCGTTTGAGTAGTAGCCTCCGGTTCTCTATACGCGGAATCAGTAATTACTGTAAATGCTCCACGAGGGAATTCGAGCACTTACGTATCCTTTGCCTGACTTGGTATTGATGTGATCTTTGGAGAACTTCTCGTATTTCCAATAGATGTATGTCCAAGATGGGTCGGTGGTGGGAGGAACCTTGAGCTTCTCCATGACATCTTGGCTGTATCGATGGTTTCTGTTGATGCTCTCTGAGTCAACCATTTGCCAGCCTGCATCCGCAATCTCGTGGTAAGCTGAACCAGTCGCGGGATATCTGGGATCCTCTGTAGGCGAACGCATGAGCGAGTTCAACTCGCATCCTCGAGCAACGTCTTTATCGTAGTAGTCGTGCTGTCCAGGTGTTCGTTTGAGCAGGAGATCAACGCCCCTCCGCATGCGCCTATATTTCATCCGGGATTGAACGTTCATGGTGTTAATATTTGACAGCGACGCTCTTTGCCTCTGCTCTCGCGGTTCCGGTCGTAGTGGAGCATCTCGCCTCTTGTGCTTTGCGGGTGGTGCAGTTGAGCCTCCCAGCTCAAACATGATATTTGGCCAACCTTCTGAGACAACAGCGTTGGCTTTTCCTTCGCTCGCATCCCATACTCGAATCTTCGAAATCTGTCTTGTAGCGCCAAATAAGTCCTTGTGCTGAGCCAACAGCCACGCAACTCCTCGGCCATTTGGACTTCCAATGATCGCATTGGCTTGCCCTGCTTCTGTCTCGTCCTCACTCGAAGGACGGAAAATACGTGCTAGAGCATGGTCAACAAGTAAACATGTTTGTTCGTCGGCTCGAATGCGCACCTTTGGCAAATGTACCGAGCTTGCTAGCTGTCAAGAGCACGTCTTTGAAAGTGGAGACGCCGTATAACTGTTGCAGATTTCTCACAGTCTCTGGGTTCTTGACAGTGGTGCGAAGAACGTAGTTGAGCGGTTTCGTAGGGCCACACCTGTCCCACCATTCGAATGCCATGATTTCCGACCACTGACGAAGTGGCGTGATTTTGTCCTTTGGAGGAGGCTTCTTGACGTGGAGTGGCCCTTCGTTGACTATAGCTACGAGTATGCCGTGGTCACAGTTGAAAAAATTCTTGAACGTCGCTCCTGTTGGCTGGCAATTGCTTAGTCGAAACACTGAACAATTCGTAGAACATGACTTGCCTCCCATTTTGGATTCTCTCTGGGGACTGGATACAGCTGGCTCCATGTGACCATGTCCCAACTCTGATCTAGAATACTTGGAGCTCCCATATGAGCGAAGGCAGCACGAACGGAGTGAGGCACATCGCTGGGCTCGAAAGCGTCTGCGATTCGACCTCAGCCATAAGCACCCACATCGCCAACAGTCGCACCCTTATGGGCAATGCTAGGATTGGGGGCATATTCGGGAGGCAGAGTCTCGCCTTCCATCAAGCACATAAGGCTGAATCCCTCCATCTGATCCGTGTCGTAGTCTCCTCCTCTCTTTTGCGATGGGGCATCAGGATCTCGAAGCATAACCACGCTCGAAGCGGCGTATTGCTCTGTGCTGCGATGTTCAAGATCATGGTTGAGCAGCCCGAGCGGCTGCGCGAACTCATCCCGTAGAAAGAGCAATGTAAGCGCTCCGAGCAGTAGTAGTACCGCTGATGTGCGGGAGATTTTGAACCTTCGTTGAGCGAACGGCATGGCGAAGTTGTTTTGCAGCGCATTCAAAGTTGGAGAATGTGGCAGCTGAGGCGGCAGTGTTGTATCCCACGTATACGTGGATAGTGATTGTGAGCTAGGTAGACGAGCTCTATCAGAAGCCACTCCAGTTCTGGTTGTAGAGCTGCTAAGGTGAACAAGCATTACCTTATGCGCTGCACAATGCAAATGCGGTCATTCGCTTGCTCGTGCGCGGTTGGCGTTGCTTTCATGTAGATATCACATGCTGCGACATCAAGTGAGCTACGAGATCCCATGTGATGGATGGAGAGCATAAGGGCCCTGGAACGTCCCATCACTCAGCTTCTCCAAGGCTCACTGGTAGTCTTTCGCTATCGTCAGTTTCTGTTCACTGTTCGCTTCCATTGCGATGCCATAGCCGCTGTACGTAGGATACCCGCTGGCTTCCTGCATTTAAATCCAGCTTCACATACTGCCAGTACTGCTTCTCAAGGTCCCCAAGAATTAGCCTTGCGGCTGTGTGATCCATGGCTACATGTATAGTATAGTCCAAGATGTGTCAGGGTTTCGACCTCGCATCCAGGCTCTAACACTGCTATGAGTCTGGCTGCGGCCAGCAAATCATAGTGGTCCGGATTGACGGCTCGTAGATCTAACGGCCTCCGAGCGTGGTCCTCCAGAGCATAATTTCGTCGTCTTAAGTGGCAGTAGTTGCTAAATGCTCGATATGATCGGAGTTTCTTGGTCATGCTTGATCACTGAGATGCAAGCGTGAAAATCTTTGGCTGAAAGCAAATCGGCAATTTTGGAATCCTGTTGTATGAAAGAGATGACTCTTCGTGAAGAATGTTATGTGTACAAGACTTACGATTGCGTCCACGAACATGTCTACCAACCTGGAAGCCATGCGCTTTGACTCGTTCGCCGTGCTTCCACTTGGTCTTCTCTCATCTTTCGAGACATTCAATGGAGGAATTGTCGCACTGTGTCCCGGGAAGGAACAAGAGAGCTGTAGTAGAACTGTAAGCACATTATCTCAGGTGAAGTGCATCAGAAGCAGTCAGAACCATGCCGTCCAGCAACAGCATCGAACCTCTCCTTAGCAACAGTGGTATCGATTCTGGCTCAGCCAACAAGCAACACGATCCGTCCAAACCGTATTCACTGGGAGTTTTCCAGGTTGTAAGTTAAAGAGCCGGGAGCATGTGGCATCAAGCTGAGGATATTGCCCAGCCTTCGCAGCATTGTCTTGCCAGCTGCAACCTGACGAGATACCTGGTCTCAGATGTACAACCCTTTGAATCTCCGGTCCGGTATGGATGGGTATCCGGGAAAGCTCGACCCGAGCCACGATGTCTTGCTACCTCTCCCGCGACTCGCGAATCTTGTCTGGATGGCGCATTAAACGGAGCCAGGTCCTTTCATCGTAATAGGACCGAGCTCCTTCCTTCGCCTTTTCTGTATGAGTGTATGAGGAGGGGCAGGTCACGATAAAGAGCTTGTGATCGGCTACACGATATGAGAAGAGCAAATAGATGCCCATGCGAAGCCAATCAAGCTTGCAACGAGCAGTACTCATCACACGGTGGCTGGGAGCGTCACAGGCTGCGTACAAAAAGAGATCAAGCGCAGATGGCGGTGCGGCGAGATATGCAGAGCAAAAGCTGGCAGAATGGGCCCATGGTGTCTGTAGTGCTGCACTGCACGACGGTGGTGGCTAGAGTGCTAGAAATAGCCGCGCCGATGTCTGTTGTCTGATCTGATCGAAACCTGCTCGAGACGTAAACTTTGCAACTGCGTCACCATGCGGTAACAGAGATCGCACGGATAACGAAGGCCGCTCTCACCTCAGCGCAGCACCTCGTGATGGTGAAGACTGTGAGATGGTGGGACAGAGCGCTAGGCAGTCGTGAAGTGCTCTTGGAGATCTCGAGCAGCAGGCGACGTACTGATGTACCCTGCTACAGGCGCTCCGCATCTCGAAGAGTTCAACAGGCATCGTGCACTTCGGTCTGTGCTTCTTGCGAAGCTCTCCCCACAATAGAAACGCGGCAGCTCTCTAGCGTGGAAGCTCATTTGTTTGTTTGCAAGCTGCCAGGGCGCCAGCATCAGGAGCACACAAGACAGACGATAGAGAATGTAGACAGTGCACAAATAATGAGTAGGCTGGCGGTGCGCAGCGCATGCCAGCCAAGTGTAGTGATGACTTTGGTACAACCTGCTGGTTTCGATGGCGGAAGCATGGAAGCGAGCAAGCGGACGTGGGAGCGGTTGGACTGCTCAGGATCGTGAGAGTTTGATGCATGTCCAGCCGGGCAGCGCCTGCCACATTCTACAGCGATCATTGGCTCAAAACCTGTGGTACGTGACGATACTTTACCCCACTTGCTTTGGAGCCTACACTTGAGCAGGAACTTTGCTCTCTTCTCTCCTTCTTCTGCCTACATCACCTCCATCGACACCTCTTCTCACTGTACATACCGGACACATACCAAGTAACATCAGAAGAGAGGCCCATCATGATTGTCGACCCTGTTCAGGCGTTTGCGAAGCCGACGAGCTCTGTCGCTCCGGGTGAGCATAACGATGACGACAGCACTTGAGAAACCTGTACTGACAGCTCTGCAGTTCCTACCGTCGTCCCAAGCCTTCCAGAGTACCAAGATGCCTCTGAGACTGGTACCAGGACCCTCTGGTGAGTCGTCACGCTCAAAGAGATGAGAGATCAAGCTGTTCTGGTCGCCTTCATGCGATGGACAGCTTCGATAGCTTGTCGAAAAGCTTCAAGAGCGAGGAACTGATATCCGATATAGGGTTGTCTTCGTGGTCATGCTTGTTGCGACAATCGTCTTCTCTGGCATGGCATGGAGCGTTCCAATGGTGAGCTACTACCATCAACCCGAGCTTCTTGTTCGTCCCAGACTAACAGCTGTTTTCAGAGCAAGCGTCTTTACCACGTTATCACCGCCTCCATCACCACCATTGCTGCTCTCTCTTACTTCTCCATGGCTACTGGACATGGCGTGAGCTACCACCACGTCTCCGTCCGCGAGTCCCACAAGCACGTTCCAGACACCGAGCACGACCTTTACCGCCAGGTGTACTGGGCCCGCTACGTTGACTGGGCTCTCACCACTCCACTCCTTCTCCTCGACCTTGCTCTTCTCGCTGGCTTGAACGGTGGCACCATCCTCATCACCATCTTTGCCGATGTCATTATGGTCTTGACCGGTCTCTTTGCTGCTTTTGGCTCTGAGGGCACTCCACAGAAGTGGGGCTGGTACGCCATTGCTTGCATCGCCTACCTCGTTGTGATCTGGCAATTGTTGGTTCACGGACGCGCATCCGCCAGCGCCAAGGGTGGCAAGGTCGGCAACTTCTTCGCTGCCATCGGTGGCTTCACTTTGATCATCTGGACTGTCTACCCAATGTAAGCTTCGATCAAGTATTACTACACTCACAGAGCTCGAGACTGATGATTATCTAGCGTCTGGGGCATTGCTGACGGCAGCCGCAACATGAACGTTGATGAGGAGATCATCGCCTACGCTGTCCTTGACATCTTGGCCAAGCCAGTCTTCGGTGCCTGGTTGCTTTTCACCCACGTCAGCATGCCAGAGACCAATGTTGACGTTGGTGGATTCTGGTCCCAGGGACTCTCTGGCGAGGGCCGCATCCGTGTCGGTGACGACGATGAGGGTGCTTAGATTGCTTCTCACCACGACACTTGAGGTCAAAACCGGCGAACGAAGAATCTTGCTACGATCAAGTCAAAAACAGCAGCAAGAGGAGTTTGGCGGAATGAAGAACGGCACTTTGTGCTACCAAAAGATAACGAAACTCGAACGTCCAATACGAGCATGAATCGGAATGACAGGCATTTTATCGGGTTACGGGCGATACCATTCAGGCGAAAGTCACTCACATGCTCTTTTACGAGCATTTGTATTCTAGTGTTAATGATAATTGCGAACAAACGGCGTGGTACGGAGCACTCTTCTCTACACACCTCATCTCTTCTCTTTCGATTGACAGATGCTTGACTCTCGATCGCCCATCAAAGTCATGCGTTGCTTCTCCTCTTTGTAACCTTGTCGATTCTTGCTGCATGCGGTCATCGCCGTGCCAACGTGACAGGCCCCGCATTGAGCTCAAGCATGAGAGTTGTACAAGCGTATCTCCGTATCCAAGAGCTGTCTATCCAAGGGTCTGAGCTATTGCTGATGCTTCACGTGTTCCTAGAAACAATCGCAAGACATAGTAGAAACAAGATTCGAACTTGAAACCGTGCGATTGGGATCTAAAACACGAATCCTCGCTCTGACGTCGTGGCTTGGACGTTGCACGTTTGGGCAGCGAGGCGCAGGCCAGTGACGAGCAATTCTCACGTTTCTGGTTTCTCAGGAGACAACCACGACCAAACACGCAAACAGATTGGAAACAGCGAAAAGCCAACTCACGAAACGATCAACCAGACCACATCACTTACATCTTCACGAGAGCGAACATGGCATCCAACCAATCTGAAGCTGGTGTTGAAAGCACCTCCTCAAGTATCCTCGAGAGAAGAAACAGTTTGGAGAAGCATCTACAGCACCGTCCAGATGAGCAGGACTTGAAGGTATCCTTGGTAACATTGCGCGAGTGAGAATGGCCGGTTGACGAACAACAGGATAGGCATATCTTGCTGGACACAACGGCAGCGCCGGCGTTGCAGGCGCGACAGCAAGAGCTGGAGAGGCAGAGAATCACAGATAACCTCAAGAAGGTAAGTGCGCGTTGCTGCGACTCTACTACAGGTGTCTTTTCCTTATTGCTACTCAAGATGCCATGATGCAGGCATGAGAGTGCTGTAGTCGAATACCATTTACAGCCGACATGACACTCCTGCTGGACTGGCAAGGTATATCTGGCGCGCATTGTGGCCGTGAAGCCTCCTCCAAGCATTCCAATCGCAACAATATATGCTTGAACAGGCATGGGTTGCGAATGGTGCTTCGAAGATTGCTTCATGACGCGCATGCGAAGAGGATGAGGCTTAGCAGGCATATGGTACACGGAGAGCTTCCTCGAGCTCCCGAGCGTCCGATTGTCAGCCAGGGCATAGTCACGATTGCTGACAATGAACCAGGGTCTCAGCCATCGCTCGGACAAAGAGACACTCATCGCAAAGAACATCCTCCCAGAGTCGACCGCAGCTCCGGCTATCCAGGCTCAGCAGAAGGAGTTGGAGCATCACATGCGTGCAGACAGCTTGGAGAAGGCGCTAAAGGACCGTCCCACCCAGGAACAGCTCGTCAAAGACGGCATCCTCAAAGGCCAGTAATCATCTGCATGAACATCGTTTCGTACTAAATATGATCAGACGAGAACGCGGTGTCTGAGGCGTAATCGCTACCGCAACTGTGAAGGAAGTGGATTTTCTGCAGGAATAGTGATTATGAGTGTTGATCATTCATTACTGCACTGGTCCTGCGAGGCCTCATGGAGAAGGACTCGCAGACGTGGCGAGTGGGATTGCGTAGCATCCGAGGTGGATCTGTACTGTTTCAATGCGCAGCTCGCTCCCACCGTAATACTGTAGATCAGTAACAGGTGCAGCTCCAGGCCTTGCCTGCTGTTTTTCCGCACTGCCTGACTCTTCACTAAAATTCGAAAATTGATCGCCGGAGAAAAGAGAGTAGAATGACCGAAATTTTTGAGACACATTGTGTGCACTGAAAGTGAAAACGTCCGCAACCGTCTTCTTGTAGTGAGGGCTTCTGCCGCAAGTCACATGCAGGCTGGCATTAGCTTCTGCTGGGGCAGTTGCAAATAGCAACGGAAGCTACGCGCTAAGCGCTTTTCTCATCCACACTTCTCCGTCTCAGAGTGCGTCGCTTGGTATCTGCGAGTGCTGAGCGAGGAGAATTGGCACGCAGTTGGAATCAATATTAGGCACTGAATTTGGGTAGCAGCACATGTGTTGCTGAGATCGTTGACGAGTCGTTCACGCTCGAGGGCAGCAGGCCAGATCCTCCCAACGTAGGTTGTGCGTTGTGCGCAATCCATGCGGGAGCACAGGCCAACGCCAAAAGGTTGTTTCAGAGTGCTGCCAAAAATACTTTCGGTCGTTCTGTTGTCTCGGCGGCGAGCAGCTTTCGGTTGGACTCGCTGCTGCTGTTCGTCTTTCGAGAGACAAGCGACCTTTTCGAGGCCACGCGCGCTCACCACTACACGGCCTGCATTCACACTCCCAGCTGCGTGGACCTGACGACGTGTGCCTGGATTGCAGCATAACTACACTTTCTCTCGAGAAGCGCCCTCCCGCCCGCTGGACAAACGAACCCGGCTCTGCGACCGCTGCTTTCTTTGTTTCGACACCTACGAGAGGCGCATTCGGCCGTCTGCAAGAGACTTGATCAAGACTCGCACCGAAACACACTCCTCTTGAGGAATCTATTCTGGCTACAGTATTGCGTTGCGACCAGAAGCCAGCCAGCGCTTAGTGACCCATCACGCTTCGTCCAAGACAGCGAATTCCAGGTCGACTGCGATCTCTTCGAGTAGCGACGCCGCATACACGCTCATACGACGAGCAGCAGGTCTCTGCATAATCCTCGTCGCGACGCATCTTATATTGCTGCGAGCAGCCATCCAGAGCCGCGGAGTCTTTATTCAGCGCGTGAGCGAGGAATACGGGCCCTCTGAGCTTTCAAGCTTCTCACGGTAAGTTTTGCAACAAACCTTGCGCCCTGCCAGGGGATCTTTGCATGGAAATGTCCATCAGCAGCCAAATCGAACACCTTGCTCTCGCCTCATATCCGCTCCCCTCTTTATATCATCAGCGTCCCAAATGCTGGTGGCCATGAGTGTTGCAATGCTAATTGGTGAGCCCTAGCCGAGCGCCTACAGGCCAAACTTAGCTCTCGAGCCCCCATTGGTCCAGTCCTCGAGCCGCCTTCTGGAAAGCTGCAAGCCAGTGATCGACTTCTCAGCTGGCCTCACGTTCGTCTGTCCTTCTTGTTGCCCGGCTTATTCGCAGCGTCTAATCTGCAGGCCTCACGCCCATTCACTCTTCTTCAATTTTCTCCCCCGCGCGAGAGAGCATGTGGTGAATGGACTGCTAAGAAAAGCATCCCACCCTGCCCTCGCTCAAGGATCACTATACACTCTCTACCATCTATCCTCGACGCCAAAGGCGCGACGCCGTTCCCTGTGTAGTGTTTGGCGCCGTCGAGATCTGGTATCTCACCAGTAACAGTCCTTCCTGGAGAAGGCATTACGGTGCGTATTCATTGATTGCGCAACACACCCAACCACTCATACCTTTGTACCTGCGGCCACTGCATCTTCGGTGCATGTGTCTTGCGCTCACATGTACCACGGTTGGCAAGCGCCATGGTTCTTTGACGCAAACGGCAGTATCGCTAACAGCGATACGACTTTACTTTGCCAACTGCCTTGTGCCATTCTTCACTTTGATTCACCTCACTTTCTGGCTCGTTTCCTCTGGCAGGAAACATCACACTCGCTGACATGACCTCGCCCAGATCTTTAATAGCCAATTGGCACGACGAAAGTACATACTTTACACCGCAGAACGAAATTAGGAAACCTCATGGCCCGCGCTTCTGGCAAAAGTGAAGAATGAACAACGGTCCATCGCCAGAAGCAACTACATTCTCTATTCGATCAATGTTTTCACCGATCTCGCCCACGACAAATATGTCGCACATGGACGAGCAAACCAAGCAATTACCTCAACCTTCCATTCCGAGCTCGCAAAGAAGTCTTCAGCCTTCACCAGAGTACGAAAGCTTTGTTCGAAAGTTTCATCAACATCAACTAAGCGATTCAACGAACACGACCGGTTCAAACGACTCATCTCCGACTACTACCATCTCTACTGTGGACGATTCAAGTGCGACAGAACCTTCGCCCGGCTCGTCACCGGAGTCGCCTCCGCCCACGACCTTTGCCGTGGGCATGCTTAGACCGCGCACTGCTGATGACCGAAGTGCTCCGTTCTTTGAGCTGCAGAAACAGCCGCCGCCGAGGAAAGGCCGCAATCTCAAGAATCTTGCCGTCAATACCTCAAGACATGGACCACGAGCCGCATCAACGACCAGTCTTCCACTGCAGGTCCAGCCCGACCAGAATGCGTCCGTTTTATCGCCCTCCTTTGTGAAGCCTCCCACTCCACCACGACGGAAACCGAGCAATCTTGGATTGACCATCCTCACACCTGGAGGCAGTAAACCAGCACCTCAGGAGATCAAGCTTGCAATCCCACCAACGCCAGGTGTAACACGACCCTCTCTTCGCCACTTCCAATCTTCCCCATCATTACCTTTAATGCCAAGTCTCGGTATTCCCCATTACAATGCATCAGATTTTCAAAAACCTCGGTTACTGGAGACAATCTTCTCACCTGTCGAGCAGCCTGCTGAAGCACCGCAGATTGCCGAAGAAGAGGAGGAAGAGGAGCAGAATTTTGATGTACCTCTTTCCCGGGAAGAGAAGCCCGAAGCCTACCCGGACGGACCCATCTGTGTCTACGATCCAAGTATTGATCTCTACCTTGAGCCTACAGCAGAACAAGCAAGACAATATGATGTGATTATGAACGTGGCGAGCGAAGTACGGAATCCACTATTGGGACTCAATGAATCAGCTCCTACCGAGCCTGAGCTACGGATAGATGGCGGTGGAGGCATTCAATTTGCGCCCAAGAAAGAACGTGATCATCTAGTGGTCAAGAAGGAAGACGCTTTGGCCCAGGACGCCTCCTCTCCAACCACACCGAAAGCCTCACCATTGAACGCAACATTTCCCACAAAGGTCGCAACAGTCAACGATCCGGAGTACATTCACATTCCTTGGGAGCACAACAGTGACATCGTCCCGGACCTGCTACGATTATGCAAGCTCATTGACGACAAGGTTACTCAAGGGAAGCGTGTATTGATACACTGCCAATGTGGTGTGTCCCGGTCCGCTAGCCTGGTAGTTGCTTATGGTCTTTACAAGAACCCCTCGATGAGTGTCCAGGAAGCCTACGATGCTGTCAAGAAGAGGAGCAAATGGATTGGGCCGAACATGAACCTCATCATGCAACTACAAGAGTTCCGCTCCAGCTTAGCGAGAGGCGGTCTCCTCACGGCCAGGAGCGCGATGAGTCCTCTGACTCCAGGCTCTGCGTTGAGTGAGTGGAATGAACCCTTTGCAACGATTTCGCCAGCCATGCGCAATGAACCTCTATCGGCGGTTGAGCCACCGTCTGCTAATGCCGCGAGTAATGGCGACCGCGGTGTCCTTAGTCCCGGACCCTCCTCCGCGCCATCTGGATTTCCGTGGCCAATGCCGACCACCTCTGGCGCCCAACGGCAACGGTCGATCAGCGCTGTTAAATCTGCCACTGCTTACGTCGATCCATCTGGACACGTTCTACCTGTACAGCCGGTGCTTCCAGTGCTCCAAGTCATCGCTGCAGATGCCGTGCACGCGAAACCACCAGGTCCTGTCCGGCAAGTATCATCACCCGAAGGGTTCAATTCCCAGGCTGCCACTGAGTCAGTTGGATCGCCAAGATCTGCAGAGTTTGCCATGACCCCTCTGCAACTCTCAAAAGAGGTCGAGGCTGCTGACGACTTTGGCATAATGTCGCCGACGTCGACAGCGTTCACAACGAGTCCGTTCGACAGGTCAGCCTTGCTAGCACAACTCGGCATGGGATCAATGCGAGCGGATGAAGAAACACCTCGTCACTCAATATCGCTACGCAACCGAGAGCGTCAGCAGTATACGATGCGACCAGGTCATAGCGAGCAGAGCCGGAAAGGCTTAGAAGCAACCCAGCCGCGACGGCTTCGTGGCAAGGTTTCATCACCCTCGCTGCACCAACAACAAGAACTCCAAGCATTACAAGCCAAGATTGAGGCGGATTTGTCAATGCAGCGCAGTAACTCACACGCAAGCTCAACACAATTCGGCCAGCTTTCGAGCGCAGCAGAGGAGCCACTCATGTCGCCGCGAGCGACTGAATTCACGAGCAATCCTTTTGCTCTCTCGCTTAGCGGTCCCCCGTCAACGAGCGAGAATAATCACAACAATACTTCATCAAGAACATCGGACATCGACCCTAGAAGTCCTGCACATAAGGGAGCGAGTCCGATAACGCGATCGATACTGGATGTTTTATGAAGCGAAGCGAGTTCGAAGAACCAAGACACAGCAAGTGTACAAGGCTACTCATCACAGACCGCGATGAAGAAGGCCAATATAATCAAATTCTCATTTTGGGCAAGGAGTTTCATGGCTACGGCCTGCGTTTCGTAGCATTGGCGTTCGCTTTTGGGAAAAGGCATCAACTGGATATACATGGGACCGGCGTTTTTTGAACATGGGTGGGGAGCTGTATTTGAGGAGGAAGACCCGACCTGAAGCACCTTTCGCGAGGCGTAGGTGTCTTATTGTGATGATCGGTGTGGCTTCTTGTGGATGGTAGACGATGACCCATGATGGTTTTGACGGAATTTTGAAAGAGCTCGACGCGGGACTTTTCCTGATGCTGATGCTGCTCGTTGTACAACTAGCTCTTTTTTCAACTGTGAATGGAAAGATATTCGCTTGATCATATCAAAGGTTTCACTGTCCTGCGCTCTCTTTCAATGTCTGATCTACTACTTACTCCAACACCGCTTTCTCAAAACTGAAATTCCACCTCGGGTAGTGGATATGAATCTCTTTTCCTCCTTGTTGCGTCAAAGAACTTATCGTCACTTCATTCCTTCTCAGTCCAATCAATTTCCCAACATCACTTGAACTGAATCCTGTATCTACTGGTGCCATTTTAATCTCCTCTCCAGCTTTGAGACCAGAAGGATCATCGTCTTCGAGTTGTAAATTCGACTCTTCAAACCCAGCATCCAAGATCTTGTTTATGCAATCAGCGGATTCGATTTCGGTAGGTTTTGGTGCTAATTCTTTAGCTTTCTCGATGGCGGTTTTATACCTAACACGCATACATACAGCAATTAGTCAAGATCAAGATCGATAAATGTGTGGATGGACTTACCGCTCCCTCCAACCTATGACATTAGGATACCTCTTCTCATTAAAATACTCTTCTGGAAAACTCCCGGGTAACATCAACAACCAATCGAAAATCCAAGCTGCATGAATATCAGCCAATTTCGGTCCCTCCGCTTCCCCTCCTAAAATCCATCGCCTTCCATCAGACAAAATATCTTCTAAGAAATCCCAATTCGCTCTCATATCCGCCAACGCAGCAGGTCGCAAAGAATCTTGGGTTTTCTTATCCCATTTCCTTCCCCAAAGGCTTTCACGATCGGATTGGAATTTCGGATCTTTCATTAAATCTAGATCTGTGGAGATTACTGCTGCTGCGGATTTGAAGACTACGACGTCGGTCCATTTTTCGAAGAGTTTTTCTAAAGCTCTATCGGTTGGGTTATCTGCTGAGATTTTTGGATGGGATTTGCTTTCTGGGTAGAGTTCTTCGAGTTTCTCCATTATGAGGAGTGTGTCGCAGTAAATGTCTCGGCCCATGGACATTAAGGGGATTCTACGGTATTTTACTCCTAGGGCTGCGATGTCTGGACGCGGTTGGGTTATGGGTTGTTCGCAGCGGGAGTATTGGATGTTGCGGAGGGCGAAGTAGGCTGTGACTTTGCCGGCCCAGGCTGAGAGGGCCCAGAGGAAGAGGATGGGTTCGTTGTTGGGTGCCATAGTGAGAACAATGCTGAACTCGGTTTGTGTACTTGCACGATTTCTTTCGTCTTGACTTATATGAGGCTTGAAAGGTTACGAAATGCGCTTCCACTTACCTTTATGCCTTACCTGGACATCCAGCAGCGTTGGTACAAAGTATGCTGTCGACCATAGTGACCCCTCACGAACGGAGCTGTGGAAGGAGGTCTAGACCTGAGATGATGTGTGGGCATTGGCAATGGCGTCGGAGGGCATTTGCAATCTCAGTGATCGCAGTTCAGTCCTTTGAGGAACACTCATCGCCCTTGACATTTTTCAGATAGCTCTGGAACAGGAGCATCAGTATGGCCATGTTGATGAAATGAACAATGTCGAGATATGACGTAGCGAGAGTTTTCCTGAGTGAGTGAGTTCAGCTGACCCGACCGCGCTAAAAGCGGGAGCGACCGCGTTAAAGCTCACCTGACCGCGCTAATTAAAAGCTAACTACGCCTTCTACCCTAACTCTTACATATATACCCTACTACCCTACTACCCTACTACCCTACTACGCCTATTCGAAGTATACTACGCTCTTATTCGAATTAGCTAAGAGCCTTATTTAAATTAATATTAAAATAGCTTTAATAAACTCTATCTCCGCTATTATAGGCTACTATAATATATAGGCCTTTAAGAACTTCTATCTATACTATCTCTACCTTCGTATTATTAAGAAGGAGGCTAGTAAGGAGCTCCTAGTATTTAAAGTAGTATAATTTAAATTAGTATACTATCTTATTCGAATAAATAAGCTAATTTATTTAAATAGAAGCTAATAAAGAATAAGAAAGCTACTAGCTAGAGCTATAACTAACTCTCTATTAAGGTCTATTAAGGAAAGGTTACTTATAGATTTAAAGGCTATAAGATATAATTCGAATTAGAATACTTATTTATTAAAATATTAATACTAACTAATTTAAATTAAAGAACTTATAAGGGTCGCTAAGCCTTAGTAAGCTATATTCGTAAGGATTATAAAGAGGCGGCTACTAAGAACTCTAAGCTAGT
>JAASFE010003364.1:4698-80843 GCA_013365205.1 Pseudocercospora cruenta
GCGGGCAAGCAACGTCGGCCAGCAGTGCCGGCACACCTTGGTCGGCAAAATGAGTGGGATGCTTGCCGTCATTTGAATGTTATCGACAAAGACATATAGCCCAGCCAGACTGCAGCTAAAGGCAAGGCGGCGGAAGTCTTGCATCCTAGAGCTCAATGCTTTATCACCAGCAACGATCCTGGTCTCTTTCTGAAGAGCTTGCTGACATATAAAGTTGAAGGCTGACATCCCGGAAACCTCTGCCTTCCACACAAAAGCATTGCGTTTGGAGCGGACCTGGAAATCGACGATCATCATGCCTGCTCTACTCAAAGATCCAGGCCTAAGGATATCGATAGGTATGTGTCGCTCAGGATTCGGCCATGGCCTGCACAGCTGAACATGACACTTGCCAGACCGAGGCGGCACCTTCACCGACTGTGTAGCCAAATGTCCTGATGGTGAAGACATCATTGTAAAGATTCTCTCGGTGGATCCTTCGAAATACGACGATGCACCTACGGAAGCCATCCGGAAAGCTCTAGAAATCTACACGGGACAATCAATACCTAGGCGATCACCACTAGATTTGAGCTGTGTCGGCAAGTGTAACAAGATTGGCTCTAGAGATCAAGGCTGACATCTGCATAGAGTCGATTCGAATGGGAACCACCGTAGCCACCAATGCCCTGCTGGAGAGACGTGGCGAAGACACCGCGCTGCTCATCACGAAAGGGTTTGCGGACTTGCTGGCCATTGGCACTCAAGCTCGTCCTGCAATGTTTGATCTCCGAATCAACCGCCCTCAAGCTCTGTATTCGTGCGTCGAGGAAATCGATGAAAGAGTGTTAGTGGACTCATGTCCTGATTCCCATCTAAGAGCGCAGACATACGTAAGTACTCGACAGATCAATAAGTACTTGGAATGGCGACCAGCTCGAGAATCCTGCTGATCATGCCGTTCTGGTCGCCCAGGCACATCCTGAAGCTACTAAAGTCGTCGTGACATCGTCTGGAGAGCAAGTGAGGATACTTAGAGGCCTAGGTACGTGCAACCGCCTAATTCGTCATCAAACTCGAGCTAAACACAATTACGCAGACCATGAAGCGATTACAGGCACTCTCCAGAGCATCCGCAGGCGTGGTATCAAATCGCTTGCTGTATGCCTGCTTCATAGTTACGTCTTTCCGGACCACGAAGAATAAATAGCGAAGATTGCGGATCAGCTGGGCTTCACGCAAGTGTGCCTCTCTAGCAATGTCTCCCCCAGGCCAAAGATTGTAGCAAGGGGCAACTCTACTGTTGTGGATGCCTACTTGACGCCCGTGATCAGCACTTATTTAGCCCAACTTTCGGCTAGCTTTCCGAATCTCGAGAAGAGTGGCACTAGACTTGATTTCATGCAGTCGGATGGTGGCCTGATCTCTAGTGCCAGCCTTTCAGGCTTGAAGTCTATACTCTCTGGACCTGCTGGTGGCGTCGTGGGATACGCCAAGACCTGCTATGTGCCAGCACGAGCAGTTCCAGTCATTGGATTCGATATGGGAGGCACCAGTACGGACGTGAGTCGTTATGCTGGTGCTTTGGAGCACACTTTTGAATCGAACACCGCTGGCATCTTAGTCCAAGCGCCGCAGCTTGACATTAGCACAATCGCTGCCGGTGGTGGCAGCATCCTAAGTTGGAAAGATGGTCTTATGTGCGTGGGACCGGAAAGCGCATCTTCACAGCCCGGCCCAGCATGCTATCGCAAGGGAGGGCCACTGACAATCACGGATGCGAATCTGGCACTAGGGAGATTGCTACCGGAGACGTTTCCTGCAATTTTTGGACCGAACGAGGATCAACCACTAGATGAGGCGATTGTCGAAGTCAAGTTTCGAGAGCTTGCTATCACGATCAACAAGGAGACCCAGCAGAATCTCACATGGCAGCAAGTCGCTGCCGGATTCGTCGCTGTTGCGAACAACTGTATGTGCGAACCAATCCGTAGCCTTACGGAAGCGCGGGGGCACGATGCTGAGAAGCACGACCTGGCATCTTTTGGAGGCGCTGGAGGTCAACATGCTTGCGAGATCGCCCAATTACTTGGCATTAAGAGAGTACTGATCCACAAGTATTCATCGATTCTTTCTGCATATGGCATAGGACTGGCCGACATTGTCGTTGACAAACAGGAACCTTACTTGAAGGAGTACACTGCGGACACAAGGACCTCACTGGAAGGCAATTTTGCCAGACTTGAACTGACAACACAGTCGTCGCTGTCAGAAGATGGCTTTCGTGGCGCAATATCATCGGCCCGCTACATGAGTATGAGATACGATGGCAGTGACACCTCACTCATGGTGCCAGTCGAAGAGAACAGCGACCCTCTACAGACTTTCGTAGACTTGCATTACCAGGAGTTCGGTTTCTCTCCGGTCAATCGCAATGTGTATGTGGATGAGATTAGAGTCCGCACTAGTGGCCAAAACACAGATGCAGGTACTCAGTCTTGGGCCGAAGAGCTCCAGCGACTTAAGATGCAGCACCCGAACAAGCCAGCATCGACACAGAACGTGTACTTTGCAACTACTGGCGTGACTGAAACGCCACTTTATGAGATGGGAGCATTACACGCCGGCACAAAGATAGAGGGCCCCTGCCTCATTGTGGACAGTACCCAAACACTCCTGATCACACCAGGATCAATAGCTACGATCTTAAGCAACATGGTAGTCATCGACGTTGCGCCTTCGGCGAAACCAACTCTCGAGCCCGGCACAATTGATCCAATTCGTCTTTCAGTATTTCGGCACCGCTTCTTTGGAGTCGCCGAGAAGATGGGTCGCACCCTGCAGAAAGTCAGCGTCAGTGCCAACATCAAAGAGAGGCTGGACTTCAGCTGTGCAATCTTCACGCCAGAGGGTGACTTGGTCGCAAATGCTCCACATGTCCCAGCTATGATTGGGAGTATGGCATTCGCAGTAAAATCACAAATCAAGGAATGGAAGGGCAGATTGTTGCCCGGTGACGTGCTGTTATCTAACTCGCCTGAGTTTGGAGGTGTACATCTGCCAGACATGACCGTCATTTCGCCCGTCTTTGACGCGAGAGGCAAGGAAATCATCTTCTGGGCGGCCTCACGTGGACACCATGCTGATGTGGGCGGTATCGCACCTGGATCCATGCCGCCCAACTCGACCGAGCTGTGGGAAGAGGGCGCATGGAACAAGCGGCGTGCATACAAACATGACCAACACCAGAATCACGGATCCGGAGTCCTTGGAACGTCGGTATCCCGTAATTTTGCGACAGTTCTCAATGCCGCCGGGCAGCGGTGGAGGTGGTCAATTTCAGGGAGGTGATGGTGTCATCAGAGAAGTGGAGTTTCGAACACCAATGGTGGCTTCTATGCTTTCAGAGCGTCGCAGCTTTCAGCCGTATGGTATGCGTGGCGGCGAAGGAGGTCAACGTGGTCGTAATATCTGGTTGAGATCGGACGGGCGCGAGGCCAACATCGGAGGGAAGAAATCTGTTCGTGTAGGTGCTGGAGATCGTTTTCGAATCGACACGCCAGGCGGAGGCGGCTACGGATTGGTCAAGATGTCTGATGAGGACAAATTGGCTGTACGAGGTAGCTCTGGCTTCTTGCCAGTCGCTGGTGGATCGCTCGAGATGAGGAAGGCGATTGCAGAGCAGGTCTGAATGCTAGGGGAACTTTTAGAGGCTTATGCCAGACGCAATCACAGTGCAATGACTTCCAGCTGAGCTTTTCGCAGCAGATCGTGCGGCATTGATTGGCAATCTTAATCTAGAATAGTTTCACACGAAGGATCTCGTCATCAGAATAGAGAAAATCAGGTGAGCGTTACGTCTTCTTGATGCGCTTGCTTGCCTTGACATCGATTCATCTGTGGCCTCCTCCTGATGGTATCTGTACATAAGCAAATCTCGGACCTCAATGCTTCCTGTAGTCGACGTGGGTCCTGCAACGCCGCCGCATCATGGAAATTCTTGACGGAATTCGGCTTCAACGCATGCTGGGTTGACTAATGATCATCCTTCGGTCGGTCCAAGAGAAGGTGCAAGAGGGCTTCGCCAAAGACGAGCGCGTTCTTGCTCACGAAGCATAAGCTCGCGTAGACGCCAACTCGGGGGAGCAGCGGAATACAGGCGCGGGGGGCCATCTGAAACGGTTCGTTCGTGCTTCTCGATGGTGGCCTTCAGCTTCTCGATCTTGGAATCGCGATTGCGAACAGTGTCTTCGAGAGTGTCCGCATACTTCTTCCATTCCTGAATCTCGTTTGCCTTCCTGCTTATGACTTGCTCCAATTTCAGCTTGGTCTGCTCGATGTCCTCCTTCTCTGCAAGCAGATCTTCCAGCGCCTCGATGTGATCCTGCTTCCGAGCAATGTTTTCCTGCATAGCTCTCTTGCTCTGAACGCGGCTATCCTGTAGTTGCTTGATGGTCCGATCTTTCTCGTTGACTTCGCTCTCGAGACGCAAAATCGCCTGAACAGTAGTTTCATTGTAAGCTACTTGTCCACGAATAACCTCGCGATGGTTCCGGATCTGGACGTCTTTTTGCTCAAGAAGATCGCTCTTCTGCTCGAGCATGGCATCTTTCTCCGCAGCGGCCGACTCCAGGTGCTCAACAGACGCGGCTTGCTTTGCACTGGCTGCGACCAATTCGGCATTGACGCGTTTCAGAGATGCGACTTCGTCATCCTTCTCAGTAATGAACTTCGCATATTCTTCGTAGGCTGCAAGGCAGGCCGCATGATGCTCATGCTCGAGCTGGGCAACACGAGCGTCGCTCTTGCGCCTCTCTTCTTCTACGACGACTCTGATGGCTTCTTCAGCATCTGCTGCCTGACTGTTTGCGGGCGTGCGCTGTAAGTGATATTAGCAAATCCGACAGCCTCGGCGTGCTACGCTCATGTGTACTGACCGCCATGCACTACGGTACTCGGTGAGGTACGAGGTGATGCGCGATTCTTCAGGAATGCCACTCGCCACTGTCTCGCAACATTATTAGCAACAGCATAAAACGCGTGATGCTCGCATTTGCCAACCTGATTGAAGTGATGCAGCTTGCGATGCAGATTGATGAGGTAGTGGTCGGCGGCAAAGTCCAGGCGAGTTTCAGGACCGGTGTGCGAGTCGAGAGTCGAAATTAGGGCGACAGAATTCCAGGTCCCGGGTGAGGCCGTTGAGCTGTGCATGTGAAAGCTGAAGCTGCCGCCGCCAAGAGCCAGTGGTGGCAGGCGCAAGTCACACTTCAGAGGCCGATGGCAAGCACCATCAAGAACACAATGCCATTGTTATGGGTCCTCTGCATGTCCCAGACGGCCGTAAAGTCTTTGGTCGTAGACCCTTCAGACAATGGACCACCAACCCCCGTGGCCGCAGTAGACAAGACATTGTCTCTACACACATCTACAGTAGAGATATACCTCCCTCTCGCCCTCTCCATCTCTCCCATTCAAACCACGCATACTAAATCAAATCCAGCATGTGTTCCTCAACCTACTCAGACGGTGACGAAGAGCGCCAACGCTGCACCCACACCACCAACTCAACCTGCAGCATCTGCTCCGAGAAATTCAAGCTCCTCACAGCGTTCGCTCTCCTCTCACTGATTCGCCCTCTAGCCCTACCTATCAACATTATCGGAACCTTCATGACACTTTGTCTAATTCTGCAGGCCCTCATCTACGCCAGCATGCTCCTCGAACACCTTCTCAGCCCGGACCCAATGCATGAGCACGAGCAGTACTCCTGGCTCTTTCTCGAAGCGATAAGCGAGGGAGAGCGGTATGCTAAGGTTGGGATCGTGCTTGCGCTTTATGCTTCCGTTTCGTACTGGCTGATGTGCTACTGGGCTTCGCAGCTTGGATGGATTGGATCGGAGTCCTTCGTCATGACGGTCGTGAAGATGGTGATCTGGTGCGAAGCGGCGATTTGTGGAGTGCTTGGTCTCTACCAGCTGGTCGGCTGTGTCATGTCGCAGTCACAAACATCTTAAAGGCTCGTCCGTGTTCAGCGCGGGATATACCTTCATATCAATTATCATCGCACAGTAAAATCGATTGATCTTCTTAGACGGGTCAGTATTAGCTCCTTTTAACATCATCATATCTACAATGCTCGTATGGGGTATCTCAAATACAGAAAAGCAAAATGCCGCTGAGTTTGAAACTCCTCCCAAACGCATCATTCTTCACAATCGCGCCATTTCCATGCTTGGTTTCAACTCATGCTCATAAAGTGCGTCTACTGGTAGAGACATCAAACTCGAAACGTGAAGAGCAAATGCTGCACCAGACACCGTCACCTAAAGCCCAGTGCCTTCTATGCAGCAGGCAGGCCGTGCGGTCTGTTTGGATTGTTCTGAGTCGAACTTGGCCGTCCACTCGCTGTGGCATTACCGCTGCTGGATGGAGCGGTGCTGTTGTTGCGTCCTGGATTGGGCATTGAGGAAGGCATGGGCAAGCCGTGTATTGGGGCTTTCACCGGCAGCACCACTCTGAGTCCAGCAGGGTCCTGAGCAGGAAGACCACTCTTAGCAGCTCTCGGCGCAGAGCCAGTCTTACCAACTCCGGTGCTTGACGGTTGCTTTGCCTGAGTGGGTGGCGGCATGGCAGTCTGACTGGCTGTCATAACCCCGACCTTCTTGCCTTTTCGGATCTGGAGACGTTGAGCCAGCTCCTCCTGCACTTCTCGCTGCTCCTCTTCATTCAATGGTTCGTCTTTGGCATCTTCTTGCAGCGTCTCGGTGGTGATTAACGAACGTATCACATGATCTAGATGGCCGCCACCCTCCATCTGCTTGATCTGTCTCTTGAGGATAGTATCAAGCACTTTCTCGTCTTTGCCAATCCACTCGTGCAGATTCATTGCTTGTGCGACTTCCTTCGGCTCGAACAGCCACTCTCGTGAGTTCAGAGTGGCGTTTCGCTTTGGGTTCTTCTTGTCGACAACTCGTGAGGTCAGAGACTGCTTGAAGCGTTGCTTGTTGTAAATCTCATCCTCAAAGGTACCACCGATAACAAGACGATACACAAATACAGGCTTCTCCTGACCGAGTCGGTATGCGCGACCGATAGCTTGCTCCTCGTGGGCTGGATTGAAACCAGAGTCCAGAATAACAACACGATTTGCGGCCTGAATGTTGAGTCCAACTCCGCCTGCTCTCGTAGAAATAATCATGACGTCGTCAAGACCGTTATTGAAGTTCTCTACGACTTGCTGGCGCTTGTTCGCCGCAACGTTGCCATCGATCCTCCCGCATCGATAGCCACGGCTGTTGAGAAGCTCTGCGACATAGTCAAGGGTTGGTATGCTGCTAGAAAACACAAGCACCTTGTCGTTGCAACTCTTCGATAGCTGAAGTATGTCGATGAGCATAGACATCTTAGAAGACAGAGAGGGCTCCAAGACGTCGTCAATGTCGCTAATCAGATGGTCAATAGTCTCGTCGGAGAAGCCCAGAACACGAAGTGTGTCATCAATGTCACCAATCTTCTCTAGGTTTACACCAGCGGCATCTTCTTGCTCATTTCCTGCTGGCGCTGGCGCTGGAGCTGGAGCTTCAGTGCGAGCAGGAGTTTCAGCGCCGCTGTCAGAAGGATTTGGTGTAGTTTCGCGCGAGTTATCCTCTGAATCGCCTTTGCGCTTCGCTTTCTTGGGCTGCACAGGGGTCAACAGCTTTCGCTTGAAGGCGCGAGGATGATTGAGCAGTAGTGTAAGCACAGCAAGCCAACTGAAGATCTGTACTTGGCTGGCTTTCTCCTTGTCTTCCGTGCGAAGCAGCACGCCCAGGAACTTCTTGTAGGCAGCATATTGAATTGCTGTGAGAGGCATTGTGATAGCATACTCCACCTTGGACTTGATAGACCCACGTAGAACGGTGATGTCTGCTCGATTGACCTTGGGCTCAATCTGAGTATGGAGCACGGCGAGCTTTCTGAGTGACTTTCGACGTTGAGAATAAGTACTGTCCCTGCTGTTGCCTTCCTTAATGGGTGTCGAGTATTGCTGTGTGAACCACCCACGCTCTCCCAGATAATCTGGCGCGACGAAGGAAATAAGAGAATAGATCTCATCAACATCATTGCTCATGGGTGTGCCTGTCAGCCCAATCCTGCTCTCGGTGCGTATCTTCCTTGCAGCCTTGGACACGAGAGCTTTGTCGTTCTTCAGGTGGTGAGCTTCATCGGCTACGACAAGCTCAGGAGACGTAAGTAGATGCTTTTCGAATTCACCGCCGAACTGCGCCATTTTGCTGTTTTGTCCTTTGGCCTGCCAATTCACCATGTTGAGAAACATGTTGTAGCCCACAAGAAGAACGCCGCCTAGCTTGTGCCAGCTTCGCATTTGATCGAGTCTCAGGTTCATTTCCTTGTCGTTGCTGCCAGTTCCAACAGCATAGACGTTCTGGAAGATGTGACCTGCCCATTTGCTGATCTCACGGCGCCAATTTTCGACCAGCGAAGGAGGACAGAGTACGAGCGTGCGCAGTTGGCGTTTACGAACATCGCTCGGGCGCAGATGCTCTGGGACCTGCTCGTATACTCGCCGATTGCGGGACTGTGCTGCCTCGTTGATTGCGATAAGGACCGCAATAGTCTGCATAGTCTTGCCTAGGCCCATGGTGTGCGCCAGTACACAACCTTGACCTGCATCGTCACCCTGTGCAGTCAGCTCACGCCACATGAAGCGTACACCGGAAACCTGATGGTCTTTCATTTTCGCGGCGATGTCCTTGTCGACGAAAATCAAATCTTGCTCGTCGTCCTTGGTGGCGATATTGATAGCTACGGTGGACTTGCTGGGATCGCTTTGAATCATGGCTTGGAGATCTTGGGAGTTGGACGCCTGACTCTCAATGATGTTAAATCTCTTCTGGCGCTCAAAAGCTGCCGCCTGAGACTTCTCAGACTTCTTGGTCAATGCATGTATCTTCTTGCGCTTTTTGGGTGTCTCTGGCCCGTCTTCGTCGTCGGAACTGTCGAGCAGTGATATTACTCGATCATCTGAGGGCACGTTGGAAGGGCTCGACTTTCGTTGAACTTTCGGAGCGTCAAAAAGGCTTTGGATCTTCAAGATTTCGTTAAGCAAGCCAGCAAACACCCTGCTCTGGGCCTGATCATTGACGATCGAACTCCAAGGGAGGTCGACGTTGAGTTCATCGATTGAGTCCATGATTTCCCGTACGTGCGTTGGATAGGTCATGGCCAGGTAGATTCTCGTCGCCAGACGGATCACATCGTCGTCGTCCTCACCTCGCTGCGACGAGCCAGCGTGCATTCTGCCCAATTCTTGCATAAGGATCTTGGTGAATTGGGGCACTCTCCTGTTTCTGACGATGTTGCCTAGTTTATCTCGCGCTGCTTTTCCTATCTCAGTCAAGAGCTTGATCAGAATGCGTTTCCTATCCCCATTCTTGACAAGATCTTGCATGTTCCACGACGCTATCTGTTTAGGGGTTGCAGATTCTGGATCGTTGTGGTAATTGACTTTTTTGTTCGGTGAGCCTTTGGGACGTCCACGCTTAGGCTTCGCCGGCGGAGAGTCCGAAGAAATTTCGATAGGGTCAGATTGGTTAAGATTGGATGAAGCGGCCCGCTTTGTTGGAGTTTTGACTTCTGATTTGGTTGCCTGGCTCGTGAAGAAGACCGAGGGACTCGGAAGATCCGAATCTGTTCCGGCATCTCTGCCGTGATTGCTCTTCTGCGAAGATCCAGGTTCCTCGACGCACCGTCCTTTTGTGGTCGAACTAGATACAGGCAGATCCGAGTCGTTGGCTTCGGCCTCGTGCTGCGACTTGTCCGGTGTGAATGTGTTGCTGCTAGGCAAGCCCATATCCATATCTTGATCGTCAACAACGAAGCCTTCTTCATCATCAGACATCTCATCTGAGGCATCGTGCTCTTCGTTTTGAGGTGCTGCAGATTCGTCCTGGCCATGATCTACCCTGGTTTCCGCAGCAGGAATGTTGTCATCCTCATCATTGAGCATCGGAATGTCTGCCGGCTCGACACTGAGTCGATCGTTGAGAGGTATGTGGAGACGCTGGCCGACGGATGTAGTACCAGCCGGCTTTGATCCGGATGCTTGGTGGTGACCATGACGAGCGACATGGAACGGCTCTTTCTTTCTCTTCCACACGTCCATCTTCCAAAGGAGATATTCGATCTCCTCGATTGTAGGCTGCAGAATGGCACATTGAGCTTTGACCTGCGCCTCCGATTGCCAGCTGTCCTGCTTGACCTCTGCTTTATATCTGATCAAGCGCGCCTGAAGCTTCTCAATAGACGACTTCGCGGTGTGAAGCAGTTGTTCTTGGATAGACCGGCTCTTCTTGGTCATCTTCCAGACCTTCCATGCCTCTTTTTCTTCCAATCGAGGAATCTTCTTTTCTTTCCACTGAGCAGCCGTCTCCTCGCAGAAGACGTCCATGATAGCATCCATTCTCGCGCGTAGTGATCCTTCGCCTTCTTCGTCCTCCACCTCGGCCATGGAGCTGTCGTTGTCAGACTCCTCATCTTCACGAGAGCTTTGAGCTGTCTCAGACTCTGACTCATCCATAGCAAAGACCTTCTCTGTGGCTGTAGTTCGATATCTGTCAAGCAGATAGTCGAACTCACCGCCTGCTGCAGTCGATCCACCGGCCAGTTCCAGCTCACCATAGTCAACACCAGACGCTAGAAAGACGGCGTTCTCTTTTACAGCGATGGCGTCGTCCTCGATCAATTGGACAACCGTAGCAGATCTTGCCTTATTCTCTGGCTGAAGGTGCTCGCGATATGGCGTGATGGCGATCGCCTTCCGACCACGTCGAATCACTTCTCTCTCCTCTGCGCTCTGCATCATGTAGCGCATCTGCCGGTAGATGTATTGGCACTCTCCGGGCAACTTATTAGGCTCCTGAAAGCTGAAATTCGTTTCGCTCAGGCTACGGTCCTTCTCAAGGTCCACTTCGTTAACATAAATGGCGCTGTCGACACCGGTGCCTACCTCCTTGATCTCTTCACCGATAGCGGTGCTGCCGTAGAAGAGACCATCGATAGGAAGGCTGTAGTCGCTAAAGTAAGCTGCTGGTCCAGATCGAGGCTTGGCGGGCTCCACAAGATTAAGCTTGCGACGCTTGCGTCCATTTCCATCCTGCACTTCAAGTTCACCTGCACGGACGTGCTCTCCAACATTGCCATTGAAAGAAGGTAGTGTCTCTCGAGTTGGTTCCAGCTGTTGCTCCTGCGCTTGGTCCAGCTGTGGTTGTGCTGCGATAGACTTGGGCGTGTCCGGAGCAGTAGCAGCAGCTTCTGCTTGGTTCTCGAAGCTTGCGGCGAGGTTCTTGAGCTTTGTGATGCAGTGGATCACAGCACTTCTCATACCCAGAGATTTGACCCCGCACTCCTCCTTGAGGAAGGCAGTATCAACAACGCCGCTCAGAAGTACTGATCCAGCGACGTCATTCTCTACCAGTACCGCTGCGAGTTGATCTGTATCCGGTAGTCGAGCATTTGGCATATCGCTGAGACAATTGGCGGCATCATGTCGAAAGAAGTTGGCGACCTGCTGGACGTCCCACAGCCACGGGTTGGTATCCATGATGGCGAAGTATGTCGCGCGGCGTATGGATGTCGGTGTTTGCCAGTGGATGTTATTGTTGAGGTTGAAGTCGCCGGGTGAAGTGCTTAAATAGGTCGGAGGTGGAGCCTGCTTCGACACGCGAGTGTGACGCGAAGCAGACAAGTGAACTTGTCTGAATACTGGTGCCACAACCAATTAGATGCTGTAGATCTAACGCAGGATGTGCCTCGTGACAGCGTGGTTCAACGAGCAGGTCTGGTACTGAAGGCAAGAGCGACAAGTTCAGGTACCAGAACTGATGCGAAGAACGAAAGGCGACCGCGCTCGACTCGTCCAAGTCGAATGCACAGCTGCGTAGATGTGCTTGATCGCGGGGCAATGGTAGGACTAGGCTTTGAAAAGTCCAGAGCATGAACCAGACGTCCTTACCGGCTGCCCTACTACGAATCAGTCTGTGATGATGCCGAGCTCTGCATGCAGCAGCCCTGCTCTTGGAACGTCCGAATACAGCTTGGACTATGTCTTGTACCCTCTGAGTCAAGTATTCGATAGTACAATTGCCCACTCTTCAGGTATCCTTCAGCCTCCTCTTCGGTAACTTGTCGTTACCGATGGCGGGAAACTCCCAGCGTCTTGACATTGGGAGCGTCGCCTGTGGCACTCAATATCTGGGATATGTCGATCTGGGGTCCTGTCGCAACGGAGATATGTTAACAATGATCGTTGACGAGAGGACGGGCTCTTCGCTCGCGAGTTCGAGAAGGGCGGCTAGGTGTGTGCTTCCACCGGAGGATTTTGGATTTTTCTTCGGAAGACAGTTGATGCTAGGGATATGGAATCTCTGAAAGCGATCTCGTGGGTCCGGCAGATATCAGACCTAGTACCGAAGACCTCTCGCAGGCCTCGTGGAGTCGTGGACGCGTGGTATAGAGCCACGACCGGACGCGATGTCGTCGTGAGCTTCGAGAGTTTGGGAGGCCCTGACGTGCTTGCCCGAGATTGGGAAGCGGCTCCACATCGAAGAAGGTTCCTGGCCATTACCAACACCTTCTCCAAAACAATACCACAGCAAGATGGCGACCAGTATATATCCAGAATACCCACCGGAGCTCAACGCCGAGCAGAAAGAATATCTGTTGTCCAATTTGAAGGACTGGTCCATCGCCCATGGACTTGCCGTCAGACCAGCTCCAGCATATGTCCCAGAGGAGCAGAATCCATCGGGAGCATTGGCAGCAACAGCGCCCGTGACGCTTTTCCCGAGTCTGTTCCCAAGAGTCTGCTTCGAGCAGGCCCAGTCGGTAGCAGAGGCGTACAACGAGCTCTACTCTGCCATTGCCAGCGATGAGGCTTGGCTGACTGACATCGTCGAAGAGTAGGTGCATGCGTACTCTCACTAGCCCTCACTTCCTCACTCGTCACATGCCCAGACCGGTCGTCTCGCCTGAGCGAGGGCGGCGGATCAGAAGAGCTTCACTTTCTCAGTCACACGCATCGATCAATTTATCTCACCTTTGGCACTCAGCTGGGCTCTAGCTGATCTGTGCCTTAGGCTTATTGAGATCGATGATTTTATGGCTGGTCTTTGGAAGGTGCATCAAGCTGTCAAGAAAGAAGGCTATGCTCAGGTAATGCTTTGATCATCTCATTCCGACTCATTGTCTATCTAACAGCATGAAAGTCTCTCGCTTTAGGACTTTTCCGCTCCGACTACATGGTCCATGTTGATAAGAGCGGCGACACAAAGCCATCCGTCAAGCAGGTCGAGTTTAACACCATTGCGTCTTCTTTCGGCGGCCTTTCAAGTCAAGTATCTGGCTTGCATCGATATCTGTCTTCTATCGATGCCTACCCGGATGAGCTCTCCTCGACTGTCAATGGTCTTTCTTTGCCGGACAGTGCTTCCGTCCCATCCTTAGCTAAAGGCATGGCGAAAGCTCATGAAGCATACGGTGCTCCGAAATCTGGTCTTCCTACCTGCGTGATATTTCTTGTGCAGGACCCCGAGCGGAACGTCTTTGATCAACGTCATCTGGAGTACGCGCTAAGTGAGAACCATGGCGTGCGTACCTTCCGCCTCCCGTTCGATCGTGTATTGCAGGACACCAAGGTCGACGACAAGCGAAGCCTGGTCTATACGCCGCCATCGACACCTCATAAGCAGTACGAAGTGACTCTGGTCTACTTCAGAGCTGGCTACGCTCCTTCAGAGTACACAAATCAATCTCACTGGGATGGTCGTCTCCAGATTGAGCGTAGCGCTGCAATCAAGTGTCCTACAGTCCTCACCCAGCTCGCAGGAACCAAGAAAGTACAGCAAGTCCTTGCGACACCGCACTCGCCACACCTCGCCAAGTTCATTCCAAATGAGAAGAAAGCAGCAGGACTTTTGGAGACCTTTGCACCGATATATCCACTCGATAAGTCAGAAGCAGGTAAAGAAGCAAGTCAGCTTGCCACGAACCCAGACACGGCAGTCAAGTATGTCCTGAAGCCTCAACGCGAAGGCGGCGGCAACAACATCTATCGCAAGAACATTCCTGGTTTCCTTAAAGACCTGCCCGAATCGCACTGGCCAGCTTACATCCTGATGGAGATGATCGAGCCTCCAGCACAGCAGAACACCATCTTTCGTAATGGAGAGCTGCAGAGCGGAGGTGTTATCTGCGAGCTAGGCATTTATGGAGCTTGTGTCTGGAACACGAAGCAAGATGGCACGCGGGATATCATCGAGAACTTCGAAGCTGGGTATCTGTTGAGAACCAAAGGCGATCAGAGCGAGGAGGGTGGTGTTGCGGCTGGATTCGGCAGTGTTGACAGTCCTTGCCTTGTGGATGTCTAGACAAGCGGCGAGCATATATCATTGAGGTTCCGCGTTTGCTGTGAGCATCAGTACATGGTTGTATACCGTGTGCATGGCATAGAGTAATCAGAAATCGGCAGCGAAAGTACTGCACACATATATTACCCTTGTCCAAAAATAACCGCCGCCAACGTCATCAAGCTCCAACCTGCCAGGGGTAAAGTCTGTTTCACATGGCTGATGTCGCATTCTTCGAACAGCCTTCGATCTCCATTCGCTAGCAAAAGGTTAGGAAATCAGCAAGCTAACCGCTGATGTTACAGCGAGGCCAGGAACGAGGCTGAGTATGCTATCTTCAACCTCATGCGTTGATCACTTTCAGTCATTCTTTCCTTGATTACCTCACCTATATACCAGAACACGCGCTCGCGGGCGAGCAAACAGCAAGGCTGACAGCATAGCAGGCAGGAGTGCGGAAGCATAACAACATAGTCGAAGGCGCCATAGGGAAAGAAATACCATACAGCAGGCCCACTGGGCACCAAAGATATTCCGGATTGAGTCTACAAGATGTCGAACAACTCGTTGGCGCTCACCGTCAACTGCACCGAGCCACCACAGTCGGCGAGCTCAGACGCAGGTGTAGCGGGCGCAGGAGTAAGTGAAAATATGGACATTCGAGACTCGTACTGAAGTATGGCATAGATCCTGCTGGCCTTCATCATCACCGCCGCCCTCGCGCTCATCCTGTCTGCCTTCATTGTCGTCTCCGAGATCCGCGCCAAATCACCACGAAACATATCCCGCAAGATCCTGTCTGGCCTCAGTGATCAGCAGATTGTGGAAGGCATAGCAATACAGGTCATCGGACTTGCACGAATCAACAGCATGATACCATACCATTTCTTTATAATTTGGATGCTGTCGCTTCTTTCCACAGCTACCAACTTTGCGACACTGCTTGCGCTGGTGCAGGATTTCAAGCGCGACTGGGTGTTGCGATGGCTGAGACAATTCGCCATGTTCGTCAATCTGGTCCTTACGATTGTGTTCGGCGTTTTTGTGCTGGAGACAAACTTGAAGAAGATGGCGCCCACCCTGCCAATGGCATGCGTCTGGCAAGAACACGCTCAAGACGGCAAGGCGCAGAGCAACAGCACATTGAGCGTCATTGGCACGATCGCGGTGATAGCAGCGAGCTGCATCATCTTCATACTGGGCAGCTGGTACCTACACCTTCGGAAGCAGATCTGGGGCGGAACTGTGAGAATCATCAGCTTAGTCGTCCTCATGGCTATGGCGATAGGAGCAGCTGTGCGAGTCATCATTATATCTCAGGCCTTCAACGAGGCGCCGGTCAATCTTTCGGATACAGGAGAACGTGTCTGGAGCTTTGGACAACTTCTGACCATGCTTCTGCTCATACTGCCATTCGTCTCTGCACTGGAAATCTTCAGAGGTAAGTCACTGCTGGTCTGCCATGCATTTGCTTCGGAGCCGCTTGAGGAGTAATCACCGAGCCGTGCATGTGGATCGGCCGCATACTGCGCTTATACGAGAAGATCGAAACAATGGCTGACATAAGCAGGCGAGTTGCAAGTACCGCAGGCCAATGCCTATGCGGACTCAGATCAAGTACCTCTGACAGGTGGTGATTCTGAGCTAAAGCCAATGAATGGACGCTACACGTACCAGCCAAACCCAGTCTTCAGGTCATGAATCTCGCTTCTGATGCGAGAAGAGGACGAGAAGCATTGCAGTGTGCTCCATCTGTCCATGAAGAAGTCCTTGGTCTGGAGGCAGCTGGTGTATCCATATCCATTTTTGACATCAAAACTCGAGCTACACAGCCTCCAAAGCATCTCTATGCGGTCCGAGCTCTGCGCGAATCAATGAAGTTCGATGCACTGTGATCGCTGTCACCGTTCACGCTTCCTGCCGCTTCCGCTGGTTGAAGCGAGACTGCCGGTCAAGCTTGGAAAATGCTCAGAGCGTCATTGCAGGGATGTGGCGCCTAGGATACGGAGACATGGCCTGGCTGGTAGAATTCACTTCCAGCTTTATTCCCAGCTTTGAAACGGTATTTGCACTGCTGACTCAGCTCACTCATCTGGATCTGCTCGAAAGCATTCACCACTGCCAGCTTTCGGTATCGAGCATCTGAAGTACATTCAGGTCCGTAAGCGCCAGGCAGCGGAATGTTCGCATGTATAGTGATAGCAGCAGGGACCCAAACTGTGAAGCAATGAAAAGGTTATAAGATTGGGCGACCAGGTAGGTGTATGCGAAGTTCAAAGCGAGAAAGTTCAACAATCGATAAATTCACGCTTTTTACAGCTTCTTTCTGGGAACGATCCTCAAAAATATTCCAACACCATGCCTTCGACTACCTGGAATCCGGACAAAGACATCTCTTCTCTGTCAGGCAAGATCATTTTGATAACAGGCGGAACTGCTGGTCTTGGATCGGGCGCGATAGTAGAGTTCGCCAAACACTCGCCCGACCACATTGTATTCACGGGACGGAATCAGAAAGCCGCAGATGCTTTGATCGAAAAGGTGTCGAAGGACTATCCATCAGTTCAGCTCACATTCATCAAATGCGATGTTTCCTCATTCGAGTCCGTGCGAGAACTCGCTAAGACCTTCAAATCACAATTCGACAAACTGCATATCCTCATGCTCAATGCAGGAATCATGGCCAAACCTCCAGGTCTGTCGAAAGATGGATATGAGATTCAATTCGCTACGAACTTCCTCGGCCAGGCATTCCTGATGAAGCTTTTGATGCCTATGCTCGAATCTACAGCCGCAGAGCCGGATGCAGATGCCCGAATCATACAACTCTCGTCGATTGCATATACTGCAGCACCATCTAAGGGTATAGAACTTGCAACCCTGAAAACCAATCAGGACGGCTTGGGCGGCTTCTCTGCACTAGGCCACCGATGGGCCCGCTATGGCCAGAGCAAACTCGCACAACTCTTGTACGCTAAAGAGCTAGCAAATCATCATCCAAGCATCACTTCACTTGCCATACATCCCGGCGTCATTTACGGCACCAATCTATTCGAAGGTCTTCCAACGTGGTCCGCAGCCCCCGTAAACCTCATCGGCAGGCTGAGGGGACTGCGCATCCCTCTCGAACAAGGACATTGGAACCAGGTTTGGGCTGCAACATGCCCGAAAGATAAATTGAAGAACGGAGCATATTATGAGCCATTTTGCAAATTGACGAAACCAACCACAAAGCCGGCAAATGATGATCATCTGGCGAAAGAGCTGTGGGATTGGACTGAGAAAGAGCTTGCTGAAGCTGTGAAGGGACAGTAACGAGAAAGGCTACAACGCAATCGATTGGCAAACACATTGCAGCAAAGGACACAATAAATGTACGGGTATGGTGGTAACAATGACGTAAGAGACTATATTTCGGCCGCGAAAGGGAGTTGAGAGCTTATGTCTCAGCAGTACTCATGTTGTGTTGTATACTCACCTCGCTTGTATTATAGCATAATGTCCAATAATCCAATGCCTGTCCTCCCTCGCCCCCTCCCCACTCACGCGGAAATCACAGCTTTCTTTCGCAAATACCTTTCGCCATCCCTAGGTCCAAGCCGAGAAGTCGATTTCTTTTGGCATACCCCTCGACATCGGAACTACAATCCTTCGACTCAAGTAGTGAGCTCTGTGGTCTTGAGCATAACTCCAACCCCTGGGTTCTACGCTGCAAACAACTCTGGATCGACTCTCGGATTTCTGCATAGACCTTGGAACCTCAATCGCAGAGAATTAAAGCCCGGAAGTCTGGTTCTGGCTTGCCATTCCTCCTTCGATGAGCATTTGACTGTGGGTTGGAATGTGGCTTTGGCTGGACGAATTGAAGTCGACATAGGAGATGCCATTTGTATCAAAGGATATAAGGGCAATGAAGAAAGAAAGATTGGTTTGGTCGCTAAGCTGGTAGAACCGCAAGAGGTTGATGTCATTGCTGCAAAGGTGAAGCAGGAGTTTGATGGCGCTGGCGAACTCTTCCGCTCTGAGCAAGGAAGTGGAGATGGAGGAGGAGGTGTAAAGTTGCCGATGAAAATCGAGATTGTGGCGATCATGAATGCATTTCATGAGGATGAGGTGAAGAGAGTGCTTGAAGCCTCTATTCAGAGAGGGTGGGTTGAGGGAGTTGTTAAGGAGGAGGAGCATGTGGTTGCTGCCCAGCCGGAAAAATGCCAAAAGAGAGGTAGTGGAAATGAGCCTGCCGCTGAGCAGGGAGAGACCACCGAGACTGTCAAGACGATAGAGGCCGACGGCAGCTCGATCTTGTACCTCACTGGTGCCGCAAGAGATTATGGTCTGGAAGCTGTGAAGAAATATGGTATGCCTGCCTTTTGCGTTGGCCATCGAGCTTGCGAAGAGTGGGGAATCAGGTATCTCGCAGGCCAGCTGAGGATCGAGTTCCCTAGGCTGGAAGTTGTGGAAGTGCTAGAGGAGGAAGAGCCGCCTCCCAAGAAGGTTAAGGTGAAGAAAGATGAAGAGACAAAAGAAGCGCCGCCATCATGAGCTCGAAGGATACAATACGGGACAGTGAGGGGGAGAACGTGGAAGGGTGATGCTGCGGTCTGGCATCTGAGGTGCTATCTGCTCCCGCAGCAGCGTTTGCATTCTCGAGTATTTTGGTCCGTGCGGTGTCATGGGCTCCAAGTGCTCAGAAATGTGGGCCCTTTTCGTCTAACACGACTTCGACATTCGAGACGTCGACCTCGCTTTCATCTCGGCACCACGTCAAACCAAATTCCCGGAGTATCGTACCAGCATCAATCAGGACGCCGCCTGGAAGACCTTACAACATCACCACACCGCAGTCCATACAGCTGAAGAGCTTGTGAACGATGACGAAGCGCAAGCGCCCAGCTGATGATGGCGGCGACACTGCGTATCACTCTCGCAGGAAGGACACGAAGACTATTGCTGGGTCCGATGTCTCTAGGCGCCAGACTCGCAGCATGACCACTACTGCCAATAGCCCCCAGAACACTGCTACCGTCCTCGCTGCCACTGCCGCTACTCCTGCCACTGGTCAGCAAACCGCCTCTGTTCAAAGCACCAATCCTGCTGCTCAGGTATTTGCTATCGCCGAGCTTTTCGAGCGCATCCTCATGCACGTCTCGCCTCGCCGTGTGCTCGTGTCTATGAGGATTGATCGTTCCGCACAAGGCTTCATCATCGATTCGCCAAACCTGCAGCGCAAGCTCATGCTGAAAGAGCCGCTGTCTTCGGGAGGAGAGTCATGGGTGATCATCCGTCATCCAAGATACAATTACTCGTAAGCTATTGTCAAAGTGTATTTGCTAGAGTATCTACTAAAATCGATGCAGCGCTCGTACCCACACCTTTCGTCCCTTCAATCCAGCAATGACCGCTGCTGGTCCCCAGTACACTGTTGTCAAGCCAAACAGATTGCTATTTCGCATGAGAGGAAAACTGTCACTATCGGACCACGCCATGACTGTCGCTCAGAACGGCGGCGACGAGTTCTTGTTACGTGCATCTCTAGAGGCTGCGTTGTTCAAGGTCATGGCCGGCGAGAAGGAATCTTGGGACGACATGCGTTTCTGCGAACCGCCACCAACCAGCATCCTCATCAAGCTCGAGATTAAGATTGGTCCTATGAGACTTCGGATTCGCAACGATGTCAGCAATGCAGACGACACGCCTCTGACGCTCGGTGTAGTCCTGAGACACACTCTTTTGAACCACCAATCGTCTGAAGAGCCCATGGTCATCAGGTGTCACGTCCTGGAGACCTCATCTAATAAGCGTGCTCGCATTTCGGTGCCAGATTTCAAGCGTCACGAGGATCGAAACAAGAACCTTTGGACGATCATTGCGGACGCGGAGAAGAAGTACAACACGAAAGCGATCATGTATGACCCACCTACGATCAACCTCGTTGGTTCTGTGGCTCCCACCGTCAGCGTGAAGCAACTTGTGTCGAACAACAAGTCCTGAATGCCCAGGCGGTGCAACTACTGTGGCATTCACGAGAAAGCTTTGCGCTATAGCATTGGCGTCTCCACTACGGAAGGATTGAAACATTGAGAAATTGGAGACAACGAGATGGAAGAATGTGAGCATGTGCATATTCTGCAGCGGTCTCACGCGAGAGCTCCTCGGCCATCAACATGCACACTGCAAGCTAAAATGTAACTGATAATGGGAAAAAGATTGGCAGTGCGGAATTGCAAGGAAGTTTATCAGTCAGTGAGCCTTATAATATGGCGTTGGTTTTCCTTTGGTGGCGATGATTCATTCAACTCTGAAATATGGTGCAACCCTCAGCTTGTACGAGCCTTGAGGCGCTCTCACTGGGCGAGAGATTGCAGTAGGTGGAATGAAGTAACTTGATCACAATCCACCTCGAGGGTGTCGCCCTTCCATCCTTCAATCTGTATGACGGCAATCCGATCGACAGTCATAGGACTTAGGACCAGAGAGGAAGCGTGAGAGCAAATCGTTGCTAGGATGGAGTTGGATGGTCTGTGCGGTGTCACAGGGCAACCCGAGCACTTCACCTCGAACTTCTTCCCTATATAAGACTTTCGCTTCTCCGCAGCCGAATCCACACAAAGACATAACATCACGAAAACACTTCACCACCAGGCAAAAAGACTGAACAACATCACCTCGAAGTACACTTCATTGATCGGTTCCGATTGCGATCATCCACCCATCATGCCCAAGGACAAGCAGCATGGAGCCCAGGTACTCTCACCAAGTCCTCGGTCGTCTCTCGACGCATCACCCGCCACATGACTACAGGCGCCGCTCGCGATGCCGTTCTCTATACCGCAGAACTGCTTGAGCAGATCTTCGAGTACCTGCCGCCGCGGTCGATTCTGACGGCACAGCGTGTCTGTCACCAATTCCGCGACATTGTTGCACAATCGCAAGAACTGCAGAACAAGATGCTGGGCAAGGACGAGTCGGCTACAATGGAGAAGTGGGCCGTGAAGTACACATGGGGTCATCATTCAGGGTAATCGTTTCAGCCTTTCTCTGCTGCTCTGGGCTAACTCATTTTTTCTGTAAGACCACGTCAGCACTTTCGTCCAAGCCGCAATGCCAACGCCGATATGTGGCAACCAGACAACTACACGCTGGTCACGTACAACAGCTTGCCATTTCTCCCTCAACAACCGATGCCAGAAGAAGACTATTGCCGCCATGTCGCGGAAGCCCACCACTGGATGGAGTTGATTCCAAGCCTGAACTCTGTCCTGCTCGGACTACTGAGGGAGGAGCAGAGATATTCTTGGTACGACATGCAGCTGTCTTCACCGTCTGTCGTCGAGGTCGACATCAGCTTGTGCATCCGGTTCGGCCCTGTGATTCTAATGTACGTCTACACTTACATGCATTCCGACACGCCATGGACTCTCGGTGCCGTGCTACACAGCGCTCTGCAAAGCCGCGAGAATCATATAGCTGGACTCCGGCACGCATACACGCGCGTGACAGATGGAGTTGAAAGATCTACACGATCGTATGCAGAAGCCTATGGTTGGGAGCACGAACAATGGCAAGACTATCCACTGGGGTCCACATCTCTTGCAGAAGCCATCTTGGCAGAGGAGGCGAGGCTGGGAGTGGAGGCCACCATGGATATGGCGCCTTCATTGTGTACGACTTTCGCCATGCCATGCAACCATCCGAAGCTCTCAAGGACATCGTGAGGAAGCGTGGACTGGAGGGAGAAGGTTGAACAGTCTCTCAGCAGAGCTCAGCTGATGTTGCCGAACTAAATGCGAAGAGTTGAGGGTCAGCATATGCTCGAAGAGAGCTTCTCGGCTCCAAAAGCGAAGGCTAAGACTTGCCTACCATGTCTGAGATGGCGACCTCAGCTGCAGTCACTCGGCATCGGCGGAGTCATGCATTAGACTCTTCGATATACTTAGCTTGCCGCTGAGAGACGCAGCGGGCTGCCATCTTCTCAGAGGACTGCTAGGAAGAATGGATGATACCATGAATAAACTTTTCGACGCATGACAGGGAAGGAGCTGTGAGAGCGTCATAGCGAGGCCACCGCGTCCTTTCTTGATTTACTGAAGGCAGAGTCGTTCTGAATACCGATCATTATAAGTTGTGATACCGATGTTCCAGCACAGGCAAGAGAGTTGTCTCAGATCGTTCAGTATGGTATATAGCGATTACTGCAAGCCGATATGCCACAGCTTACCTTCACCTGTTCCTATGCTGTAGGCTGGGAGCGGTCGATTGAGCAAGCCCGTTTGCGCACCGTAAGGAATTATGGACCTTCGGATCTGAGTCACAGAGACGTCGCTGTCAAAAGCAGACCATAAAAGGGTCGTCAAAGCAGCAGTGAAGGCTTTCTCAGACCTAGACAGCTTAGCGGGGGGTTACGCACAAGAATAATGTCTTTTCTGGCGGATCGTAGTGGTCGGCCACGACTTTATGAGAGTAGTGCAGCACGACTATTGGGCCTTCTGAGCAGATGGATGGATAGAGTAAACTATGAGCCCAGTTTACTCGATCCCTCCAGCAGAGCGTAAATTGTGTTGCCCACGCTCAACCTGGCTATCCTTGCAAATCGCCCAAAGACAGGTTTCCGGCTTGCTGTCTGGGTCGTATATTCAGCGGCCTAGCTGTATCTGATGAGGCTGTGCCGCATCACAAGCACGATTCAGCAGTTTCTATGCAAAATATCATCAGTAAGGTCGTAAGTTGAACGCTTTGCTTTGGACCATGTTCGAAGCCTGTCTCGACCTTTTTCTTGGCGCTCCAAAAATAGCAAGCTTTTGACTTCATGCTTCGGTCGCCGCGCAAATTCTTTCTTCTTCACCATGAACCATGCTTCGAAGTAGGTATTTTTGGACGACATATCTGTGCCAGTGGCGAGACACTGATACGACAGTCTCGTCGAGCACGCTATGCCGCCTCGTCTCAATCCGAATGATACGTGCAAATCTTCTTGGACGACGATGCCCAGCTGCGCATCTATGGAGAACACGAGCGGACATGACGCGATAGATGGAACTTGAGGAGCAGGTCAAGAGCTTTTCTGCTATTACAGATTCGTATACTGTTATGCCGCCGGTTTTAGCCAGCTATCTGAAGAAAGTACAACGAGACATGGCTGGATTTTCAGTCTGGCACGCGAGAATCACGAGTTACACGAGCATGTACAGATGGTAGTTGACGTCAAGTCTGCCATCTCTAAGCCGCTTGATGTGCAGGTAGCATTGGCAGGTGGCTTCGGTGAGGGCCGCTCTGCAAATGTCTCGTATTGCGTCCAAAATACCCTTGGACCTGGTCTGGGGCTTCGGTGGCGCCAGTTCCGGCTACCGACTTTTCCAAGATTAGTAGCGGATCGTGGTGAGTATATATGTCGCTGGTCAGTATCAACAGACAATCCTTCATCACACCAGCAAACAACACTTCCAATAGCAGCTACTAAGACTATCGTTAATTTCAATAACATATCAACTACAACCATCAAATCGACAGATACAAGATCACAATGCAGCTCATCGACTTTGCCCTCATTGGTCTGGCCATCGCGGCTCCAACTACCCAAGTTTCTTCGATCAAGGAAGCGACCACATGCCCAGGTCTTAATGGCGCAAAAGTTCTCTCAAACAATAACCAGGCATACCGACTGGACTGCGCCAAATGGGTCGACACCGATCAAGTCCTCCGTATTGTAACCACCGAGATCGGCTACAAGGGTTGCCTGACAGCTTGTGATGGTACTATTGATTGCGGACTGTCCCAATACATCGCCACAGACGAAGCTCAGACCAAGGGCTCCTGCACACTGTTCAAGAAGGGCGCTACAGTGAAGCAAGGCTCCAGCAATTCCTGGACGCTCGCAACCAAGCTCGACAACAAGCCAGCTCCAAAGAACCCAACTGTCCCTGTACCAGGTAAAGACGACAAGTTCGGTCTTATCACCATCCGACCTGGCTCTCCCATCCAGAACACCGGCATTACAGCATCAAAGGGCAGCTTGACAGTCGGTGGCAAGCAGGACGCTTCTTGCGACACCAAGTCCGACTTCGCTACTTTCTACATACAAAACGGCGAAGCATACCTGTATGCTGCCTCTGCTACTCCTCAGCAGCTCTGGGTCGATCGCAGCGGTATGGGCCAGGGTGTCACTGGATACACAACCGGTGCTCAACCACCACCAAGAAACGCCGAGCGTAAGGGCTTCAAGGTCGATAAGGACGGACACTTGACCTTCGATGGCGTCAGCCCAAAGGCTTGCCCAGGCAAGGACAAGAACGCAGGATGGAGCCTCTGGTTCTCGACCTCGGACAAGCCTGGCTTCAACGAGGGCTGTCTCGGTGTGTCACTCAAGGCTATCAAGGCGGACAAGCCTGTCAGCTGCTCTTACACCTCTTCTTCTTAAAACGAGGAAGATTAAGAGATATTGTTTATTGCATAGCGAAAGGTGACATGGTGCATTGCACGGGATGGCGTCGCATTGTTTTCGAAGACAGTTTCGTCTTCTCTGTAAATATGTACAGTACCTCACGATCCTTACGAACATTGAATGCAAGCCCTATTCATGGGCTTAAACGTCACTGCCGACTGTTTCACGCATTCATGTTTCCCAAGTCTTAGGCGGAACACTCAGCTCATAGCCATCCGGGTCTTGTGCGGTACTCGATCTCGCAACTTTTCTTCTTACGACTTTGCTTCCGCCAATGCAAGTCCAGCCCCATGACTCTTTGGCTCAGGCTCAAATCAGGCCATGCAGATCCCCAGTAGACCACAAACCTTCACGGAAAATCCATTGACCCAACTTCCGTAAGACGGATCTATCGGTCAAAATCTCCATCATTTGAGCCCTCCCTCTCATCGCAAGTTTGAGCGCGCCTTAGGAATAACAGAATTTAGGGTTCAATGCTTGACCCCGAAAATGCGAAGAATCATGACTAAGATATAAATGTCCATGCGACACCATATATTCGAATGATCATTGAAAGAACGCTGAACACTTTTTTCTCGCCCCTGTCGCTGTCCTTCTCTACTTAAACGATGTCTCAAGCCCAACTTCCCCTCCAAATCCTCATAGTCGGTGGCGGATTATGTGGTCTCTCAGCTGCTTTGGCACTAAGTCGGAGTGGACACAAAGTCACTGTTCTTGAGGCCAGACCTGGACTGGCTGAAATCGGTGCTGGGATACAATGCCAGCAAAATGTGAGCCGAATCATGTTGAGTTGGGGATTAGGAGAGGAGGTAGAAAAGCTGGCGGAACCAGCGATGCCGTTTGTCATGTACAGGTATACTGGGGAGAAGATTGCTGATGCTGGGTCGGGCGGGGATGATAAGTTTCCGTGAGTGCACTTCATTGACTGTTGGACTGGAATTGGGCTTGGGAATGGGCTGATGAGTTTTGTAGGGCCTGGTTGATCCATCGGTATGCGTGGGATCTGGTTATTGACGACTTTGGAAGTATTAAAGACTGATCCTGGACTTATTTCAGGTTCGATTTGCAGAAGCTGTTTCTTGATGCGGCCATTGCTGCAGGAGCAGAAGTCCGATTCGACTCCAAGGTCACGAAAGTCGAGCAGAGTGTTCCAAGCGTGGAGACCAATGGAAAGACTCTATCCGCAGATCTTATACTGCTTGCCGATGGTGGGTCCCATTGAATTCCTGCTAAATACGATGTCAGTACTGACGGATATTGAAGGCATCGGTTCCAAGACCAGAAGACAAATCCTTGCCGAAGATCCAGAACCACTAATACGCAGTAGTGCTTATCGATTCATCGTACCACGGGAAACCATGCTGCAAAGTCCCGAGACAGCTGCGTTCATGCTGAAGCCACTTTGGACAGCATTTTTCGGACCAGGTCGCAATATCATCTGCTACCCTATGTCTCGCGGCAAGTACTTTAATGTCTTTATGGAGCGTGAATACGTGGGCGGAGCGACCCTTGGTGTCTGGAGCAAACCAGCAGATCTTGAGACCGTGCACAAGGACTTCGAGGACTTTGCGCCGATAGTGCATCGTATAGTTGAGAAAGCGACAGGTTGTGTGGATTGGACGCTTGCACGGCTTCCTCTTCTGTCAAGGTGGAGCAGTGAGAGCGGGAGAGTCCTGCTCATAGGGGATGCAGCACATGCTACGACACCTCATATAGCGCAAGGTAGGTGATGCCGCTGATGTAGAGGGTACAAAATTGACGTGCATCAGGAGGCGGTATGTCGATAGAGGATGCTGCGGTGTTGGTTGAATGTCTAGCAAGAATCCACGACAAGGAAGAGATCCCAGCCGCTGTGAGAAGTTTTGAAAGCCTGAGGAAAGAGCGCTGTGGACAAGTCCAAGACGTATCGTGGCAGAATTCTTTTCTTTACAATTTGCCCGATGGACCAGAGCAGGAAGCTCGTGATAGAAAGATCAGAACGGCCGAGGAGAGGAAGAAAGCCAACTCCGTAGACAGCTTTGAACAGAAAAAGATCGCAGATGGAAAAGGTAGTGCCTGGGAATTTCTTGCGCAGGTCAACAGATTCGATGCGATAGCGGATGTGAGTAGAGAGATGGGAGCCTCGCTGGAGACCGTATACTGACCTTGCTAGGCACGAGAGCGCCTTGGAAACGACATGACAAAGTCATGAAGTGATGACACAGTGGTTTCAGGACCGCGTAGACCAGATGTGATGTGATCGTCGAGGCCCATGAAACCAATACATGGGCCTCAATAATCTTTCATGTTTCCCACATCTTAGGCGGAGTGCTCAGCTCATAGCCGCCTAAGTCTTGCGCTGTGGTTACTCTAGCTTCCTCCTTGTTCCTGCGGCTCCGCTTCTCCCAGTACAAGTATGCTCCCATTATGCCCAGGGTTAGAGCAAGAAGCGTGAAGAGTGTTGCGAGGAAATGTCCGACCGACCATTGGTTGGCCGGGTCGACAGCACTAATATTCATGCCGAAGATGCCAGTAGCGAAACTCAGTGGCAGATAAATGGCTGCGAGTAGAGTCAATGCAGTTGCTCGAGTGGTCTGGTGAGCGCTTTCGTCTGCCTTGCGACGACTTTCACGGGCGATCTCTTGATTGGCTTCCGCGATCTTGACCATCTCTTCAAGAAGTCGGCTGCTGGCTTTCGTGGCGTCTTTGCTCTCGTCTATTATGCTGTTCATGGCTGATAGGAGATTATTGGTAGCCTCCATTTGCTGGTTTGCTGTAATGGCTTGGTTCTTGCTCTCCTCTACGACTGCTTTGCTGGCCGCAGCCATGTCAAAACTCTTCTGTGCTTGGTCGATACGTAGTTCTGACATCCAGAGCTGGAAAAAGTCGTCCAGAAGCGTTTGCTGGTCCGCGGCGTCTTCCAAAATGTCTTTGAGCTTCTTGCGATTGGCAAGATGCCAATGACCATGTTCTTCGGCAAGAATCTCTGTGTCCTCCCACACCTCTACAGGAATATGCAGGTTGTCGTAGTTGACCCCTTTGCGGAGAACTGCGAGGTTTTGACGAAGCTTATGCAGCTTTGCGCTCATCCTTTCGAGTCTTCGATCTGCCTGTACAGAAAACGACAGACTCTCGATACTCGTTGTCACGAGGCGCAGATTCGTGGCCCACAAAGAGAGACACAACAAGCAGGTGAAGATCTTGGGCTCGATCATACGATCTCGTTCGAAAAGCAATCGACGGTGCCACTCATGAGAAAAAAAGCTGCTGAAGCTATCGAACAATGATTTCTGTGGTTGATACAAGGATGGAAGCGCGAGACCACCCCTACTGTTGGTGTGTGGTACTCGTAAAGTCGGTCGTTCGTCAGCCATACCACTGAGGGGCTGTCTTGGAGCATCGACCAGAACGAGATCTGCCTAAAATCAGCGGGAACCCGTTGACGCATCCGTAATGAACACAGAGTTTCTTACACAATGAAACGACACCAGGAACATGAATTCGTCCATAGGATATTCGCGTGGCAGAGGTCAGCCCATACACCTCAGTAGTCTCTTCACGCCGCCTGCATGCTAGAGAATTAGGAGTAAATGGAATTAAAGCCTGTTCAGAGCCGTATCCAAAGACACCATGGATTGTGCAGAACAACATTCGTCTCGCTCCCTCGTGCTCAAGCACTTTTGAGCTCCGATCAGGGTCTCTGAACACATCATTCCAGAGGGTCGTCGAGGGATCATCGGGATCGAGCTCGCCTGTATGGTGTTTCCAAAATCGTGAAGCCGAGAGCCCTGCAGCCTCTAAATCCGACATCCATTGGTCGCTGGGGTTTTCGATCAAGATCACGCTTTCGTTAAGTGCACGATCTTCTGATCTTGCGAGCCTGAGCACGCTCTGTATGTCAACAACTTCGTCCTCACGCAAGATCGGAAAAGCGTCGCCGAAGATACGTGCTCTTGGACTGCTCTGTACTGCCTCCATTCCCTGTTGATGTTGAATTGTTCAGCTGGAAAAGCATAGAACGAAGAGTAGATATCACGCAAATGACAAACTTGAGGATATACTTAACGGATAGGCACCGTCAACGTGGTCGACAGCCAGAGCTGAGCTCAGGACACGGCCTCTCGCGTATCATGCAAGCCGGGACGAATATAGCTCTCCATCGCCGAGACAGGGCGCGCGCACTGTGGACCGACCGCAAGTCAATCTTCGCATAATAATGAGTCTCAGGCCACAGAGGAAGCGAAGTCGACATGATGACGGATCCTGGAAATGAGACCAGGGAGAGAAAGGAGGCTCGGCCGCAATGCAGGAGCCAGGTCCGCTCGGAGGCTGGTTTAGGTAAGCACGAATCAGACAATTGCTCGACAGCATTCTTCTCGAAAGACCTTGATGGAAGACGCGGCCCAGCGTCGCGAGAAACCGAGGGTTGCTCTCAAGTCGAAAGGAAGAACACAAACAACTCCTGTCGTCGATGGAACTCTCTCACTCGGCTCCTTCGCCCGAGTCGGCGCGAATGATGGCCGAGGAGGCGTGCCGTGCCCCTCCTCGCAGCAATGGCGACGTCAATTAGTAAACAGCTCGAAAACATTGACTTGCATCACATCTCTCGCTGAGATACTATCGATGATTGCGAAGCGATAGAACATCCTCAGAACGTCATACCACGCCACATCCACCCTCATCATCGTACGCAATGCCAATTCAACCTGATAATCCAGAGCCCGCGCACCACGACGTCGACTCGATGCTGTCAAGAAAGTTTGGCAAAGAAGTCGCCAACTACTTCTCCGGCTCGCCACTGAACAGAGTTGGCTTCCTTCGCGGCGACCACAAGTTCTTATCGCAAGCATTGAAGCATGCTTCAACATCATTCCTGCTTTGCAATGAGCTGCAACCTCTCGTCCAACCGAACGCAAAGCCGGGGAAGGGCAAGCTTCAATATGTCAAGTACGAGGACGTAAAGCCAATAATCGGCGAAGATCCTTTCGAGTTGAGTGAAGAAGATTTGATCAAATCGTATGACAGCAAGAACTACATTCCACAAATGATCTTCCTTGGCATCGATGAGAAGGCAAAAGATGGACTATCTTACCAGGGCAAGAATCTATACACTGGCGCACCATACTTTGCAGTCGATGTCACACCCAGAGACCAGGTGAAGTCAGAATGCGAGAAGCTTGTACAGCGACTGAAGAATGACCATGGTTATGATTTTGGCAAAGGTCGTGTAATGGACATCGATCCTTCAGATGCGGCCATCTATGCCGAAGCTCGCCAGCTCCTGGACTGGAATGCTCGCAACCCGTTCTGCGCAGCATGTGGGCACAAGACATTCAGTGTCAATGCCGGATTCAAGAGAACATGTCCGCCTACAGATAAGGCTGCAGCAGCAGAGGGCGGCTCGCACGACAGGCCACCATGTGTAACGCGAACTGGTATCTCCAACCTCTGCTTCCCTCGAACAGATCCTACGGTCATCATGGCTGTGGTTTCCTCTGATGGTACTAAGATTCTTCTCGGACGACAAAAGCGATGGCCACCGTACTGGTACTCTACTCTTGCCGGCTTCGCTGAGCCAGCTGAGTCGATTGAAGAAGCTGTGCGTAGAGAAGTTTACGAGGAAGCTGGTATTCTGGTAGGCCGTGTCGTAATCCATAGCACGCAGCCTTGGCCGTATCCAGCGAATTTGATGATTGGTGCTATTGGTCAAGCAATACCGACTGGAGAGACGATCGATCTTGGTAATGATCCTGAGCTTGACGATGCCAAGTGGTTCTCGTTCGATGAGGTGAGAGAAGCACTTAGAGTTGGAACAAGTGGACTGGGCGAAGATGCTGGCCCTGAATATAAGGAAGGTGGTCTGAGATTACCGCCGAGCACTGCTATTGCAAACCAACTCATGACTGCTGTTGCGAATGGCTTTGCTTCAGGAGAATCGAAGATGTAGAGTGACGAACGTACAGAACGCACAACGATACAGAAATCTGTAGATGGTGTAGAGGAAGTGGCACAGTGGCCATTACGCGTATAGATGCTCATTCGCAATTTCTCAGAATCGCTGGACTTGCGCTTCTGCAGCTACCTTAGTAGTCGTGTGTTGAAATAGATTACGCTCAATCTCAAATATCATATCAACTTTCCCCATCATCTGCATCCTGCCCAGGCAACTCTCACGCAAACACCCCATTCCCATCCCTAGCCTGCAAATACTCCTTCCTAAACCCATTCTCATCCGTACTCTTCTCACTCCTCTTCAACGGCGTCCACTTCGGATCCTCCTTAAAAAGTCTCATCGCATGCGTATAATTCTGTTCATCAGTCGTAAAACGATGATAAATTCCCGCCGGCATAATCATCAAATCCCCTTTCTCCAATCTAATCCTCACCCAATCATCATCTTTGCTCCTCACATCAAAATACCCTCCACCGTCCAAAATATAACGAATTTCTTCATCTTCGTGAAGATGTTCGTCGAAGAAAGTTTTGACTTTGGTTTCGTAGTCCGGGAGAAGTTCTGGGGATATGCGGATTTCGTCGCGGTTTTTGTAGGATCGTTCTGAGGCGATTTTGTCTACTGCTTCGAGGTTGTTGGGGAGTTCGTGGTGGATTATGCCGAGTTTGGAGAGGTAGGTTGGGTCGACTGGACGGCCTGAGTCGTGGGGGAGACGCTGGTCGCCCTGGTGGTATGGCAATGTCAGTGTTGGTTATATGGTATGTCTCGCGCACGTGGTGGGGTAGAGTTGAAGGGCTGGTTGGACTCACCTCGATGTTGTCGAACCAGTATGCCTTCATTGTGATCAGATGTTGCGAGTGTTGTTGTCGCGTAGTCTGTGTGAGTGAGTCGCGAGTTGGAGTGGGTGGTGGAGAGTGACAGAGAGGTCGCAGAGTGCTTAAGTCGTCGCCGTCGTTGGCCTCACGAACTTTTACGTTTCTGGACCCTGGCACTCAGCCAAGCAAGCACGTCATTCGCGAGGCAAGAGCAAATCACGCAGCACGTGGAGGTACATTTGCTGCTTACACATCTGTACTCGTCCGAATACAGTGAATGCTGCTACTCGTCTGTCGAAGCAGTGAAAGGCTGCGCAGAGATGTCGAGAGCATTCGTCATGTGCCTGTTTCAGCAGTCAAGCATCAATCGATCGTCACATGTCATATTAGAGCAAGTGGAAGTGAAGTCGAAGCAAAATCATTCATCATTATCGCTGTGATCGAAATACTCCCAGGCACTTCCGTAGACAGTGCAATGCAGTTCAATGCTTTGAAGCCTCAACGCCACGCTCGAAGAACAACACTCTAAGGTGAAAGGCTGAGCTCCTATCACGGATTGTCGATCTCACCATGCGTCCTCAATCGCTTTTGAATCCTCTCAAGCAGCATGACCTCCTCGTCCTCCAGCTTCAGATGATGTGGTAATTCGATTCGATATGCTCGAATATGCACATCCTCGATACCGTCTACAAAGTCGACACGATTGCTGAGTTCTCGTTGAAGAGTCCGATCACTGGTATCAAACATTAGCGGTGACCATCGAAGCACGAGATGGACATTGAACATACCTGCTAGTGTCACTGGTTGCTTTTGCTGGCGCTTTGCCCTCCTCTGCTGTCTTCTGGTCCTGCTCTGGCTGCTCTTTTCTCTTCTCCTGCCTTAATTTGCTTCCTGTGTTCGCGGATGTCCACCAGTAGATCGGGTACTGTCTCAAGATGTTGTTGAAGATGCAAGCCACAACAACCATGAGACAACTATCAAGAAGCACGATCGGCACAAACTTCCAGCCCATGGCGATGATCATCGTTTCAGTCGAAGCTAGAACTGCCGTTGCTCCGCCAGGAGGGTGGATCGTGTTTGTCAAGGACATAACCCAAGATGCCAGAGCACAACCGACCGCGCCTGAGACCCATTGAATGTTGTTGAAGTCCGAATTGAGCTGGAATAGTTTCGCTATAGCTGTGCCGCATATTGCAGCCAGTGTATTGCCAATGACAGCGTTTCTTGGCTGTGCAAGCGGCGATTTGATTGTGTTAAAGTCCAATACAGCGCTCGCGCCTAGCGAGGCGATTAGGACGGGAGGATGCCATGCTGTGATTCCTGGAGCGTAATTGCCGATTCCAGCTACCAGACATAGTCCTGCAACTGTCGCGAGGAATGTGATCGGCCATTGTAGTACATTGTATGGTTCCTTCTGCGGGCTTTCTCGGTATCCAAGCCAGTGTCGAATAGGCTTGGGCAGAATGTAAAGTCGATTATGAGGTATCCATGGATTCAGATATCGATCTACATCGAAATCCAGTAATTGTCGCAAAGACTCTGATTGCACCACCATGTTGGAAAGCCGTAGATTGTACCTGAGAATCAAAGCCCGCCGCCAAGTGCACCAAAGCTTCCTTATGCAGTAGACTCGCTGAGGACAAGGAAAGAGCGGAACGTGTGCGGAGAGAGGCACGGGCTTGCCAGTATGCACTCCACTCCACCAGACTCCACTGTCGAAGTGCGAAACGTAAAGAAGCGAGGAAATGGAATTATGAGATGAGATACCTCCTCACTGAGCGCATTCCGGGTACCTACCTGGCAGAGATTCCACGCTCATCTGTCGCGTATTCCACATCCTTTCAGCCACTTGCGGTGACGTGCTGCGCGATTCAAAGAGCGTCTCCTCGGAAGTCTAGGGCCGAATCTTCTCCGTCTGCCATCTCTTTCTCACAAATCCTGCTCGTCTAGCAGAGGCGATTCGCTGTGGTTGCGCAAGGCACTTCGGAGTATTAGATTCCATCTTCGCAATCTTCTTCATGACTCCGGTTCATCGCATCATCACCAGAGCATTTTCCTACTGTTCGGACATCTCGTCCATCGCGGAGAAGTTCAAGATCTGAGCCTAGTCACGCGCTTGGGCTAGATCGAAACTTGTACGTAATTGCCCTGAAGCCGTGTTCCAGGTACAGTCCGAACTTTGGTGTGAGCTTCTCAGCTGCAAAATCACAAGGACATCGTAGGAAGTGAAAGAGGGTCATGAAAGGTTGAAATTGTGTATGAGTGATGTTGAGGAAGAGATGAGGTTGGAAAGATTGCTCGTCGTCCTCGAGAAGATAAGGGAGGACAGATTGGGCAAGCGCACTCCTCGGAGAAAGTCGTTCCTGCAGGAGTGCCTTGGCACATTTTCAGGCACCATTTTTTCTCGTATACGAAGTTCTGCATCTCCGGCAACGACATCCGGGAATAGATTTCACAAACGTGATCCTGTGCCTGTAGGAGTTGAGAATGTGCGTAATATCATAATGTTGTTACAATACCGTATACACCCCATCCGCGCTATGCAATATTGTACAACCAAGACCGCATTATGCCCGAACACTACCACCCATATCTACATCTATACCATTTCACACCTTTCACTTCTCCCTATACATCCAACTCATATAATCCTCAAGACTTTCCACCTTCTCCCTGTGTCTCGGCAGCGGAGTCTCAACCCTAACGACCTCCTTGCCAGCCTCAAGCTCATCAATTTTACTTCTGATCTGTCTCCCTTTGTCACTCATACCCTTCAAGAAACGAATATACTGCTCGCTCTTCTGCGCCTTCGCCTCACTCTCGGGGTCACCAGCATCTTCCTCTTCGGCATCATGATCAAATGCAAACTTTCTACGTGCTTTACAGTCCTCGTATTTGGCCCAGGCGTTGCGCGAGTTCTCGTATTCTTTGAGAAGGTATTTAATGTCCCATTTGTCGTCTTTGGTGAGCTTTGTGGGTCGGTCTTGAGGGACGTCGCCGTTGACTTCGGATTGGCAGATGATCGTTGCGTAGAAGAGAGGTCGGAGATCAGAGCTTTCTTCTTGCTCGATTGTGTTGAGGAAAGGAGAGTCGGCGTTGGACTCACTGCTGGGGTTGTTGGTTCTGGTCTCAAGTGCTTCGCGGATCGTGGCTGTCGCTTCGTCGACGTCTGAATCAGATTGTTCTGCTGGCACATCCGCATCGTTTGTCGGGTCGACTGCAGCTTGCTCGTCAATAACATTGGCAGATCCAGCCGCCTTAATGATCTCCTGCGCGTCATCTGGAATTGATCCCTGGGAAGTGGTCTCCGGCGTGGTCTCATCTGCATCCTTGCCCATGATGGTCCGCTCATACTCCTGGATCTTCTCCTTGGACTTGCTCTGGATTGTGTCGATCTCGTCTTCAGTCATTGGCTCAGCGAATACATGCATGGCGGTGATCGCAGTATCCTCCCCAGTTTTCTTTGGCTCTTGAGTCTCGAAGTGGATGCGTAGCGATTGCTCAGGGAACTTCGCTGTAGCTTTGTCCAGAACATCATTCAGCATCTTCAAGCTAGCCTTGAACTCCTGATCACCAAGGCAAGCGTCTGTCTGGCCATGCAGTACTCGATCCATCTCGGGAATAGGCACGTATTGGAAGCCGAAAATACGCTCAACGTTGTGGTATGCAACGAAAATGCCGTTCATGCGTCCCATCCGTGCTTGGAGCATATACTTGAGCATCGTTGATCGGGTCATATCATAGAACTCACGTTCGTAAGATCCGTACCGTCCCTGCAATCCATAAATCTCGTACCCGGTCATATCTTCGTGATCCCACGCTCTCATGCGAACTGAGACGACTGCGCGAGTCTTCAGATCGAAAGTACCGTTCCCAGGTAAGCGAGGGTCGTAGGCGTCAAGTTGGGACCGCATCAAGAAGTCACCCATAGTAGTGTATTGATATGCTTCCGGGGCTGTCCTCGACTCTTCGGAGACCTGTCGTGGGTCGCTCTTGCGATATTTCTCATACTCATCGGTTGGTAGCGTGAGCAGAAGCTCCATCGACTTGCCGAGAAGCATCAACACGTTCGGGCTGTCGTACTCTTTGTCCGCATCGATTGCGTAGGAACCATTCTTCCATCTCAAGAAGATCGAATTTGGAGCCTTGTTGATCTTTGTGACCTGATGAGTGGGATCTTTGGCAAAGCCTCTCGATATCATCTCGTGATTGAGCGGTCTCCAGTTCGAGATTAAATAATGGAAGTGTGCGAGCGTACTTGTCATACTTGATGTTGAGCCAATGTATCGCTTGTTCTCTTCCTGCGCAATTGCTGATAGCGCCTTGTCCTGCGAAGATGTCTTGTACTCCTTGAGCGCATTGAAGTCGAATTCTGTCGCAGGCATAATCTTCTCAAGATACGGGTCAAAGTTGTAGACCCGTGAAGCCGGATCCTTGAGCTGATATACTCCTGGATTAAAGAGGACTCGGTCCAGCCCATATTCCAGAAATGGCACCGGCGGCTGAGGAATGTCGAGCGGTTTGATTGCCAACTCGCTGAGTTCCATGGTGTGAATCTCCTCAGAAGCATCAACCTCAGAGCCAGGCTCTTGTTCTTCTACTTCAACGGTTTCTTCTGGAGGTTCGATAGAGACCCGATTTCCACCTTGTTTGCTACTAGCACGCTTGCCGCCTCTCATAGCCTCGGCGATGCTCATCCCTTGTGGTTCGTCCGCTTCCTCCATCTCTTCTTCAGGCTGCGGAACATCACTAGTCTCCTGTTGTTGGCTGCTAGCTACTTTGGCTTCAGCTGCCGCACGTCTTTGCGACTGCAGGACAGCTCTCCTTTGCCTGCGATTTAAGCCCTTGGGTCTGAGATGCGTATCCGCGCCAGCTTCGTGTGTGGCACCTGACTGTTGTTCTCTTTCGTGGCCGGGGAAAATATGTAGAGTGTTAGAGGTATTCTGGCTTGGGAATTTCCTTACAAGCTTCGTCATCTTCGTGTTCGCGTCTAGCTCAAAAATTCTAGAGCTCCGCTCATGATCCTCGCTATCACGTTCTGAGCCCTCCGAGACAGGGACAGGGACAGGTTCTGACGGCTCCGCAGGTGTAGCAGTTAGAGGTGGTGGTTTTGATGTAGATTCTGGAGCGGGGCTGGGCTCTTCCACTTGCTCTTGTTGCAACTGCGAGTGAAGCTTCGATAGAACCTGAGAAGCCGAGTGCTCGTGTTGTTCAGGTTCCGCAGTCGCAGCGTCTTGCTTGGTCTCGTCTGCTGCGACTTCTGGAGCAGGCTTGACTGCATCTTCAGACACAGGCTTATTGGCAGAAAGACCCCACGGACCAGTCAGTCTGTCCTTCAAACCCGACAACAAGTTCATCAAATGGCCTTTGCTCGGAGGTTGTGGTGCGCTCTCTGTGGCGTTCACGGCTCCTGGTGGAGTCAGCGTTTCGTTTTTGGGTACGGGTGCCATCCCAAAAGGTGCAGTATTCCTGGAAGATGGAATGTCCTTCTTGGGCGATACATGATCGGCCTTGGTCAAAGTATCGAACGTCACGCGTTTCGCACTCCTCCGCGATGGTTGGTCCTCAAGGTCTCCCCATCTACTTCGACGATCTGCTTCTCGTGATTGCCATGCAAGGCCCTGAACTGTTCTCGAGGGGCTATCGTCCGGTATGCGTCCTCCTAAGCCGCTCAATCCAGGTGATGTCTTGGCTTTCCACACCTTTGGCGCTGCTTCTGTCGCAGGCTCGCCCTGCTTTCTTTTGCCTGCTGGCACGCTGACATTGTCCACAGCTTCACCGGCTACGAAGTCGCGTCCTTGACCCCTGAAAGATGGAAATGGAATGACCTCAGGCTCTCTCAGTTCTGTCGATTCCCGTTCAGCTTCCTGCTCTTGCTGTCCTCCCAATTCCGCATCTTGCTCGATGGCCTTCTGTTCTGTCGAAACTCCAAGTGACGCTATGAGATCATCCAAATCATTCGAAATCGCTCGTTCGGCCGAGTCGTGCGTCGCTTCTGCACTCGCGTTCGGCTTCGACGTTGCCTGTCGAGAAATGTAGTAGTTCAGCGAGCTCTTGCCCTTCCTTGCCATCTCCTGTATATTCGCAGCGCTGTCCCCGTCCATTCTACCCTCAGCCGATCCCGACATTCTCTGCAATTGGTCTTTCAGCATATCCAGACTGCTACCGCCAGTCTTCTCTGCCATCACTCTTTCCTTCGCCTGTCTAGCGGATCGCGATGGCGCCGGACGATGAAGTCTTCCCACCTGATTGTCATCCACCAGTTCGTCTGACAGATCATTCACCAGATCTGCCATGGAACTGGCCTTTCTTGAAGCCGCTTTCGTTTTCTGCACATCTTGCTTCTTCTCCTTCTCTGGGTTTGGCTTCTCTGTTTCTGGTGTAAAGCTCGAATAATTATCGCTGATGTCGTTCAATGTATCGAACCAGTTCTCGCCGCTGGCCTCTCTATCGTTCGATGAGGTCTGAGATAATCCGCTGTTCCATCTCTGCTGGATGCGCTGCGATCGTTGCCATTGCCGTCTGCAAGCAAGACAAACATAACCATGATTGCTCCATGCTGGAGGATGGGCCGCCTTCGTGACCCTGTGCAGCATCGAAGGGAATGCTCAAAAATGTCAATGTCGAGGACGAGAATTCGCCTCCTGCAGAGAACGTGAACGCTTCAATAACTTTTAGCGTGGAATCGAGCATGAACAGGGATCATCGAGATTCGGTTCGGGCGAGCCCGTGCCGATCGGAGGGCTTTCGATGGTCACTTGTTCACCATTGACCATTCCATTTGATGCATACATAGAATTGTCGTACATATAGCACTGGACTTGAAAGATCTCACATGGCCTTCACCTCCCTTGTGAACCTCGGAATCTCCTTCCTGAAAGCTTCAGGATCATCTCTGGCACCTTCCTTCCAATACTCATACTCCATCCATGCATCCTCTGGCATCTGTTCCTCCATAGCAGCAATCCAATTGCCTAACGCTGGTGCCAGAGGGATCACGCCAGTCTCAAGCACATATTGATCCCACATCTTGATCATCTTCTCAAGCCGCTCAGGGTCTTGTTCGGCGAGATCATACACCTCACCTGGATCCTTGGCCAAATTGTACATCTGCCATTTCTCAGGCCCCTTTGGCTTAGGAATGAAGACGATCTTCCAATCTCCGCAGCGGACTGCTGCACGGCCGCACGTCTCCCAGCCTTGGATGAAGTCGGCTGGGTGGATTGAGGGTGCAGTGCCCGTAATGTAGGGCACCATACTCTTACCGCGCATGTGTACTACCTCACGTCCCTGGTAAGTTGGAGCTGGGTGCTTCACGCCTGCCATCTCCAATATGCTTGGTGCAAGATCCATGATGGTGCTGAAAGTGCTAGAGATACTTCCCTTCTCGTTCGTGACGTGAGAGCCAGCGTCTTTGCCTTCCACAATTCCAGAGGTGACTGAATCACCATCTGAGCGTACGTTCATACCAACCGGAAACTTGGCAAGGAATGGAACACGCACACCTCCCTCAGTCGTGAATGCCTTGTACAGTCTGCTCGGAGCTGTAGCGGCCTGTGCCCAACGTGGACCGTACCAGATGAAGCTGTCGCCACGACCCAGGTTGTCGAGAGCATTGTTGTAGTATTTCTTCAGATGGCCAAGCATGGTGCTCTGAACGATAGGATATGCCTCATAAGCAGCTCCTTCAGCTCCATTGTCTGACATAAAGCAGACAAAAGTATTGTCCAATTCGCCAGTCTGTTCAAGGTAATCGACGACCTTTCCAACATTTGCATCGATGCACTCGACCATCGCAGCAAAGACCTCCATTGCCTTGCACGACTTGGCCTTCTCTTCTGGTGTCAAGTTCTTCCATTCCTTCACCTCGTCTGCTACTACTGGGTGTGGCGTGACATCCTCCGAGCACAAGCCCATCTCTTTCATTCTCTGCAGACGCTTCTCGCGTAGGACGTCTGGACCTTCGTCGTAGACGCCTTTGTAGTGGGCGATATACTCATCGGGGGCTTGAAGCGGCCAGTGAGGGGCGGTGAATGGGAAGTAACCAAAGAATGGTCGTTCGTCCTTCTGCTCATGGCGTTCCTTGAGATACTGCAGCATCTTGTTCCCATACCCATCACTGCTGTACCAGCCTTCCGGCAATTTCTTGACATATTCGCCGTTCTCGGAGTGGAGAGCAATGAAGCTCATTGTCATGAACTCGGGAATCTGATCCTGACCTTCCAGCTGCGGCTCATAAGCGTAATGATTGGAGCAAGCAGGCAGATGGGCAAAGCTCTTCTCGAAACCACGCTTATGTGGAGAGCGTTCAGGAGTGAGTCCGAGGTGCCACTTGCCAGCCATGAGAGTCTGGTATCCAGCATCACGGAGTATCTCAGGCAGAGCTACCACGCGTTCGTTCAAATATCCTTCGTACCCTGGCATACCTCTCTGAGGAGCTGTAGACCAGTACTTGATCTCGCCTTCAGAAGGAGCATTCTGATCAGAACGGTTCGTCCACTCGATCAGATTCCCGAGTCCAGCAATATGATGATCAGTTCCGGTCATAAGCATAGCTCTGCTCGGAGAACAAGCTGCTGCGGCATGGAAATCCGTAAAGCGTAAGCCATTGAGGGCCAGCTTGTCAAGATTAGGCGTTCTGATCTCGCCGCCGAAGCAGCTGAGATCACTCCATCCCAAGTCATCCGCAACAATGACAAGGAAGTTGGGTCTCTTGCCCGCGGCGCCAGCGGTTCCGCTTGAATCCTTTGATGCGCTCATGTCTGCCTCCGATCAGCATGTAATGTAATTGTACTGTGGTAGGTGATAGAGAGGAGAAGTGCTGGCTAGTTGAACAAAGGAGAAGTCAAGAATGCAAAGCACGCAATTGTTTCGGTGTGAGCAGCTACGCGGCCTGTTAAGGTGTCCTCCACTCGCGAGATGCAACTCTCAAGCGCCCCGCCTTGGGAGGTCGGCAATAATGGAGTTGTACACATGGTATTGTTGTCTTCGTGAGGTTGTCCACTGCGTAACATCGGAGGTGATTGCAAACCTTGTATGCCTTTCTACGCGCCGTGAAGACGCGCCAGATAGCTTCAGATGGCGCAATGCAAGCGTGTAGCTCAGGTACACTCGTGATGATGATGTCGACGTCGAGCTCTCTCTCGAAGAAGAACGCGTCTGCGACGTCGCGAGAGCAATGACATGGGTCCTTCGGCTCATCGGTTGCCGAAATCGCGGCGACAGACCACAACACCACACCACCTTCCACTTCCTCCATACACCCTCCTTTTGGCGTCTACAGCACCTGTCGAGTCCCGATCGTACTAAGCAGTCTGTTATGCTGGCGATCAAAGAAGTACTTAGGCACCGTTATGGCGTTCGGCAAAAAGCGTGCCGTAAATATCGCCTATAACATTGGCCTTTATAGGAGCCCAAGCAGTCTGGCCGCCCGACGCCATCTACAAGAGGATTCATGCCGACAGCGATGTCCCTGATTGTATACGCACGATCCTATTGCTCGCTCGCTCTGAAGCTCGAAACGACCAGGTCGTGCTTGTGCATGAACGTACTGCCAGCCAAACCACGAACTTGGCTTGCTTAAGTATCTCTATCTCTGGATCATGACAGCCACGAAAATTTCGATACTCACGCTCTATCTGCGGATCTGGTCCAATGCCTCCGGGATCCAAGACTGGTTCCGAATCAGCTGCTACGGCCTGATCGCATTCTTCCTTCTATTCGCGGTGATCATGAGCATTACCCTTGGCTTCGAATGCAACCCAATCAGCTACGCTTGGCTACGCTGGGACAACGAGCACATCGGGACATGCATTGATCTGAACGCCCAGGTCTTCGCATTGGCTGGGATCAACATTGCTCAGGACATTGCTGTTGTCTTCCTACCATTGCCCAAGGTCGTCTACCTCAACCTTAGCTGGCGCAAGAAGCTGGCAGTCTGCAGTATATTTCTCGTCGGTCTCTTCGTCACGGCATGCAGCATCATCCGACTGCAATATCTGGTGTCTTATGGAACCACGAAAAATGTAACTTGGTTCTACAACCCAGTCGTGCTCTGGTCCGATGTCGAATGCACAATCGCCGTCATCTGTGCTTGCTTACCATCGATCGCTGGACTCTTCCAACGTCTTTATAGATACGGCATTGGCAGCCTAAGCTCAGACCCGATGAGGAGCAACACATTCGGCTATGGATCCACTGGTCCACGATCGATCAGCCGTCCAATGCCTCAGGATCAGTGGAATCAGGTTCGTATGGAAGAGCTTGGTGCCATACCTGGTAAATCTGTGGATCAAGATGTAAGAGGTGGAACTCCTCCAATATACAGTAGAGCAGTAATGCAGTACACGAGACCTGTCGCGGAATGGGAGTGATCTCTCAACCTCTCCCGCAGTCAAGGCAAGAATGACTCAAAGGCAGTAGCACAAACATTCCAGAGACCTTTCACCGCGAAAGGAGCATTGTAAGATACTGGCTGCAACTCATGAGGAAACAAAGCCAGACTCGAGGCGGCTGCTGGCATTTCTTCCATGCCAGCAAGCCGAATCCTGCAATTTTGCCTATATCGCCTACCTTCTGCACATCACCACCTATTCTTGGCAGACACCGAAGTTGAACGTCTTCTGCGGCACACAATCCAGTCCACGATTGAGATCTCGATGTCCATTACAGCACCACCTCACGCCTGGCAAGATCCAACAGGCTGGATTAAACGTCTCGTCGCACAGCACCCCCGTCTCATGGACGTGCTTGTCATCCCCAGACAAGAAGGCGACCAGCTCGATGAGTACGAATACAATGCGGTCCAGATCCTCAGCTCACGAGTGCACGAGACTCTGGACCTACTGAAGGAGTTTGACGCCGACAGCCAACCCAAGGTTTTCGCAGACTTGGGCGTCCAGTATTACCCAGACGACAGTGGCAATGATACGGTGTCGGCACGTAGTCCACAAGTCGCGGCGGACAGAGTTCAGGATGCTTTGCACAAAGCGCGTTGGGAATTGGACGGGTGGCAAATTTGGTTACAAGAAGAGAGGGCTACTAGCGATTATGACAAAGTAGCGGAGTTGATTGGGGTGATTGATGAAGCAGTGAAGGCCATTCGTGTAAATGCGTGAACGAGGACCGAGGCGAGGGTGAGGTAGATCGACCAAAGCAAGAAGTCGGTCGCCAACTAGGTCGCGTCGCACAAAATCTAGAGATTTGGCATCTCATCTTGCCACGCTCTATCTCCAAAAGCGACCTCAAATCCTACAGTCGACATCATCGATCGTAATTCTCTGAGTGCCCGATTCAGCTCACAGCTTATAGCTTTTGGAGTGCTCTCCCTTCTCGATTGCTGGTTCACGAACAGGACTTGTGTCTCCGTAGCCTTGTCTGCATTCTTTGGCTTTGGTGACACAGTCTGCTTGCTTCCTGCAGCAATAATCAGTTCGGCTCTCATCCAGAATCACTTCGAAGCTCAACTTACTGAATCTCGGAAACATGCGAGTCCAGATGGTCCTTCCCCCATCTAATGGACTGACATCAGATCGCGGTTCCACTTCCTGTTGTTCATCGCGTGTCCTCTCCAATCCATCAGATCTTGGATGAATCTGAGCATATACATCCTCGATCCTCTCTACTTCTCCCAAATCTCCAGACCATTCGTGAGTGTCCAGATGGTCTTCAGCGGCCCAAAGAACGGTCACTGTCTGAGTCCCGTCCATGTCGCGTGCCTGGTCTCTATGCCTTCACAATTCTTCCGTTCTCGATCTTGATTCGGTTCCGTTTCCGCTCGTTGTCAGTGTGTATCTTGAAAATTAGGACCGCAAGTAAGATTGCCACGAAGATCCAGAAGTCTGCATTCGCATTGGTGCCGTGTCCACGTTGTTTGTGATAAGCCATTGAAGTGAAAGTGAAGTCGATGAACTCGAGGAAGGTGCGACATCACGAGTCTTCAAAAGTGATGCCTGGTTTGTAGCAAACATGTATGGTGTCACGAGAGAGATTATGTGTGACTTGAGGTTGATCATGAGGCGAGGAGTGATCCGGGTGATGCGGTGAGACCGGTATTCAAATACTAGAACAATATTGCTCGCTCTCGATGTTCATTCATGGCTGAATGGTAAGGCGTGTAAGTCGTTTCGCATCGCCAGGAGAAGCTCACTCGTAATGTTCAAGCGGCCGATGAAGACGATTGATGGTCTTTCGCGTTGATGAGTGCGAGTGTTGGGTAGCTATTGAGCCATGGGCGATCGTTTTTGCTTCTCGCAGACACTGGGTTTGATCCAGTCATCATACGCACAGCGCGTTGCTGCTTCACGTCATCTCGACATACTAGAACCATGTGTAGTCGCGAAAGCTTTCATCGTATCGTAAACAAAACATCCTCCTCCCCACACCCCCGAAACTTCACAATCGCCTCTCCATACATAACACCATGTAAATAACATTCCCCAAGCACAAACCAATCTCCCTTCTCATTCTTCCTGAATACATAAGGAACTCTTGATCCATAAAGTATAACAATCTGATCACCTTCCCTCAACAACTGCGGTCCAAGTCCAATTCTCCCGGCCTCTGTGACGAAGAAACGTCGGTAGCTACATATCCTTCTAAATTGGTCAAAGTACCGTGCAGCTCCTAGTGTCTCTTCGGGCGCAATTGCAGTATCAAGTTCGTGAAAGGGAGGTGGAGGCGCTTCGCTGCGTTCTCGAAGGTAGGTGAGAAGGTGAGTCCGATCGTGGGCATCTGCTGAGCCGGCTCTTTGTTGTGCTCGATTGTAGCCTCCAAGCAAGGTGGTGCCTAAAGCTTCTTCGCTCGTAGAAGTCTGTTGAGAAAGTCTCTCGACTTCTTCCATCCAGGGCAGAATCTGAAGTGTGGTAGTAACGTTCGGATGAGAACAGTCGTCTAGCATCGATGTGAAGTCCTTGATCTCATCGACAATGATCCCACGCAGTCCCACCGCAGCTGGATCCCTTTCTAGCTGCATCTCTTCGTCTGATTGCTTAATGGAGTTTTGAGCAACAAATGCGTCGCTGAGTAGACATGGTCCATCGAGCATCTTGGAGCGCTCGGCCCACACAGGCATCCAAGATGGGCGATCATGGCCAAGAGACTCTTCGGATTTGTGGTTGACGTATCGCATGATGTCGGCGCCCCAACCGCCTTCGATGATCGCACGTTTTGTTGCATCACGAAAGACCTCGTCTACAGACCTTGTATAGTCAGGGATGACAGGAGGCTGACTTTTCCGAAATGCTTCAGAAGGGCGATGACCCTCAAGAGTCTTGAATGCCTGTTCCTTAGGTCCAGTCATATGCGTCTCCTGTGCATCTTGGTCATCGAGTGGTACTGGCCGGGCAAGCTCGAGAAGTGAGTAGACTCGATCTTTAGGATCAGACGCTAGGAAGTCTTGTTGCATCTTGAACAATGTCATGGCTGCCATGCCATATCTTGATATTCGGTAGTTGCAGCCATTCTGAGGATCCGTCAAAGGCCATAAGTTTGCCGCCTGAAAGAAGCCTGCTGTGTCGGTCAGCTCCCGCGGCAGATAGGCAGATTTGTGTCGGAGCCAGATCAATGCCCTGACAAGATCCAGTAGTTCGATAGAATGAGATCCGTAGATGCATGTGCTGTGAGGTGCTAAGGCTGTCTCTTGGATGACCCACAGACGACTGTGTACATATCATTGTATAGGTTGCGGATCGAAGCACTGATATGTACACAGTCGAGAGGAAAGCCACCAATGCAGGCACGTCTACCTCAGCTTTGAGATCTGTTATCGACCAAAGCCAATCCTGGTACTTGTAGTCATATACGATATCCCACAAGTCTTCGAAATCGTTACTGTCCTGACGCGCTTCATCAACGATATTGCGTATGCTCTGCAATGCAGGGTCCACAAAGTCTTCATCCTCTCCAAGGTAGATGAGATTGCCAGTGGAGTGACGAAAGATCTCTCCCATCAAGGTGACCTGGATTGTACGTTCGTCCAAGTCGCGCTGGTTTATACACATAGCGTCGATCCCTGTGTTCAGTCAGTGAAGCAATCTCGCATGTTACAACGATCTTGAGCTTGCATAGTGTTCGATGCTTATCTTCAAGGCGCATTCGTCTTATTGCCATAGCAGTGCTCGCTGGCACCGAAACTCTGTGGCCGTTGACAACGACCTCGGATCGATGTAATGAGTTGCCCCAGCAGTACGATATGGTCTCATAGGCAGGAAGAGGACGCTGGCCAAGACGCTTGTGGGTCATAGAGCAGATAATCTTGGGCTCATCATGTGGCGCAGGGTGAACATCGAGCAGTCGGAACTCCTTCAGAGGGTGATATGGAAAATGGCCTACTTCACTATCGCTGATAGATATGCTGCCGATGATATCTTGATTGATTCTGGACGCTGCTGCCATAGTGAAGTCCTCGGTGATCAGCGAGTAGGCTGCTGGAAGAAGTCGATGCCATTAAAGTGCGGGTATGAGTGTAAGTGTCAGCAGATGTTATGTTACCAGACAATCAAAGGCGAAGCATGTGCGGCCTCTTCAATGAGGCGGCAGCCCCAGTCTTGGCTGAGGCATGAGCTGTGTCTATATCGATAGTGTAGGATGCTAGGTCGTTACAGCTTGCGGACCTCGACTTTCGGCACCTGCTCCATCATTGCATAGCCGCTGTGAGACGCCACCTCCATCATACCTCGCTTATCGCGAGCTGCAGGCAAAAAAGGCTTGTACGTGTGACACAAAGAGCTTTATTGAAGTGAGCGTTGTCGAGCTGTGTACTTAGAGGTATACAGAGACTTGCCTGTGAGGTGTAGTCGGATGCAGGTGGAAAATCTGCCCGAGATCTCCTGACGAGCAATTTGGAAGCTTTCGCTTCTGACGAAGCTAAAGACGGTAGCGTGAGCCGCTGTCTTCCACCATCAACTATGTCTGCTTTGATATGGAGGATCCTCGCTGATATGGTACGCAGGTCGTGGCCAGAAGTGCTTTGCTCAAGATCTGTCTAGCAGTACAGCATCTGTATTCGGTGTCTGTCTCTTGATAGCACTTGGTCGATCCAAATATTGGTTGAAGGACCACTAAAGTAGGCATCTAGGACGTCATGAGTATATGCTAATTCAGGTTAGTGTTGAAGACATCCAAACAGCTTCTTAATGTTCTCGTCCTATGCTCTCTCCACCACATGAGGAAGTGGAAGATGCCCAAGCTCAACTACTTCACCTGTACACTTGGGGAGGCCAAACCATACCGAGACGAATCATTCACGAACATCACCGACTTCATCGAGCAACAAGCAGAGGCCGTCCCGGATCTTCCTGCAGCTGGATTCTACAGACCTTCGTCGGACTCCAGCTCAACGTGGCAGTCTGATGTGTTGACCTTCAAGGATGTTCTGTCACGATCGATCAGCACAGCAAATGCCCTGGCAGGAAGTTTGGAATTGGAGGGCAGGCAAGTGGTAGCCTTACTCTGTCCCAGCACAGTTGACTTCTTGTTCACTTGGTTGGGCTTGATTCGACTCGGCCACTCTGTGCTCTTAGTCGCTCCGCAAAACTCGTCAAAAGGTGTGGCAGAGCTCTGTAAGCAATCCAATGCCAATAACATCATCTTCGACAAAAAGTATGAGCAGCTGGCCACAGAATCAAAGGCAGAGGCCGGGACAGACTTCGCATTGAAGCTGCATGGTCTGCCGCAGGTCGGTGTGGAAAGCGCTGATCTTCAGGTCACTGCAGGAGATTCGAAAGGAGCAGTGAGCAAAGACGATATTGCTTACCTTTTTCACACTTCTGGCACGTCGAGCGGCATTCCGAAGCCAATACCGCAATCTCATTATGCCGGAACCGGTGTCTTGCCACGGCTGGATGGAGCAAATGCTGCAACTTTCTCAACGACTCCTTTGTACCATGGTGGTATTGCAGACCTCTTTCGAGCATGGACAAGCAAGGCTTTGATATGGCTGTTTCCGAGCAAGGACGTTCCCATCACGGCTGCTAACATTGTTCAGTGCTTGAGGACGGCGAGTCAGACAAAGACTCCTCCCATCAAGTATTTCGCGTCGGTGCCGTATGTGCTCCAGACAATGGCCACTGATGATTCAGGCCTGCAACATCTGCAGGGTATGGAAATGGTGAGCGTGGGTGGATCTGCTCTGCCGGACGAAGTTGGAAATGTCCTGGTCGAGCAAGGCGTGCACCTCGTTTCTCGCTTTGGAAGCGCGGAGTGCGGATTCATAATGTCTTCAGATCGAGACTATAACTCGGATCGCGGCTGGCAGTATCTCCGACTCTCTAAGGCAGGATCGGCATTTCTCAAATTTGAGGAGCAAGAGAGCGGTCTTGCTGAGCTTGTAGTGCTGCCCGATTGGCCGCATATGTCAAAGAGAAATCGTCCAGACGGATCGTTCGCGACTTCTGACTTGTTTGAGAGACATCCAGAGATTCCAGATGCATGGCGTTACCACTCCCGAGCGGACTCTCAAATAACGCTTACGATCGGCAAGAGTTTCGATCCAGCTCCTGTCGAAGCCGCCATAGTCGCGCGATCAGACCTTCTTCAGGATGGGCTCGTATTTGGAGAACAGAGACCATATCCTGGTGCTTTGCTATTTCGGTCTGCCAAAGCTAAAGATCTCAGCGATGAGGAGCTGCTAGACCAAGTGGCGCCTGAGCTGGAGCGAGTCAATGCAGAGGGCGAGGCTTATGCGCGCATCTCACGTAACATGCTCATTGCGATGCCGCATTGTGAAGCACCTCTTGAGAAGAGCAGCAAAGGTACAGTTCTCCGTAGCAAAGCCGAAGAAAGGTATAGCTCTGAGATTGAGGCTGCATACGGTAAGACATCGGCTCCGAAACAAAAGATTCCAGACGACCAAGTAGATAGTGCCGTCATGGGGATAGTCCGATCTGTCATGGGCGGTAAAAGTCGTCGAGGAGAGAAGCTGGACTCGCAGACGGACCTGTTCGCCTACGGAGTCGATTCCGCAGCGTGCTTGCAGATACGACATGCTGTCTCGGCTTTATTGCCTGAGAAATCTCCTGCGCTGCCTATGACCATTGTGCAAGATCGTGGTACCATACAGCAACTGAGCGAGACCATTCTGGACATTCGAAACGGCAGGGACACTCGCCGCGACAGCCATAGCGACGAGTTGGCACTCATGGAAGGTCTCGTCGAGCAGTATAGTCAGCTTCACGCTGATAGCTCTACGACTGCTGCATGCTCAAATGGCAGCTATAAGTCCAGTGAAGCAACGACAGTCTTGATGACAGGTGCCACAGGTGCCCTTGGGAGCCATTTGCTGGCGCAGCTTCTGGAAAATTCGAAAGTGTCGCGGATCCATTTGCTTCTTCGCGGCGACACCCTAGAGGATGCAAAGCAGCGCCTGTTGAAAGCACTGGAGCAACGAAAGCTTGTAGCAGCAGACGGCTTCGAGACCAAAGTTGTCGTCCATACCTGCACTTTGTCCAGTCCAAGGCTGGGCCTTCCGGAAGAGACGTATCAGCAGCTTGTGCGAGAGGTCGACGTAATATACCATCTGGCGTGGGCAGTAGATTTTATTCTGCCGCTCAATGCTTTCAAGCAGCACTTTGCTGGTTTACAGACTCTGCTCAACTTTGCGGCGAGTGCTTTGCATCACAGACAGCATGCAGCTGCGGCGACTAGATCTCTGAACTTCGTGTTTTGTTCGAGTACTGCTTCCGTCGCAAATTTTCTGGGTTCGTCTCCAGAAGAAACTGTTCCAGAAAAAATCATCACGGATCCCAACGTAAGCAGCCCTGCAGGCTACTCTCGTTCAAAATGGGTCGCGGAGAACATCTGTCATCAGGCAGCACTGGCCCATTCAGAGCTCGCGCAAAGCTTGAGTGTTGTGAGGGTCGGCCAGTTGAGTGGAGATACTGTTCGCGGCATCTGGAACAAGTCGGAAGCATATCCACTGATGCTGGGCAGCGCCAAAGTGACCGGCTGCCTCCCAGATCTCCCAGATGAAGGTGTTGCTTGGCTAGCTGTAGATAAAGCTGCTGAAGCATTCGTCCAACTCGGACTTGATGATGCCAATCGACGTCAAGAGAAAGAGGTATTGGCGCTGCATGTGCTGAACCAGGACACTACCACCAGCTGGAGGATGTTGCTCGATTGGATTCAGAGCGTTGAGGCATTTGAAGTAGTTCCGCCTACTGAATGGCTGAAGAGGCTCGAGAAGTTGAGCAGAGATGAAGAAAGCTGCGATCAGAGCGATGATCGGCATCCGGCCCTGATGCTGCTCGATTTCTGGAGAAAGGCGTATGGTGGTGACGAGGGCGGAGCAGGGAAGGAGGCAGCTGGACCAGGTCTCGAGATCCAGCGCACAGTAGCATTGATGCCAACACTTGCTGAGATCCGGCGGGTGGATCGAGAATATGCACTCAAGCTCTGGAAGTGGATCAAAGAGACTGTATAGGCTTGTCGATGGGCAACGGCGGAGGTAACATCCTCGTCAGTGAAAGAAGGAAGCCACCGAAGTGGGGCTACTTTCCACTCGACCTCGATACGACCTTTATGAAGAACAATAAAGTAGATCGATCAGTAATCAAAAAAATACAGCGAGAGCCCGGCCACAACTATATGTGGCATTGCTCTGATCCCTGCACGCCATGCTGTACCCATCTATGCACGCCATCTGCTCCCTTCCGTCGTGCCAAGCGATGTCCCAAATGCTTGCTGCTAATAGTTCCCAAACGCCATTTTGTGCAAAAGCCTGTCTAGTCCTGCCAGCTCTGCGTAGAAATACACTCCGCTGCATGCGTGGTCTATCAGCCAACTTCACCGTCAACCACAGCTAGTCGCTGCTTGACGGTCTTGGCCTTTTTGCTAAGTCCCTTCCGCTTCTTCGCGGGTGGGCCATCCATTGCAGAGATTGGAGTCGCAGCTCCGGACGGCTCGTGAGATGCATTGTCCTCGAATTTGCCTTCGCCTGTGATAGAGTTAGTATGCAGTTGGTGATGAGGAAAACCTTCAAAGTATTGAAACTCACCTTCGTGGTACATGTCATCCATGGACACCTCTTTCTTCTTGCCCGCCGCAGCATTCTTTCGCTTCTTCTTGCCGCCAGCTTTGGCCTCTTCTTCAGCCAACTCGATCTCACGGCGCTCCATAGCCTCAGCTTGGTCGTCGTCTGCCAGCCACATGGCCATCTCTCGTGTGCGGTTGTTCTCGCGCGACCGGTTGTTGAAGTCCACAGTGCTTCCAGCTTGGCCAGTGATGACGACACGCTGAACTTCCTCCTTCTGCAGAGCTCGCTTTCTGATACGCTCTTCGATGGTGCCCCGGGTAATGAGACGATAGACAGTGACTTGTCGGGTCTGTCCCAGACGATGTGCTCGGTCCATGGCCTGGGAATCGATGGTTGGGTTCCAGTCGGAGTCGTAGAAGATGACGGTATCAGCTGATGTCAAATTGATACCCAGGCCTCCAGCGCGAGTAGAGAGCAGGAATACGAAGATGGATGGGTCGCTTTGGAAGGCGGCGACAGTGTCTCGTCGGTCTTCAAGCTTGGTGGAGCCATCCAGTCGGCAATACTTGTACGCTCGGTAGGTGAGATACTCTTCCATCAGGTCGATCATGCGGGTCATCTGGAAGTAGAGAAGCACACGATGTCCGCCTGCCTTCAGCTGGCGCAAGAGCTGATCCAGTTTGGCCAATTTACCAGAGTCGGTCACGAAACGGCGCATGCTCGGAACCTGAATCTTCGTGTATCGCTGCTTCTCAGACTCCGGTGCAGGTAGCAAATTGGTGACTGGGTATTTCGAAGCAGGTATCCTCGACTGCAGCAAAGCGCGCTCAGTCTCGTAATTGATCGGGTACAGCGCGCGACGAATCGGCACGTTGAAGAAGCTTGTCTCCTGCTGCAGAATTGCTTGATGGCTCGGGCAGACGAACTCTGCAGGAGGTGCTGTGGCTTTGGGTAGATAGCATGTCTCAATGACCTTGTAGCCCTTCTCTTGCATGGAGGTCGATGAGATGTTGAGAAGCTTGCTAAGATTCCCGTCAAGAGCGACATCAGCCAGAGGCTTGCGATCGTTACGCTTGACGATGTTGAACATAGCGTGCACCGGAGTCCAGCCAGCGTTCTCCTTCTCGTCATCGAAGTCATCGTAAGCGACCTTGAACTTGCCTGCACGATCCTCTTCCTTAGCAAGTTCCACGACACGATCGATCAAGCCTCGTCGCGCAGTGAGCGCGACCTCACCAGCAGATTGGTCCACAAAGCGCAGCCAGGAGAAGCCGTTGCGACCTGCCTGGTTGTTCTGAATGTTCTGTGGATCCCAGACGCTGAGCTCATTGCTTAACCACTTGTTGCGCCAGCCGGCTTGAGGATTCTGTGGTCCAGCCACGTTGAGCAAGCCAGGGCTGTCTCCCAGCATGCTCGGCATCCAGCACTCAATCGGGCTTCGTACACTGTATGCGACATTGACATTGTGGCCTTCGCGCATGAAAGAAGCCGTTTCGGCATACGTAGACATCGACATCGGACTCCAGGTGTCGGCGCGCTCGAATAGATCAGGATGATTGCAGACCTTTCGGAACTGCATGACGAGGTTCATGAGTGTCGCGGTGTCTTGATCGTCACCCACAGCTGCCTTCTCGATCAGGTCCATAATGCTGATCTTGTTGCGCAGGTTGGTGTAGTAGGCTCGCTGTCGATAGGTAAGATCGCAGAAGACATCTTCTTCGATCTTGTCACCAAGCTCCTTCTGGACATGCTTCTTGATACGTCGCAACATGAAGGGCTTCAGGATCATATGAAGTCGCTTTAGCTGATCTTCGTTGAGCTTCGTGTTCGATTGAGCATGGTTCTCAATATCTTTGGAGAACCATTCCGAGAATTCATCGTGACTGTCGAAGAGTGAAGGCATGATGAAATGGAGCAGAGCCCACAATTCCTGCATGTTGTTTTGAATGGGCGTACCAGTCAACAGGAGTCGGTTTCGGCAGTGGAAGCCAAGGAGCGATTTCCATCGAGATGATTGTGACGACTTGATAGCCTGGGCTTCATCTAAAATCATGTATTGCCACTTGACTTTCTGGAAGTATGCCGTGTCTTGCACGACAAGCTGATATGAGGTGACCAAGACGTGGAAGGGACTGTCTCGATTGTAGGTGATGTGCTTGCGATCCCAGAATTTTCGAAGCACTTTTCGGTCCTTCGCAGATCCCCAGTACGGCAGCACCTTGATTGAAGGCACGAACTTGGTGATCTCCTGCTGCCAGTTGTGAAGCGTACTCGCAGGCGCGATGACCAGAAAAGGTCCCCATATGTTGTGCATCTCTGCAAGATATGCCATGACAGAGATCGACTGAACAGTCTTTCCGAGACCCATCTCGTCTGCCAAGATACCATTGATGCCTTGCTCGTAGAGGTTGACCAGCCAGTTGAGACCTTTGACCTGATACTCCTTGAGCTGACATGTAAGCATCTTGGGTTGAGTGACGTCCATGCTCTGCAGCGACGTCGGATTCTGGAAGTTCATTTCACCCTCGTCGAAGTTGGCTTGAGCGTCGGCGAGGTCCTTTGAGTCGCCTTCGCCATCCGACTCCGGCTTGTCGAATGCCTTTGCGCGATCCTGCGCCTCCTTCAGAGCATTCTGGGCGTTCGCCATGGCAGCCTGCTGGAGTGCAGTCTCATCCTCGGCATCGAAATCCAGATCTTCGAAATTGGTGACCTTGGCTCCTGGGTTGGCCAAGGAGTCAGGCATATCGATCGTCTTCATTGCATGCGGGTCGTCTTCAGCCTTCTTCTCGGTGGGTTGAACGCCATCGTTATCGACACCGTCCTTCTCGTATTCATCGGTCTTGACCTTCTTCCGAATGAAGTGGGAGTACAACTCGGTTTGCGAGATCAAGAAGTTGAGCTTGCGCTTCTGTCGATTAGCTTCACGCTCGGCTTCAACTCTCTTGGCCTTGTCAAGCTCTTGCTTCTCGGCGACCTTTCTGCCTTCGCGTTCATCGCGCTCATTACGCTTCCAAAAGCCAAGCATTTCACGCATAGCGCGTTTGGCACGAGCAGCGACATCTTTCTGACTCTTGTTGGTCTTGAGCTGCCAGCGACGAGCTTCCTTAGCCGCGAGCTGAGCAGTCTTGCGAGCGTTGGACTGCTTCGTGTCAAGGCTGTTGTTCTTAATCCGGACGACCTTGGGCACGGCTTTGGCGATGTCGCGCGTGATTTGTTCGTAGATTTGATTGTAGCCTTTGCTCTCGAATTTGGCCATTCCCGTCAAGCCTGCGGTAGGCTGAACGTCGAAGGTGACAGGAGTTGCCTCGCTGAGTGGTTCTGAATCTTCGCGCATCTTGCGTTCGGCATATGCGGCGAGTCGTTCCTCTTCCTTTGGTGCAATGAGAGGTAGGTCCTGGCCTTGGTCGAGGTACGTCTGCGCGAGACGTGCATTCTCCTTCTCGGCGGCCTTCTGCTCCTTGCTCTTACGCGCGCGACCAGATGCACCGCCGCGACCACCACGACCACGACCTCTGCCGCTCGCGACGAACTCTGGTGTGCCTTCGTCCATACCGCCTTGACCACTAGTGTAGAAGGATGTCATCAGACCGCCCTCTAAATTGACCTCACGCTCGCGGCGGCCAAGAGCTGTAGCATTATGTGGGGACTCGTTTCGGAACTCTTTCGAAGGTGTGATGCCTTGAAGCCTGCTCTGGGTATCACGAATCTTCTTGTCGTATCGTTGAATCTCACGCTCCAGCCGAGCCTTTTCTTCCTCGTTCTCGGTAGTCTGCAATGTCTGCAGCGCTTCTTCTCGCTTCTGCTGCTCATCGGCAATAGCCTTCTCACGCCGACGCTTCCGCTGCTGGTCCTTCTTACGCTCCTTGTCTTCCTCGACTTCTTTGAGGCGGACCTCTTCAGCAACCTCCTGCTCGTACTGGTCGACAAAAACCGTGCGCGCAGACTCAGCGGCAGCACTGAAATGGTCGTGATACTGGGTCATGAGATCGAGTCTTCGTCTCTTTCTCTTGCCATTCTCGGCAATCTCCAGCTCCAGCGCTCGCTTGTGCTGCCGCTGTTTGTAGTCCAGCTGGGCTGATTGAGTTTGCTGCGAATCCTCATTCTCGACGTCTGACAGATCCAGAGCTTCAATCTCCTTGTATGCAGCCTCGGTATCGCGAATGGTCAAGCTAGGTGGACCAGTCTGAGGTGGAAGAGGTTGCAACGGCGCAGCGGCGCCATGAGCATGTGGTGATGCCATGGTCGGATCGGTCGCAGCGACAGTAGGTGGTACTGCTGCAGCTTCTCTGCCTTTCAGCGAAGCACTCGAGGTCCGACTCGCCTTACGACTTGGCGGCTTTGATGCTGCCGGCTGGTCTGCAGGTGTTGAGGGCTTCCTAGATCGCGGCGGAGCAGCTTTGACCTCTGAAGCAGGCGTTGGTGCTTCTGGTGCATCTGAGAGAATAGACTGCATGCTCATAACGTTGCGGCGTGTCTCTTCACGCGGTGCGGCAGACTCGGTGGATGTCGAATGTGAATGGTGACCGTTGCCTCGGACCGGGTCATACGCGCCTCCTGGTGATCTCGCGTCGCTTGGTACTGGCGGTGGTGGCACTGGATGCGCATGTGATGGGACGGACGGCGAAGATTGACTTGGATGGCGACTCATATTAGCCCTGGGTTCTGCGCCGTGGCCATTGATGTATGGCTGTGGAGGAGGTGGAACAGGTTCGTAGATGGGCCGACCCTGTTTATACTCGTTAGGATTGGCATTCACATGCGCTTCTCCTTCACTCTGAGCTCGTACCTGCACGGGGGACCGAGCTTGATACGGGGTGCTGGTGACGCTGGCTTCTCGTGTGCTGTCCTTGGTAGGGTCGTAGTAGCTCGAGGTAGGTCGCTCAGGTGGAGGGAGTCGATTTGCAGATGGCGATGCTGGCGTGTATGCCACTTGCTGATACGCCTGTGACGGCGATGGAGCGCTCTCCATCTTGGCCGTATTCGTCGAATCGGATTATGGTTGGTGTGTTCTGGTTTCACCGCGCCATCTATTACTGATGCCCGCGCCAATGTCTGCGCGATGGTGTATAGCTATTTGTCGATGGAAGTGGTCGCGGTCGATGATGGTTCGTTGACTGCTTCTGCGCCGCGGATTACTCTGGCTCTCAGCAACGAGTAAGGGGTGCGTGGTCTACCCGATCGCGCGCAACCGGCGGCAATCTCGTTCTGGTCTGGCTTGGCGGAGGTGTTGTATGAGATTATTTCACGATACGGCGACGGCGAGGTGGATGGGGGGAGGTGGTGTGTGATGGACAGCGTGGTTGAGACAGTGTCATAAAGAAGCGAAATGGGATGGCTTGGGGCTCGTCTTGAGTTGGGGTTGTGCCTTGCCGGCTGGAGCATCGCGATCACTGGTCGCAATCGCAATCCCGAATGGAACTTTGCTTGCTACTACTACTTCCACCCACCTCCGAACACGACACGGAGTCACGGCACGCGTAGCGACGCGGTATGGCATGAAATATATACTACAGTGCTGTCGTTATATCATTTTGTGCCTATATTCTGTTTGAGGAAAATCGACATTGTAAGTCGGGTCTCTCTGGATGCGGCTACATGGGATGCCGATGGCGACTCTGAAAGATAGCTTATTATTCTTGTGGTCCAGTTCGTCCACGGGTCTGGAGAAGAACAACGAGAACGGGAGCTGCCGTACCAGCTAATCATGGCTTGCCTTTAATCTGGCCACCTTTGCGCAGACCAAAACGATATATGTAGATGAGCAGTGTAGCACTCACTGTGAGTGTGCTATATCTGTGAGTTGCTGCATCGTGAAAGCTGTACTGATTTTCTCATCTGCAATATTTCGTGAAAGTTGTTGCGGCCTAACGGTTAAACTCCGAGCAAGCCTTGAAGCAAAATCCCTGCACGCTCATTCCGGACTAGCGCATCTTGCATTAGCTCCAGAAATTCATGTCGCAGAGAAGAAGTACAGCATTTCGCGACTCTACACATATTGCACCACCTCGCTGTCGCATCACCAAAATGGCGACAGTATACCGCTCAGTCAGCAAATCAAAACCCTCGACAGACTCAAAAGCCGAAAATGGCGAGCCCAAGCCAAAGAACAAGCAAAGAGTCCTAATTCTCACATCTCGAGGCGTAACATACAGGTAAAAATCTCCCATCTCAAAAGACCACCGCTACACTCAATTCTGACTCTGCTTAAAGACACCGCCACCTCCTCGGCGACATCAACTCCCTCCTCCCTCACTCCCGCAAAGACGCCAAACTCGACACAAAGACCCAACTCCACCAACTCAACGAACTCGCCGACCTCTACAACTGCAACAACGTAATGTTCTTCGAAGCGCGAAAAGGCAAAGACCTCTACATCTGGCTTTCAAAACCTCCCAATGGTCCCACAGTAAAAATGCATTGCCAGAACATCCACACCATGGAAGAGCTCAACTTCACGGGGAACTGCTTGAAGGGTAGCAGACCGATTTTGTCCTTCGATGCAGCTTTCGAGAAGCAAGCGCATACGAGGGTGATTAAGGAACTTTTGACGCATACGTTCGGAGTACCGAAGAGTTCGAGGAAAATTAAGCCATTCACGGATCATGTTATGGGATTTACGATCGCGGATGGGAAGATTTGGATTAGATGTTATCAGATCAGCGAGACTGAGCAGGTGAAGGGGAAGACTGCCGAGGAGAAGACGAAAGATGGTGCTGCTCCCTCGAAGGTTGTGACGAAAGTGGGCAAGGGCGAGACGCATATCTCCTTGGTGGAGATTGGGCCACGATTCGTGCTGACGCCGATTGTGATCCTTGAGGGAAGTTTTGGTGGTCCGGTCATTTACGAGAATAAGGAATTTGTGTCGCCGAACCAGATTAGATCTGACTTGAGGAGAGCAAAGGCCGGCAGGTATAATAAGAGGGCAGAGGGTGAGTTGGAGAGGAAGGTTAAGAGGCGGGATCTGGGTCTGAGGACTGGTCAGGGTCAGAGGGAGATTGATGAGCTTGATAATCGTGTCGTATTCGCCTGAAGTTCCAGCGAGAAGGAGAATGGCAGTTTCTTTTGCTGATCTATTAGCGAGGCGTTGGTAGAAATGGACAAAAAGCTGCGGTGTCTGAGATCGATGCCGCCATATCACCGACAGCGCAAATCCGAAGCTTTCTTTCCCTTAAGCTCCTCGCAACCGACTCTCAAGCGTGGGCTCTCCGATTCAAAGGATTGCGGCAGCTCTGCACTAGCACAGCCATCAAATACGAAGCAAACCTCGCATCCATTCGACAATCATTCATGGCACGATGGCGCAGTCGTAAATCGTTGGCTTTGCTGGTGTTGACCGCAGTAAAGACAATGATGGGAATCTAGTCGGATCGAGTATCGATTCTGTGAGATTATCGTCTTTTGTCGAACCATTGAGCCGTGGGCGATTGTCAAAATTTTGCCCTTGCTCCAATTTATTGCCTCTCTTTTTGCGAGGCCGTGACAAGGCAAGCCTACATAAGCGATACCTAAACACCGTCTTCTTGACCATCATTCACGGCACAATGGCGCAGTCGTAAAATCGTTGGCTCTGCCGGCGTTGACTGTATTGAGCAAGATGCTAAGAAGTTGGGTGGATTGAACATCAACCTCCCCAGTCCTTGCAGACTGGCTTTGACCGATGGTGCCGTGAGCGATTGGTCAACATTTTGCTCTCGCATATCACTTTTTTTAGTTGGAGCTATGACAAGGTCAGACTATACAAGCGATACTTGAGTGCGATATGCTCGGCCATCATCCACGGCACGATGGCGTAGTCGTAAATCGTTGGTTGCTGCTGGCGTTGACTGCATCGAGGTTAACAGTCAGACATGGGGCTCAATTGACAAATAGCTGCTCCATGGTTTTTCCCAACTCATACCATTGTGCCGTGGGCGATTGGTGCTTTTTTCCTTTTTTGCATGCTATCTTTGGGGCCAACACAGGAATAGTCTTGACAGTACAGATGCCTGAATATTGAAATTGCCGATGATTTGATGATCCGAAGTTCTGACGGTCGTAATGCTGCGGTTCAATCGTCCAGAATGTAGAACAGTAGACGGCGCTAAGCATGTGAAAGCCCGAACAGCTATGAAGCAATTGCAGTTCTCATTATCTCGACAATCATTCTCGGCTCAATGGCATAGTCGGGAAGTCGTCGAATCCGGTACTCGATGATCGACTAGTGAAAGTTCGCTAGATATAGGACGTTAGTTTAGAGATCTGGCCTCCTGATTGTCCTGTATTTCTGAGCCATTGAGCTGTGGGCGATTGTTTTTCTTTCTATTTATTTTGCTTGACTAAAGCGCAAAGTAACTCTATGAAGCATACATATACGTGACTTCTTATGCAAGTTCTTGACAATCATTCTCGGCTCAATGGCCTAGTCAGAAAAGCCATCGAATCTTGCATTCGACGTCTGACTAGGCAAGGATCGCTCAATGGTAAGGTTGATAGCCTGATAACATATCATCCTTGTTCTGCGCTTCTCATTCCATTGAGGCGTGGGCGATTGTTTTTGTTTTGCTCTTGGAGAAGTCGATCGTACTCTCTTGCCATGAAGCATACATATACGTGCCTTGTAATGTGAATTCTCGACGATCATTCTCGGCTCGATGGCCTAGCGCGCGAAGTCGTCGAATGACATACTCGATCGATGCCTGACTAGTCACAGATTGATCAATGATCAGGTCGAGAGTTTGAAAAGCTGTCGTCCTGATCTTTGACTTTGGAACCATTGAGCCGCGGGCGATTGTTTTGCTCCGTATGCAGCACCCGAGTGTCGAGCCCGTTGCAATGTCCGCCAGAAGTCCCAACACTGGAAGACCAAGTAGTCCAAGACTTGATCGATGGTCTAGCATATAGCTCGTAGGTCCAATGTGAATCAAGACTCTGCTCCTAGGTCGAAGAGCACTTCGTCATGATGATTATTCTCCGTTTGCTACTGGGCCAGCCCACGTTGGGGGCTTTTTTGTTGCAAGCCGCTCACCTTCCGCTCGTTTTGCGTTCTTTTGTTGGCGCCTTTAGACAGAGCTCGAATGCAGGCATCTGGCGAGCGCTTCCAGGTCAACTGTAGCGCGTGCTGAGAGTTGATGAGAGGTATCCAGGCACCGAGGTAGCCTGCCCGGAGTGGTAATGCTCTATGAGATTATATTAGTCTTGCATGGTCTCTTCCCTGAAGATGCGTAGCGAAATGGAAGTAAATTATATCCTTGGGCATATCCTCGTAGTTTTGGATGCATTTCATGGCTGTAGAAAACAGGCGCTGGTATCTTTTTGTCAAACCTGGTAATCTCCCCTTGACGCCTTTGCCCTATGGTCACAAGATAGCCGGCGAGCGTGCGCTACGACACCGCCCTGCTCTTCCCATCACCCTCAAAGCCGCCATCGCCGTGATGCGATCTCCACAATGCAAGTCATTCCCATCGAAGCAGTGAAGCAGACAGGAGTCCGGATAGTCGTGTCTATATCGAGGATGGGTAAAGCATGATGCGGACCATGGCGCCGAAAGACTTGGATGGCAAGTTGTGGCGGAACTGTGCCCTCACAACGCCAGAGTTGCCTATTACGTTCCATGTTAGTATGTTTATTACCGCCAAGCAGCGCATTCATCTCAAGCCATACCGTGTGTTCGAGTAACCTTGCCCCAGATGACGCGGATCTTGGTGCCGCGGACCTCCTTCTTCGCGCGGTAGACATATGCGACACGCTTTCCGAGGTAGAAAGAAGCGGCCTTGGAGTCGTCGACGCCCTCAATCAGGATGAGAGAGGTGTTTGGGTCGGTGTTGCGCTTGCCACGCTTGTATGAGATGTGCTTGCCCTGTAGCAGGACCAGTCAGTACAGACTGCTTTACAGCACAATGTGTATGTATGTGTATGTTTGTATGCATGCATATCTTGCCCTCCTTCTGGCTCACTCGGCAATTCGACTGGCGGCGGAGGCATGGAGCGGTGCGGCGGTATCAGGGAGGAGGGCTTGCCTTCACATAAAGGCGGTGGCCTTTCTGGTTGTTGTCGGTAGGGGCCATCGCGATTGTCGTGTGTGTCGAAGTCGGCGCTGGGTGTTGAGGTGACGATGAGCGACTTGAAGCAGAAGTCAGTCCAGTGTGTGCGGCAGTAGCAAATCTCCAGATTCGCTGTGGGCTTGGCGAGACGCTAAAATCGGGAGTGGCCGTGGTGCCTTGTCGCCTTGCGATTCATCGTCGGCTTTTGACTCTTTCACGCTCCACGCAAACACAGCTCGTCTTCACAAAGCTCACGCAAAAGTCCATCGATCAAGAAATGAGCATGCTCATGGCACAAAGAGTCGTTTGTGCTCTTCCGCTTACAGCGTCGGAAGTTCAATATGCTCGTTGCACGATTTCACATTCCACTTGCACTGTGTCTGCTATTATACTACGCGCGTTCAGCATGATATGGTATCTGGAGGGAAGTCTCCCCTGGACCTTCAAGAGAGAATCTGTTCGGAGCTTCTTCAGACCAAAGCGTGCGACGAGACCGCTGGTTCAAGCCCGGGCGATGTTGCCCTAAGTCAGCACTTGTTCTCTCTGGCTACCGTACTTCTCCTGGTTTCTCCAGCCAGGACTCTGAAAACGATTCCCATACTTTTCCATGCTGATATCAGCCTGATCACAGTCATGGCCGACATTGCTTTCCTGCTCGGAAGACCTGGAAAGCTTTGGCAAAAGTCCTTCCTGGTTAGGATAACCGCGCATGTGGTCGGTGGAGGCTCGGAAAAGACTAGGGGAAGCCGAAGCCGCAGTGTTCCTGCTCCGTAATCAAGGTCTCTAATCAATGGTCCGGTCTCGATGCTATTGAACGTGCTTGTGACCGCCGTTCGGACGGTCTAACGAACGCGTAACAATCAGTAGGCACGAGGAGATCTCCTCGCATGTGATCGCGACAGTCCCACGTGCTGAAGAAATGTCAAAGTGAATAGTTAGTTCAATGCCGATAACCCTGAATGACGACAACCCCGCCATGTGGTGCTAGGCAAGTGAGGCGATTTTTCAGAGGAGCTCTATCAAATGCTGCCGCGAGCAAAGTCTTGAGAAATCACTCAGCGCTCAGTCAGCGGACATCGGTGAGACACAAGATAGTGAATGAAGGCGGGTATATACAGCAGAATTGGCCGCGTCGCTATCTCTTCGGCGCTTGTGAAGTGAATAACATCATTCGACTTTGTGACAAGTGACGTTGACGGTTGAGCCGCTCAAATAACTCCACTGCTTCCGCCCTCGCAAAGTCCGAAAAGCATCAGCTCAACAGAACTGCAAACCTTCCACATTTCTCGCCGCCTTTGTCACCTTCTTTCTTACACCGGCGGGAGACATCGCAACAACACGTCGCATTAATCCAACCTCGAGCCAACACCATGGCGGACACACTCATCCACCCAGACCAGGATCAGAACTCTGCGAGGTAAGTGTTTATCGAGTCGGTGAAACTCTCTGTACATCTCCTAGCACAGGACGATACTATGGATTCCGTCACTACCTGCGAGCGAGGCGATCAACACAGCACCAAAAATGCCGGATGCACCGCCTCGCCCCCTCGAGCGTTCCGTGATTGCCAATGCACTGTGGAGAGCGGGCGCTGACAGACGGATGATTGCAGCACCAAGGAGCTCAAGGAAAACACCGTCATCATCGTCCTCGGCGCGTCTGGTGACCTCGCCAAGAAGAAGACCTTCCCAGCACTGTTCGGTCTGTTCAGAAATGGCTTCCTCCCAAGAGAGGTCAAGATCGTGGGCTACGCCCGAACAAAGATGGACCACACCGAGTACCTCAAGCGCGTAAAGTCCCACATCAAGACTCCTACAAAGGAGATGGAGCAGCAACTCGACCAGTTCTGCAAGTTCACAACCTACGTTAGCGGTCAATATGACAAGGACGAGAGCTTCCAGGAGCTCGAGAAGCACTTGCAAGAGCTTGAGAAGGGACAGAAGGAGAACAACCGCATTTTCTACATGGCGCTCCCACCATCAGTGTTCATTCCTGTCTCTGAGCACCTCAAGCGCAACAACTACCCAAAGAACGGCATTTCCCGTATCATCATCGAGAAGCCATTCGGCAAGGATTTGCAATCCTCGCGTGAGCTTGACCAGGCTCTGCGACCGAACTGGAAGGAGGAGGAGATCTTCCGTATCGATCACTACTTGGGTAAGGAGATGGTGAAGAACATTCTCATCCTGCGATTTGGAAACGAATTCTTCGGTGCAACTTGGAACCGCAACCACATCGATAACGTGCAAATCACATTCAAGGAGCCATTTGGCACCGAGGGCCGTGGTGGCTACTTCGATGAGTTCGGCATTGTCCGTGATGTGATGCAGAACCATCTCCTCCAGATCCTCACACTCCTCGCAATGGAGCGACCTATCTCTTTCTCCGCCGAGGACATTCGTAACGAGAAGGTCCGTGTGCTCCGTGGTATGCCAGCCATTCAGCCAAAGGACGTTATCATTGGACAGTATGAGAAGTCGCTCGATGGCTCAAAGCCAGGCTACAAGGAGGATGACACAGTACCTAAGGAGTCGCGTTGCCCAACTTTCGCCTCAATGGTCGCATACATCAAGAACGAACGATGGGACGGTGTGCCGTTCATCCTCAAGGCAGGCAAGGCTCTCAACGAGCAGAAGACCGAAGTTCGCATCCAGTTCAAGGACGTCACCTCTGGCATCTTCAAGGATATCCCGCGTAACGAGCTGGTTATTCGAGTTCAGCCAAACGAGTCGATCTACATCAAGATGAACAGCAAGCTTCCAGGCTTGAGCATGCAGACCGTGGTCACCGAGCTTGACCTTACCTACCGAAGACGCTTCTCTGATCTTAAGATTCCAGAGGCTTACGAGAGCTTGATCCTCGACTCACTGAAGGGCGACCACTCCAACTTCGTGCGTGATGATGAGTTGGACGCTTCATGGCGTATCTTCACCCCACTCCTGCACTACTTGGACGACAACAAGGAGATCATCCCCATGGGCTACCCATACGGTGAGTCGGGTGCCAACTTATTTTGATGCAACATCAGCTAATCGTTCATGCAGGTTCCCGCGGCCCAGCCGTCCTCGACGACTTCACCTCTTCCTACGGCTACAAATTCGCCGACGCTGCCGGCTACCAGTGGCCACAGCACCAGATCGAGCCAAACAAGCTCTAAGTTGTCCATCCAGCGACCATCATAAGCAAGAGCTTGCAGGCCAGTGTCTCTGATGTCTTACCAGGCGCTTGGGATAGATTTGAGATGAGAAATGCAAAGAGCGAGCGTTTGATCTAGAGCGATTGGGAGGGAAATTGGGAAGCGAAAGACCCGACCCGAGAATACCTACATACGAGCACCTACACCACACCGTTTTTCCATGTCATGCTGCTACGACGAAATGCAAAAAAGTGCACGAAGCGTTTTAGGGAGGTAGAGACGGGTGACTGTACCTGAGCGCAGGCGTAACGACATTTGCATATAGAGACAAGACAGTTGCTTTCTGGGAATGAGAAAGTGCTGTTGTCATGAACATGAATTTTTCGTGCTTCTCGTTTCATTCTTGTTAGAAGTGGACCGTCTGCGTTGCTGACACAGTGATCAACTAGATAGTATACACACAAGCTCTGTGACCGCGTAGAATGAGGCCAGTCTTGCCTATTTCCGAGTAGCACGACTGAGCACGCACACAGACAGGTAGTCTGTGGCGAATGCTTTTTGAGCCAGCGAAGGGCATTACTTTGAGCAGCGATCCCCAACACTCGAGTCTCGAGACGTCGCGACAATATTAGTATCGTTGAACCGTAGTGGTCATCTATAAGCCGAAGCATTCAAATTCATTGCCTTGATCGACCAGCTGGCTCCATTACTTCAACCAAAGATGTCATCGATAGCATTGCCTCCCTTCTTGCGTTTCTTCTTCGGCTTCACAGTGCTCGTTTCCGCCGTTCTCTGCTTGCTTGCTTTCATCTCAGCAGGCGCCTCAACGCCCAAGTCCTCCTCCCTCCTGCCAACCTCCCCCTCATCCTCCCCTTCTCTCTTCAACGGCGTTCCCTCATCCCACTCCGTCTCCCTCGAAAATTCGTTTAGAGCTTTCTCAAACTCCAGACTTCCCAACTCCTCCAACATCGCATTCATCCCGACCACATTCCCAACTTCAGCTAGGGTTGCATACAAGAAAAGTCCCAGAACACTGAACCTTCCATCCGCGATTACTTGACTAAACGCATGCTGCCATTTCGTGAACATGACATCGCGCCAGAATTCCAGAAGTTTTTGGGTTTGGGAGATGAGTTTTGGGTCGAGGTTTTTTCGCTTTTCCACTCTTGAGGTATTAGTCGATGGGATGCTATTTAGGGTTTGCAGGTCCGCAAGGAGAGACTGAAGTTGGCGGCGGAAGGTGTTGAAGTGTCTATACCAGTGAGAATGGCGATGTTGATTTTTGTTGCGGTGGTGGAAGAGGTGGAGGAGGTCTGACAAATGTTCCAGTTTCGTCAATTTTTCTTGATCGATTTGGAAGTGGATGTCTGAGGCTATGGGGGCCATGGTATTGGTTTTGTAGTTTTCCTGGATGGTCTTGAGAGCATTTGTGATTTTTGCCTAGATCGTGATGTTCATGTCTTGGGATGTAGTGGTTGGAGAAGAAGTAGTTGTGTGAGCCAATAAGGTGGCGGGTATTTTGGCAGCGGCGCGCACGAGCCGCGCTCTGTCTCGAGGGGCATGTGACAGCTCCCTCCTCGTCATTCCGATCTTCTTATCTATTAATCACAGTGCAGTCACTCTTTCTCTCTGGGTGGAATCTTGCTTAGATCTGTTTGTGTTATATACGATGTTGTGACGGCCTTCCAAAAGCCTCATAGGCACCCTCTCCTAGCCTTCCTTTGAACCATCCTTTCACCCATAACATCTGTCTCCATTTGAAAGCTACGTGCACGGCGCTCTGGTCGGAGACAGCATCAACTACCGATTCTCAAACATAATGGAGCCACGCAGGATCCCGGAATATAACCTCGAGATCTCAGCCGACCGATCTAGTGTGAAAGATGTTGTAAAAGGCGTCCTTCACACTATCTTCTTCCACCGCTACTTCACACCTCTATACCCCGCAACCCACGAGATCCTCGACCTAACACTACCCTACGTCAGCGAAGATGATATCGAGACTCTAGTCGAAACCAAAGCCAACTCCCTCCTCCGCGCTCTCGACGCCAGCAGCTCAACAACCTCCCCACAATACAAGAATCCAAACGGCTCTCAGCGCGCTTCGATCACTGTCCAATTTCTTGAGAAGAAACGTCGAAAGGGCTGGTTCACTACCAAGCCTGATGAGGACATTCCTTGGGAGACTTGGACGATTGACGTCACGGTACTGGGCGCAAGGAGCGAAATTGAGGCGAGCAGGAATCGTAGGGTCATGGTGAGGAGCTTGGAAAGAGCTGTGTTCAAGGTTGTAGAGGTTGTGAACCGTGAGAGAGGACATATACCGCCTATCACGACGAATGAGACGAATCCGTTTCCATATCAAATTCATGTCAATAAAGGGGGGGAGAGTGGATGGAGTGGGAAGATGGGCATCTTTTGATGGAGTCGCGTGCTGAAATGACTTGGAACTGCAATCCAACGTCATGCGAGGCGTATGATTTGGGCTTTGCGAGGCGCGTTGTGAAAGATCAGATTCATGCACAATTCGCATAGGCCGCTTTGGAAGCTTGGAGTTGAGGCCAGTGACACAAAAACGAGAAGTTTGCGACTGTTCTGCTGAATTGCACAGCCATCTCCAGTATGGGAGTGTGATTCTATTTGCTGCCATTCTGTGCTACTGCCAAGATCTGCAGACATGGGATTTACATTCTCGCGTTCTTTGGCGACACGGACTGCGGCAGTACGCATCAACATGGTTTGCATGTGCCTAGCGCACTGCCTTTCCGTACAGCATGTTCATGAAACCAGCAAAGCTCCTTCAAAGGGCGAAGCGCTAGAGCTGAGAGACTGGTGCCACCAGTGATGCATAACGAGGTCCTTCAGCGACCGCATCCTCGCGCGTACAGCCAGTCCGCACCGGCGTGCGCCGTTCAGACGGTTTCAAAACATGCTCTGGCTCCTTAAGGCAATCATGGCGAAGCGACCGGCATGTAGACAAGAGCTGTGAAGGCGGAAGATTTGAGATGCCAAGTTGAATCGCTTGAGCAGATATAAAACAGAGCAAAGGGCTGAAGAGAGATCATCAACATTCTCATCATAGTCTCTCAATCGGCACTCCGGAAATAAATCCATTATCGCAAATCAAACGACAGACTTAACATCAAGACCAAGATGCAAGGCCTAGTCGTCGCGCTCCTGGCAGCTTCGGCCTGGGCAGTCGCCATTCCGGGCCACGAAAGCCACCAGAAACGAGCTGTCATTCCCATGCTACCTCCAGCTGGTGACCCTGACGAAGAGAGATATCAGCCGCTTACCGACTTCGACCCTGACGGCTGCTACTATACTTCTGCAATCGACATTGCTGGCAATACCAATCCTGGGCTTCAAGTCGAGCCGGCTGGCGTAAGACCTTTCGATACCAACATTAGTCCTTCGAACCTATGCCGGGAGAATAGTCGACTTTTAAGCAACAATGTCTACAGCCGAAAGCGCTGCAACAATGGTATGTAGATCGTCGTACCTTATGAGTCCTAGCGCTGACACAATTGTATAGGCTGGTGTGCTATCATGTACGAATACTACTTCGAGAAGGACATTTCTCCTGCAGGCGTTGGTCAATACGTTCACGACTGGGAGAATATCATCGTCTTTGTCAAAGACGGCAAAGTTCAACGAGCGATTTCCTCGTGCCATGGCAAGTACGAAGATGATGAAAATCCTCTAGTAATGGAAGGCGATCGTGTCAAATTCGTCTACCATGCTCCAGAGAGCCAGACACATTGCTTCCGCAGAGCAACTGAGGGAGACTCAGGAACGCAAAATGCTCAAGGGAAATGGTTCTTGGGAAATCTGGTGGGCTGGAATCACTGGCCGCTGTCACTTGATGGATACAGTCTAAGGGACAAGATGTTCATGACATGGTCTTCGGGCGTTGCTCCGAAGCTTTGGGATTTTCAGGATACATTTACGAAGAACCTGGAGTCTGCTGCGGGAGGTGCTGTAGAAGGCTTCGAGCCCGGTGTCGATGAATGAGGGGTCAATCTAAGTGATTCCACCTTAGAATCGTTCTACCAAAAGTCGCATCGCCGTTCCAAAGGCAGGGTCACGTGAATTGCCAAGATCTCGTACCTCCCTTTCTTTGCTCACTTAGAGCTCCTTTTACCTCTACAACAACGCCACTTCGCATTGACATATTACTCCAAATGAGTGTTCGACGCAATGCCAATATGTGTAGTGCCGGTCACATCAACGCCGCAGACAACACGTGGCGCAATGTGGCAGCGCAGCTGCCTCTTGATTGCACCGAGCTGTTCTAGCCGAGACGCAAGCTGAAATGCTTCCCAGCTTTCATTCATTCTACAAGCTATCCTTTCAGCCCTCGATGTCTCGATGGACAGAGAGTATGTCTACAATTCTCTCTCTGATGAAAGTGGCAAATCAATCAGACTTCTGACCATTCTGCCCGGTGCCGCGGCGGATCCCGTGTTCGTGAAAATCGAAGAATTTCACCTCGATGAGGACTGGGACTTGGTTGTCGACTATGTTGCACTCTCATACACCTGGGATTCGCCTGGAGCGGAGAAACGCATTCATGTCGGCGAGCATGGCGAGGAGGGTTTCATGCTGGTACGACCTAATGTAGACTCAGCACTGAGGAAACTCAGAAGCTCTGCCGATGAGGAACATCATGTTGTGTGGATAGATGCTATCTGCATTGACCAGAGCGACGACGAAGAAAAGATGAAGCAGGTAGTCATGATGGGGGAGATCTATTCGAAGGCTCTCGGGACTGTGATTTGGCTTGGCGATGCCGATGAACGGACAGAACTGGGCTTGCAAGCTTGCGATGTGCTCGCGAAGGCTTATTGGAAGATGAGATACGGCGATGAGATGGAGGAAGATCCAGTCGCGTCCGAGTCCGACGGCTGGGAAACTGAGTCGGCAGACAGCATGGACATAGTTGGCATGAAAGCGACCAAGACTGTGAGAGCTATTTTGGGCGATGGTAATGGGAGCTATTCTACCCGTAGGTCCAAGGGTAAGAAACGAAAGAGAGAAGATGCTTCTGAGAAAAGAAGAAGCAGGATGAAGGAAGCTGATCTTTCAAGCCTTCTCTATGCTTTTGAGGAAGAGGCTCTGCTACCAAAGGAGCGGCTGCTCGAATTCGCCAGTGAGCATGTGATATCTTCTCTGCGCGAGCGAATTGCGTCTGACCGACAACTCTTGCTGCTTTGGAAGGCGTGGGAGGCGCAGGTACACAATCCTGCTCATCTGTCCATGGACGCTATGATCCAGCATCTCAAGATCCTGCTTGAACGACCTCATGATGAGCTTGGAAGCCTTGAAGAGGTTGCAAACATGGAATTTGGCATGCCATTTGGACCAGCGCTTTGCATCGATGCGGCCAACAATCTCGAATGCGATCGTCTGAAACATGAGGATCTGTCTATTGGACATATTCAGTACGCTTCGATCCTGCGATGGTCCTTGTTACTCGTCCTTAGTGGCGACCTTGGACTCAGCGACAACTACCATCGCATGGATTATCTGAATCTAGCAGCTGCTGATACTACCATCCGAGCCCTCTGGTATCGAATAGAGGCTCGAACGTATGAATCTGAACCTGACGTCGCTACATGGCAAGTGGACAACATCCTGGGAGTCGGCTTTGCCGAGACTTTAGGCTCTTTGGAACCAGAAGGTAGCATCCTGAATGTCATCGACGCAATTTCCTCGATTCTTGCACGACCCTGGTTCGACAGGATGTGGACTCAGCAAGAGCTTGTCCTAGCTCGAAGCACGGATGTGATGATCGGGGAACACAATGTCGACTGGAACATGTTGGTCGACGCTGATTTGTTCTGCTACACAAATGATCTGGACTATGGGCCAAGTATGGGACGGTGTGTTATACTTGATTCGCGGAGAACAAACAGGAAACAGAACGCATTGTCTGAGCTTCTGACCATTGGATCGCTGGCTGAATCTGCTAGGAATGCGAAATCGAGTGACCCAAGAGACAAAATCTATGGCTGGCTGGGACTACTGAATGATGAGCAGCAGATGTTCAAGATTACTCCGGATTATCGGTTGAGCACCAAAGAAGTCTACGAGACCTTTACGTTCAATGCGATAAAGGAGTCCAGAAATCTGATCATACCTGCTTTGAGACTCCCCGGAGACTCTAAAGAACTGCCGTCATGGGTACCCGATTTCAACTATCAGCAAGTAGAGTACGTGGAAAATCTCGGTCACCTCCAGCGGCACTACTCGCATTTCAGTGCTTCTGCTGAGTCTGAAACTTCTCCTCGCTACTCTTCTTCTGGAGCGCTATTGCTGCGAGGCAGGGTCATCGACACCGTTGGTGCGACAAGTGTGACATGGACGTCACGACACCGTCCGGGTGAGCGAAGGCAGCATAAGCCCTGGACGCCAGGTCTAGTCATTACAACGTGGGCCAAATTCGCAAAGAAGTTCGTCCGAGATCCATATCCTCCAACAGGCGAGGCATTGGCAGATGCTTTCTGGAGGACTTTAGTTCAAGGACGCAAGATGGAGGGCGGCGCTTTCACCCCAGCAGATCGGCTTGCCGCTCTGTCCACCATCATCGACTTCTTCAAAGCTGATCTCGCTCTGCCTCCTGACGTCAAATCCAGCGACCTTGGAGGCGACTTCACTGAAGATATAAATTGGCGAGGCCGACCAGAACTTCTCTGGATGTACTTGTCCGAGGAGCTGGAAACTCTCAGACTCTTTGTCACCCCTGCTGGTCGACTAGGTTTGGGACATTACGACGTAGAAGCTGGTGACCGAATTGTGCTCCTCGCTGGTGGTAATATGCCTTTCCTGGTCAGGTCGATCGACGGCAGGAACAAGATTGTCTCGGTCTGCTATCTTCATGGTGCTATGCATGGCGAAGTCTGGTCTGGCGAGGATGGTCTTCAAGATCTGGAAATTTGCTAGACTCCTAATCTGGCTCGGGACCTCAGACGCGAACTGCGAAGTCGAGAAGAACGGTCGCCCCAAGACGCCTACGACAAGTGATGCAGGGCACCACTCAGTCCTCACTCAACCGGACTCACATTTCACATGCGCCACTAAGACTGTTTCAGACTAGCTGCATGTAGTGATAGCTACCTTGTCGGTCACTTCTGCCGCACTCAAGCAATCGACATAACTCTCCACGCACGATCGCGCATCGCCCTCGCCCTCGCCACATTAACGCAGGCGGATCCCGTAGAGCGCCGAGACTGAAGCGACAGCATCAAAAATGGCTTCTTCAACATTGCCAGCATCTCAGGTCGAGCAGTGAGCTAAAGCATGTTTCCAGCGAAATTCTTCTTTGGGACTAACAAGATCAGGCTTGACTTCTCGGAACCCGTCACCGTTGTGGTCGGCGATGGCGACTCGAAGCAGCAGTTCCTTCTACACAAGAGTATCATCAGCCGCCACTCCAAGTTCTTCCGTGCAGCATTTTCTGGCAACTTCGTCGAAGCCAAGGACAAGAGTATCAAGCTACCAGAAGCTGATCCGGCGATCTTCAAGATCTGGATACAGTGGGCGTACAGTGGAAATGTCGTCTTGCTGAGCGCTAGCGAACAAGAAGTTGAGTCCAAGGCCTGCCCGCTGTCGAAACAGCGCTGTGGCAGCTTGTATGTGCTCGCAGACGTCTTGGAGGATACTCTGTGCCGCAACATGGCCACAGACCTACTTCGCACCAAGTTTCTAAGAAATTTCGGCCCTTCTGTCGATTTGTTCGAGATCGCCTACGAGTGCACTCCCGAGAACAGCAAGCTCAGAATGCTGTGTCGAGATTGGAAGCTGGCCCATCCTGAAGGTGTACAGCTCTTTGAATACCGTGATGAGTTGCCAGTAGAGCTTTATAAGGATCTTGCGATCGAGTGGGCGAAGGCGAATCTTAAGAGGACGGAATTCGTGAGACCACGGAATGCTCCCAAGTGCAAATACCACGACCACGATGAAGAGGTCCCAGCATGCGATGAGGAGCCTGAGAAACCTCCAGAAGACGATAAGATGCACTAGACTAAAATGCGATACCTGCTGGTCACTGGGCAGAATTGCTCGGGCCGACAAGAAAGGCAGACTTGAAGTCGAAGGCGCAGCTACGGTATGGATACAAGACAGGAGGCGAATGGTGACTGAATGTCAATTAGAGACCTACATCAACGAATGAAGGTGCTTCGCCTTAGCCGACGCCTGTTGGTCATTAGTGCTCGATACGAATGGCAAAAAGGACTGAACAGCGCAGAGAAGCTGGGACTAGATTTTCCAGCTCGTTACGATCGTCGCCTTCCAGTCTAGGACAACCAGGTTCTTGCTCATGCCATCCACACTCCTACTTGGTGAATAAGTTGACCGCCTTGAAAGCGGCCTCCTTTACCTCAGGCGTATTGATCGCGTCCAACTGCTTAACAGTCTCCTCATCCAGCGGTCCTTTCTGCAACTTCGACAACGAGTTCTCAATCTGATGGACTTTGCTCGCACCAAGAATCAAAATATCCCCATCCTGCATCGCCGAATGATGCAAAATCCACCTCAACCCCAACTCATCCGGCGAAATTCCAGTATTCTTCGAAATCGCCTCCAGTTTATCCCAAGCATCATACATGCAAGGCTGATCAAAGACTACCAAAAGGTCAGCAAGAATCCCTTCCCCCCACTGTCATCGCTCGACTTACAACCAGTATACATATCCTTAGCCTGATGCTCAATGAACCTCTGTCCCGTTTTTGTCCCATTCCTCTTTAGATTCCCATTCAAAAACCCTCCAGCCAGTGGCGAATACGCAGCAAAATGTATTCCTTCCTTCCTCAAAAGCGGGAGAATATCTGATTCAAAACTCCTCACCACAAGATTATACTGTCCCTGATACCACGTCGGTTTCACATACCCTTCCTTCTCCGCAACTTTCAACCATTCCTCAACCATACTCGGCTTAAAATTACTCACGCCCACAGCATTTATCCGTCCAGCTTTATAGACTACATTAAATCCCTTCGCTTGATCCGCGACTGGTGTTGTGTGGTCCGGTGCATGTGCGTATAGTACATTTATCTTCTCAATCTTCAACCTATCCAAAGATTCCTTCGAACTCTGAATGACCTTTTCCGGGGCGAGAGATCCATCAGTCGGGAACGAGACAGCGATTTTTGTATCGATTGTGAAAGTTTTGCCAATGTTTGCGTCTCCAAGACGTTTTTCTGAGTCGCCGTTCACGTAGCTTGCTGCTGAGTCGAGACGATTGATTTCATATTTTTGGAGGATGGGGAGGATTTCTGAGACTTCGAGGCCACGGATGTCGCCGAAGATTACTGTTGGTGGCATTTTGATAGTGGATATCTGGGTATGGGGTTTGGTGTTGGGGTTTGGAGAGAGACGAGGTTCAGCTGCTTCTTATTAATGCTTTGGACTTTTTAGTTGCACTAATATGACGAGCTGGGCGAAGGATGCAGCTCGCATTGATGAACGGCTGAAGTAGGCAGCTCCGAGCTCCGAGTGGTATAGTAGTGGGGATCTGCGTAAGGCTAGCCTGATATCGTATCCAGTGGCCGCTGTGTGTTTCTGGGATATGTTCTCGTCTTTGCTTGGGGTCAACCCAGACCCTCGTCGATTATCGAGTCTGATGTTTCACCCAAATGGAGATATGCAATCGGCTCCGGTCGGTTTTGCTCCTCGCATTAGGGTTCGGTATCCATTTGTAAGCTTATACCCTATGCACTTGTGAGCGAAGGAAGCAGTGGGATTCATAAGTTTTTGTGTGAGCATGCTTGTCTTCGTGTGATCTAGGGTAGACTCATTAGACCGAAGACATGAGTATTTGGCCACTTAAATCGCTTTACGACCCAAGCTCGAGCCACTCCGTAACACTGTCAACAGCCTTATCTCTACCACCGCGTAGATGCTCATTCGTAGCTTGCAATATCACTCGTTTATAAGAGACAAGCGGTGGCAGGCCTTCATTCTTCACTTCGAGGATGAGGTGAAAGCACTGTCCTAGTTCTTGTGGTACGCCGCTCAGTAAATCGATCGCGCACTTTTCCGGTGGAGGCATCTGCACTTTCACCATTTTGCCGACGTTGGTCCAGTCGCAAGGTTCAACGTTGATGTTTGGAACTTGCGCTGCAACAAGACCTGAGGCACTCGAAACCTCTTTGTACACGAACCATCTGAATTGTAGGGGTTTCTCGTGAGGATCGCGGCTCAAGGAGGCGTCTAGTATGACTTGGCTACCTGCCGGCACTCTCATGTACAGCGGATCGGGTCCGGTACTGCCGTCAATACTCGCAATCGGTGCGTGGTTGGCTTTCGCGCGGTCATTCGTGAGGGTCCACTGCATGCGAGCAGCAAAGTCGTTCTGATACGCATCCCTCCAGCGCCATATTGTAGCTTGACTGCTCGTATGCCACTTGCCATCTTTACCGAGCACAGTGTCTGTGGCGTCAGAATAGTGATTTCCCACAAGCGATAGATCAATAGCATTATACCGCCCACCCCAACTGCCGAAGTTCGGATGTTCTGGACAACCTAGTCCATTCTGTATCAAATATAAGAAGGTCGGGGTGTCACCTTCAACGATGAACTTGAAGTCTGGATAGACTTTGCCGAAGGGTCCTATCTGGATGTGCTCCTTGAGCCACTCTTTCGTCAGTTTCGTTGGATCGGGACCACCTCCATCTACCTGGGCGGACATCCCAGTCCACGCTGCATGAGTATAGTCATTCCAGCCACTAAAGATGCCAGATATACGAGGTCAGCGATCGTCTCGAAAATCTTGGACTCAGCAGACTTACTGAACAGAGCAGATGTAGAAGATATCCGGCCACTTTAGTCTGATCCAGTAACCCGTGTCGTCCTGGTCTGAGATGGCATAGATACGAAGCTTGCTACGCATCGCAGCAGCGTCTTCAGCATTATTGGTACGATGGATGTACTGCAGCGCTTGAGCTAAACAATTGGTCCCACCCCAACACAGCACCCAAAGCGGACGATCATCTGCAGGTTCCGCCAGACGTTCCACCAAAAGCTCAGCGCCTTCGCTCAACGGTACGTTGTCTTCCAGTGCTGCTTTGCCATACATCGCAGGTCCGGTTCGGACAAGACTGGATAGATGATCGGCGTTTGGATACTGGTTCTTCGGGTGAACGTGACAATTCAAGCTATCCACCACTTCGCCATAAGCTTGCACGATTTGAAGAATTGCCACAGGATCGACCTTGTTTCGCATCCAAGTTGATGTGCACGCAACTAATCCTTCGGTCTCCAGCTCGTTGTTGTAAAGCAGGTACCTTACCAGTGACTCGGCGTCGTCCGGCTCGTTCGATACATCGGTAAGCACGAAGACTCTTGGCTTCGTTGTACAGAAGCGGAGGCTTTCTTGTTGCATCATATTATCTCAGCCGTCGCCGCCTGCTTTTGTGAGACCTGCAGCAGTATCAGGCAGAGTCTGTGCTGAATAATCGAAGCGATGGTTGAAGATCGGCCATAGAAGGCGGTCAGTCTGTGTCAGCCCCAACATGGCCAGGGTCGTAGTCCGGGGCTTGGGGTGGTCCCATGCTGAAGCCGATGCAGCTGTGCATCGACTTCACGCGAGAGGTCATCGCGAGCAATCGTGAGAATCAGAATCATGAAGGAGAATGGCGAAAATGATGATTAGCAACGTTTCTGCAGTCGTCTGTACATCTTGTCAATACGTCTCTGTTGTTTCAGTTAGAGCCACTTGTACAGTGCTGTTTTTTGAAGTGGCGGGGTCCGTGCACGACCAGGGGGTTATGCCTTCTCGACTTTCTGCCTTACTCGCTCTTAGCAAGAGTGCGATTACCTACTCGCTATTCGGATACGTTCTACGCGATAGACTCTACTTATATTCTAGGTATAAAAATAGAAAGAAATAGAGAATCTATCCCCTAGTTATATATAGACCCCGCTATTTTAAAAAATAATACTATATAACGCCTTCCCTACTAATATACTAAAGATAAGAATATAATTCTTAGTATTAGGAGGAACGGTCGGAACCTCTACTTTAAAATTAGTAGGGATATACTAGTAATAAGAGCGCTAATCTACCCCCTATCTCTACTAAGGGGATATAAGATTTAGTTTAATTATAATATACCCCTTTAGCTTATTATATAATATCTAACTAGGTAAATAATAAGCTATTAATTTTATTAAAAACTAAATAAACCTAACCTAATTAGATTATTTAAAAAATTAAATTATTCTTATTAATTTAATTATTAATTCTCCCTTAATATTATAAAAATAAATAATCCGTAAATAAAATAAAGTAAAAAGTACGAACTATACGAATTCTACCTCCTTCGAAGCCTACCTAATATTAGAAATAGAAGTTTATATAGTTCTAAAACTATACTAGAATTTAAATTTAGATCTATTTAAATAAATAAGTTGCCTTACTAGTTAGGCTATATAACTAATAATTAATTAA